>OX103974.1:41396940-41571082 GCA_944470395.2 Schistosoma turkestanicum | reverse complement strand
ACTTCAACATGTCAGGAGGTCCTTGGTCGCAAGAAGCACCATCACAAGGAATGGATCTCTGTTGGTACTCTTGAAAAAATTCAAGAAAGGAGGAACAAGAAGGCAGCTATCAATGTCAGCCGAACAAGAGCAGAGAAAGTTAAGGCACAAGCTGAATACACAGAAGCAAACAGGGAAGTGAAGAAGAGCATCAGAGATGACAAACGAAAATATGTGGATTATCTAGCAATGACGGCGGAAAAGGCTGCAAGAGAAGGAAACTTGAGACAATTGTACGAAACTACAAAGAAGCTCGCCGGAAACTATCGTAAACCAGAACGACCAGTGAAAAGTAAGGAAGGCAAAGTAATCAGCAACACTGACGAACAGCGAAATAGGTGGGTGGAGCACTTTAAGGAACTATTGAATCGACCAGCTCCACTGAACCCACCCAACATCGAAGCAGCATCCAAGGACCTCCCAATTAATATTGGCGCACCTACGATTGAGGAGATCAGTATAGCCATCAGACAAATCAAGAGCGGCAAAGCAGCAGGACCAGACAACATTCCAGCAGAGGCAATGAAAGCAGATGTGGAAGCAACTGCGAAAATATTTCACATTCTCTTCAAGAAGATTTGGGATGAGGAACAAGTACCATCAGATTGGAAAGAAGGATACCTGATCAAAATACCAAAGAAAGGCGATCTCAGCAAGTGTGAAAACTACAGAGGCATCACTCTTCTTTCAATACCAGGCAAAGTCTTCAACAGAGTATTGTTAAACAGAATGAAGGACTTCGTAGACGCCCAACTTCGAGATCAACAGGCTGGATTTCGTAAGGATCGATCGTGTACTGACCAAATTGCTACATTACGGATCATTGTGGAACAATCAATTGAATGGAACTCACCACTCTACATCAACTTTATCGACTACGAGAAAGCATTCGATAGCGTGGATAGGAAAACACTGTGGAGGCTTCTTCGACACTACGGTGTGCCTGAGAAAATAGTCAACATCATACGGAATTCTTATGATGGATTCAACTGCAAAATCGTACACGGAGGTCAGCTGACAGACTCTTTTGAGGTGAAGACCGGTGTCAGGCAAGGTTGCTTACTCTCACCCTTTCTCTTTCTCCTGGTCATCGACTGGATTATGAAGACGTCAACATCTGGAGGGAAGCACGGTATCAACTGGACAGTTAGGACGCAGCTGGACGATCTGGACTTCGCAGATGACCTGGCTCTTCTATCGCACACTCAACAACAAATGCAAGAGAAGACGACCAGTGTAGCAGCAGCCTCTGCAGCAGTAGGTCTCAACATACATAGAGGAAAAAGCAAAATTCTCCGATGCAACACAACATGCACCAACCGAATCACGCTTGATGGAGATACCTTGGAGGACGTTAACACCTTCACATATCTTGGCAGCATCATCGACGAGAAAGGTGGATCGGACGCAGATGTGAGGGCGCGGATTGGCAAAGCAAGGGCTGCATTTCTACAGTTGAAAAATATCTGGAACTCCAAACAACTTTCAACCAAAACCAAAATCAGGATCTTCAATACAAATGTCAAGACAGTTCTACTGTATGGAGCGGAAACATGGAGAACTACCAAAGCCATCATCCAGAAGATACAAGTGTTTATTAACAGTTGTCTACGCAAAATACTTCGTATTCGTTGGCCAGACACCATCAGCAACAACATACTGTGGGAGAGAACAAGTCAGATTCCAATGGAGGAGGAAATCAGGAAGAAGCGGTGGAAATGGATAGGACATACACTACGAAAAGCACCCAACTGCGTCACTAGACAAGCCCTCACATGGAACCCTCAAGGCAAAAGGAAAAGAGGAAGGCCAAGGAACACACTACGCCGAGAAATAGAGAAAGATATGAGAGGAATGAACAAACATTGGACAGAACTGGAGAGAGAAGCCCAGGACAGAGTTGGTTGGAGAAAACTGGTGGGCGGCCTATGCTCCATTGGGGGTAACAGGCAAAAGTAAAAGTAAGTAATTGAACAAAATGTTCAAATAAACGGTGATCCGTTTAAATGAAGGAGAGAATAAAGTCAGAGAAACAGGAAGTTGTCACACCCGGTAGAAGTTGTTAAATGGCTTCAAGATTGAGGGACCTGAAAAAGAAGGTAGATGAGTGTTAGTCTTAGAGACCTGGGTGGGTGACCGCAAAGCCCAGGGGACAACTGCTTCAGGCCGGTCACGCATGGCCTTTTGTTAAAAGGGTTTTTGAGTATTAGTTCCGCTCTTAAAACCCCTTATTGGGCACACTTACCACAGGAGACGGAAATCCGTGAGGTAGGGTGAGGTGTGACATTTTAAGGGTCGACCTTTTTTAACCCTTCGTTCCTTGTGAGAAGGCAGCATCGCTGCAGATGCTGGTTGTCCGAGGGAAACACCTTATTGCTGTCACACCCCTCCATCACAGTCAGCAGTACGACTTCTCCCTTAGACCTTGAGTAGCTCATCGTTCTCCAATCGACCTACCTGCTATGGTAGAACCTTCAGAAACATAAGCTCTATTCAATATAACTCTGTTGGGTCATCACGATAGGCAAGCCCGACCACCATGTCAAGCTAGCAGCTACGGTCGGGGCTTCAAGATTAACAGGATCAATTCAAGACTACGATAGATTGTTAATGTACACATAAAAGGGATTTGGATTTCCAAATAGCCAAACTATTTAGAAACATAAGCATTCATCTTTCACAGTTTATATGCAACATTTCTGTCAATTGTATTGATGTCAACATTTGGCTCGTTTTGATTATGTCTTGCAACTGATCATGATATAAATTTATATAAGCAAACTACTGGTATCTTCTTATTTTCAAATGAATTTTGAGCGCCTTACAAATGAACCTGGATTGTTTTCACAATTGAGAGGAGTCCCATACCAGGATGAAACGGCCGTCCAGTGCTTCCAGGTTTCTAACGGTTATAGTCTAACACTGATCTCGATTCATGGTTTCAAGAAATGTGAAACTTAACAATCTTCACAACCCCGTAATGTAAAATAATTTCATCATTTCAAGTCAATAATTAATTCTAAATACTCGTATTCATTGCATCATTCGCCGCATTACTTACAAACGTATCTGACAGTTTTGATAGATTGGAAATCACGTAAATAAATACATTTATAATTGGATTGCGTAATCTGTTTACCATACTACATATGAGATTAGAAAACAAGTAGTTATCAGTTAGTTAGTTAGTGTTAAATGAAAACACTTAACTAACTAATCGACTCACGTGATTGTGATGTAGAAATGTATTTATTAACATATAATGTTGATAAGTGGAAAAGTAGGTCAACAATGTCCTATTTTGTTTTCTCAGATATTTCAATTAGAAATGGTGTTTTGTTATACGGATATTTGTGACAAGAACTGCCAGTGAATAGGTTTTATAGTATATCGAAATGCTTAAATCTGTTAGTTCCCGGAGGAAGTAATTTTGGTAAGATGAAAGACAGTTAGTTACTTTTTGATATGATTTCAGGTGAAATAGATTTCATTGACTTTCAATTAGCCGGAAGATTCTGTTTTCTATATTTTATGGTATTGAATTGAATCAGGTTTTAGAGAGGTCCAAGGTTAGTGAATTGTTTCCATTTGGAAATAAATTCTCAGTATTCTTCTAGCCATGATTTTCAATTTCATCTGTCAAATGTACTTACTTACGTACTTACCTACTCACTTACTTACTTACTTAGTTACTTACTTGCTTGCTTAGTTACTTACTTACTTACTTACTTGCTTGCTTAGTTACCTACTTACATACCTACTTGCTTAGTTACCTAATTACTTCCGTACCTACTTACTTACTTACATACTTACTTACTTAATTACTTACCTAATATCTCACTTACTTACTTAATCACTTACTCACTTACTTACTTACTTACTTACTTACTTACTTACTTACCCACGTACTCACCTACTTACTTACTTACTTACTCAATTACTTACTTACTTACTTACTTACTTACTTACTTACTTACTTACTTACTTACTTACTTACTTACTTACTTACTTACTTACTTACTTACTTACTTACTTACTTACTTACGCACTTACTTACTTACTTACTTACTTACTTACTTACTTACTTACTTACTTACTTACTTACTCACGTACTTACCTACTTACTTACTTACTTACCTACTTACTTACTTACTTACCTACTTATGCACTTACTTACTTAATTACCTGCTTACGCATCTTACCGTCAGTGGAGCATAGGCTACCGACCAGTATTCTTCAGCCTACTCTGTTCTGGGCTTTCTTTTCTAATTCTGTCCAATTTTTGTTCATTCTTCTCATGTCTGTCTTCATATCTCAGCACCATGTGTTCCTTGACCATCTATCAAATTTACTGCGATAAAAATTATTTTTAAAAAGATGCAGTAATTATATGCAAATTCATAAAATGTCTGAATAATAGTTGCAATGCTGTGCATACTAATTATAACACAATAAGTAAACTTCTTTTCTGATGAACACATACAATTAACAATCAGTTGTGAGGTAAACGTTTCAAGCACACAAAAATTGTTTTTGATAAGTGAAGAATTGTCAATGTCTCTCTGTAACACCAATGAATTCATTATCCTCATGTTTACAATGATTATTTCATAATTTCATCAACCTACTTACGATCAATTTTTGAATTCGTTTCCATTCCTAGTTGTGAAAATTAGAACAACACAGATATAAGCGAACAATCATGACGTTTTCGATTAGATCGTCATCAGGCTTCACCCTTTCTCTCTCTCTCTCTAATATACATTTATATTTATGATGAAAAAAATTAACCCAATCAAGGAAATCGGAGTCAATAAACACAATGAATATTTTTCAATTAGAGTTATGGAGATTGGTGTTTTTACACATTTGAAATCATCAACTAAAGACAAATGAATGAGGTTGCGCAAAATCCCTAGATCAATTAGAGTTAGACATTATCACCGTCGGATGCCGGCCCAGTGGTCCGATGGTTAGGCTTTCGCGCACAAGACCCTAGGTCCCGGGTTCGAATCCTGCGAGGCGCAAGAGTCGTGCATGCACACTAACATTGATGAATCTCATACCAGGATGAAACGGTCATCCAGTGCTTCCAGGTTTCTAAAGTTGGTCTAACAATGATTAACTGATGATTTCAAATGTGTACAAAAAAGTGAAAATTAGTTATCCAATGTTTTTTTCTCTTCACGGTGTATTTATATAATGCTAAACAAAATTTACCTTAATTCTTTTACGGTGTAGTTGTGGCCTAATGAAGAATGTATTTGTATGATGCATCAAACAGATTTTACGCAGGACAAAATCTTACAATTCATAAACCGAATGTAGAATAAAATAAACCGTTTTCCAATTCTAAAATAAATAAATCGTAAGGATACTACACCCCAACTCCGATCTTATATAGTTGAAAAATGAAAATTTCGGTATTGCGAAAGGGTCATAAAAGTGTTTGAGTTCATTTGCATCAAGCTGGGCTGCATCTCTTGTCATCCTATGCCATACTATATGTATACCATATGCTATACTGCTATGTAGAGCTGAAGGTTTTCTATGAGACCAGAGGATCTCTGTGAACATTATGAATGGTTTGGTATCAGTTTGGCAGGTATTACGAACAGTCTATTCAAAAGTGGTTAGCACGATAACCGATTTCATTAATACTGGTGGCTGCCATTGGGATGCTGTATTGCTGCACATCACCATTGTTAATAATAATGAGTTTGTTAGTTATATAAGCGGGATGGGTCGAAATGGCCTATTCATATGCTGTGCATATTGACTGATGCGATCACGGATCGGAAATAATCCCTATATATGTACTAGTGTGTATATAAATGATGTGAATGGTCCATCAAGGTGTCCGGCACCTTTTTGGTCACACCACAGGGTTGAGTCGAACTGTTCACATTGAAATGTAAACACGTCGGGCAGTAGTTTCGTTGGTTCTGCTGAAAATCAACTATGAACAACAGACGGTTAATTTGTGTAATTGTGAATTGAAAGAAACTATTAATTACACTCGTAGTCTTCGAGCATTTGTGTATCTGAAGCATTGCTAGTGTATCCTGGGACGACCGAGTAAGTAATGCTATCGTTAAGAAACGAGTTCTAGGTTAGGATGGCAAATCAATAGATGAAGTAGTGAAACTTCATCAGTTGAGGTGGTTGGGACATGTGTTACGAATGCCTAACTACCGACTGACTCGACGAGCTATGTTTTGTGGTGTAAGAGTAGGTTGGAAGAAAGCTAGGGGCGGCCAGACCAAAAAATGGCAGAAATCTATGAAGTCAGTGACAAGTGTACTGAGTTCTGTTAGTAGATGTAAGCTACCTGGTTGCGGATCGCGAGATGAAAGTCACCAATGGTTAGAGACCTTGAATGACATGTCTCAAAATCCTTTGCAATGGTGCAGGTGCATCCACTCTTTGTGTTCCCTCAAACTCTAACTTTCTGAATTCCTCATCACCTCTATCTTTCTCTGTTTAAATTCATCTCACTGAATTATACTTCTCGAATGATATCTTCGCTACAGCTAATACTTCTATTATCGCTGTCACTCTTGTATTTGAACTGACAGTTACGTCTCTGTGCTGACGTGGTATGGTGGTCCAGTTTTATTAGCTAGGTTGACTGAGATCTTAGGTAGAATCTGGGAACTGGACGCAATCCCATCCGACTGGTCTCAATCACTGATTGTCCCAATCTATAAGAAAGGACAAAAGTCTTCTTGTGACAATCACAGGGGAATAAGTCTAACTAATATAGTATCTAAAATATTGGCCTCAATAATACTTCGACGCTTAACGAAAGCTCGTGAAGAGCAGACTCGAGAAAACCAGGCTGGTTTTCGACCTGGACGTGGTTGTATGGACCACATCTTCACATTACGACAGGTCCTGGAACATAGACACACATTTAGGCGTCCTACAATAGTTGTTTTCCTGGACCTTAAGGCGGCATTTGACTCTGTGGATCGTGAGGTTCTTTGGCAGTGTCTGTCATTGAAAGGTGTACCAAAGAAGTTCATTAACCTTATACAAGCTCTTTACTCGAACACCACTGGTCGAGTGAGGGCTTATGGCGAACTGTCACCGGAATTCTCTACATCAAGTGGTGTCCGTCAGGGATGTCCACTCCCTCCATTTTTGTTTAATTTTATCATAGACATGCTCCTAGAAATAACCTTATCCTCGTCTGAATTTTCAGGAGTAGACCTTCTACCAAGTGGCTCGCTTATTGACTTAGAATATGCCGATGACATTGTCCTACTTGGTGAAGATGCTGACAAAATGCAGAGTCTTCTGACTACCATAAGCAACAATGCATGCATGTTCGGGATGCGGTTTTCCCCTTCGAAACGCAAAATGTTGCTTCAAGACGGGGTTGCATCGGCACCTGAACTAGTGATAGGGAGTGAAGTAGTCGAACGTGTAGACCACCTCACTTATCTTGGGAGTCTCATCAGTGCCGATGGCCTGGTGACTGACGAAATCTTAGCACGGATACAGAAAGCTCGATTGGCTTTTGCCAACCCGCGTCACTTATGGCGTAGGCGTGATATCCGTTCTCTAATCAAAGGACAAGTGTACTGTGCAACAGTTCGCTCCGTTCTCCTATATGGCTGTGAAACATGGCCAGTGAGAGTAGAAGATATTCGTAGGTTACTGGTTTTCGATCATAGGTGTCTTCGAAGCATTGCTCGTATACCGTGGGACGACCGAGTGAGCAATGCTGTCGTTAGGAAACGAGTACTCGGCAAGGATGGCAGATCAATCGATGAAGTGGTGAAACTGCATCAGTTGAGGTGGTTGGGACATGTCTTGCGTATGCCTAACCACCGACTGCCTCGACGAGCTGTTTTGTGGTGTAAGAGTAGGTTGGAAGAAAGCTAGGGGCGGCCAGACCAAAAAATGGCAGAAATCTATGAAGTCAGTGACAAGTGGACTTAGCCATGTCGGTAATTGTCGACTACCTGGTTGCGGTCCGCGAGATGATAACAATCGATGGTTAGAGACCTTGAATGACATGGCTCAAAATCGTTCGCAATGGCGCCGGTGCATTTATTCTTTGTGTTCTCTCAAATCCTAATCTTCTGGATTCTTCAACACCTCTCGTTTCGACTCTCTAAACTTTTCTCACTGAATCATACTTCTTGAATAGTATCTTCTAATCCTAACCTCTCCGATTACTTCTAATTCCCTTACTACCTCTACTACTATTGGATTTGAATTGACAATTACATCTCTGTGCTGATGTGGTATGGCAACATGAACTGATGTACTTGCGTCCCAAGTTCTACGTTGCATATGACTGACTGACTGAACCTGAACTGATGTACTTATGTACGAAGTTCTGCGTTGTATCTGTCTGTCTATTAATAACAATCTAATTAAGAAAGTCTTGCAATATAGTTTTACAATTATTGATCTATAATGATTCATAGTTTATCAGACTAATGATGGTTTGTTTAGTTAAACTGATTCATCTGTTCTTACATTGAAAACAGATAGATAGATAGATAGATAGAAAAATGAATATTGAGGTCACCCTATTTTGAGTAAAAAATATGGAAAACTGAAATTTTGACATAATAATTTCATAGTAATCATTGTTGACCTGATATTCTAATCATAACGATAAGATTTCTTCAATTAATCTACTATTGTGATGTTCATCATGTTTTTGAATCTCAATAACAATTATGACTTGTCATCAATAGAACATACAAAAAACTATCTGTGTTCATTTCTATGGTCAACTGAATTACTTTTTTTTTGTCTTCAAAGTATAAATTAACAATTTTGTAATACCATGTAGTTAGCTAGCTAGTTGTCAGATGCTAATTGATATAATAATTGAATATAATTCATTTTCTTTCATTATGTGTCCTTTATTTTTCATTAAATTTACTAACTGACTAACTTACTTACTTACTTACTTATACACTTACTTACTTACTTACTTACTTACTTACTTACTTACTTACTTACTTATGCACTTACTCACTTACTTACTTACCTAAGTACTTACTTACTCATTTACTTATGCACTTACTTACTTACTTAATTAAGCACTTACTTACTTACTTACATACTTACTTATTTACTTATGCACTTACTTACTTACTTATACACTTACTTATGCACTTACTTACTTACTTACTTACTTACTTACTTACTTACTTACTTACTTACTTACTTACTTACTTACTTACCTACTTACTTACTTATGCACTTACTCACTTACTTACTTACCTAAGTACTTACTTACTCATTTACTTATGCACTTACTTACTTACTTACTTAAGCACTTACTTACTTACTTATTTACCTACTTACTTACTTATGCACTTACTCACTTACTTACTTACCTAAGTACTTACTTACTCATTTACTTATGCACTTACTTACTTACTTACTTAAGCACTTACTTACTTACTTACATACTTACTTATTTACTTATGCACTTACTTACTTACTTATACACTTACTTACTTACTTACTTACTTACTTACTTACTTACTTACTTATACACTTACTTACTTACTTACTTACTTACTTACTTACTTACTTATGCACTTACTTACTTATTCACTTACTTACTTACTTACCTACTTACTTACTTACTTACTTACTTACTTACTTACTTACTTACTTACTTACTTACTTACTTACTTATACACTTACTTACTTACTTACTTACTTACTTACTTACTTACTTACTTACTTACTTACTTACTTACTTACTTACTTACTTACTTACTTACTTACTTATACACTTACTTACTTACTCACTTACTTACTTACCTACTTACTCATGCACTTTCTTACTCACTTACTTACTTACTTACTCATGCACTTTCTTACTCACTTACTTACTTACATACTTATGCACATACTTACTTAATTACTTTTTCTCGTTATCCCTAATAGATCATAGGTCTCCGACCAGTCATCCTTCTTCCTTTCCTGTTCTACTTAAACGCTATTTATTCCTTAAATGTCTGCTTCCATTTCTCGTGTTTGCTCTTCCGCTTCTCTGTTGGCCTTGAGGATTCCAGATGAGGACTTGCTTCGTGATGTGGTTGACTGTTCTCCACAATTTATGTCCTATCCACTTCCAGCGTTCCTTCCTGAATTCTTCCTCTGCTGGAGTCTGGTTTGTTTCCTCGCTCAGTAAGTTGTTGTTGATAGTGTCTGGCCAACGGATCCGAATTATACTGAGTAGATAACTGTTAATGAACAATTGTATCTTCCACACCATGCAGTAGAAATGTCTTTACATTTGTATTGAAAATTCTGACTTTGGTGTTGATTGATATTTGTTTGGAGTTCCAGATGTTCATTTAAAGAAATATAACCCTTTCTCTGTCGATCCACCCCTTCACATCTGCATCGGACCCACCTTTATTGTCAATAATCCTGGCCAGATATGTATGGGTATTTACATTTTCCAAAGTTTCTCCTTGAATTATGATTTGGTTGGTGCATGTTGTGCTGTATGAGAAGACGACCAGTGTAGCAGCAGCCTCTGCAGCAGCAGGTCTCAACATACATAATGGAAAAAGCGAAATTCTCCGATGCAACACAACATGCAACAACCAAATCACTCTTCATGGAGATGCCTTGGAGGACGTTAACACGTTTACATATCTGGGCAGCATCATCGACAACCACGGTGGATCCGATGCAGATGTGAGGGCGCGGATTGGCAAAGCACGGGCTGCGTTTCTACAGTTGAAAAATATCTGGATCTCTAAACAACTTTCAACCAAAACCAAAATCAGGATTTTCAATACAAATGTCAAGACAGTTCTACTGTATGGAGCGGAAACATGCAGAACTACGAAAGCCATCATCCAGAAGATACAAGTGTTTATTAACAGCTGTCTACGCAAAATACTTCGTATTCGTTGGCCAGACACCATGAGCAACAACGTACTGTGGGAGAGAACAAACCAGATTCCAGTGGAGGAGGAAATCATGAAGAAGCGTTGGAAGTGGATAGGACACACAACTACAAAAAGCACCTAACTGCGTCACGAGACAAGCCCTCACATGGAACCCTCAAGGCAAAAGTAAAAGAGGAAGGCCAAAGAATACATTACGCCGAGAAATAGAGAAAGATATGAGAGGAATGAACAAACACTGGACAGAATTGGAGAGGGAAGCCCAGGACAGAGTTGGTTGGAGAAAACTGTTGGGCGGCCTATACTCCATTGGGGATAACAGGCGTAAGTAAGTGAGTAATGTTTTGCTGTATCGGACAATCTCACTTTTCCCTTTGTGTATGTTGAGACCTACTGCTGCTGAAGCTGCTACTAACCTAGTCGTCTTCTCTTGCATTTGTTGTTGCGTGTGTGATAGAAGAGTCAGATCGTCCAGCTGCATCTTAGCTGTCCACTGGATACCGTGCTTCCCTCCAGATGTTAATGTCTTCATAATCCAGTCGATCACTAGGAGAAAGAGAAAGGGTGAGACCAAGCCCTAAACAAGCACAAAGGACCAGTTTACTATCTAGCAGGTGAAAGTCTCTTTCGCAATCGAAAATAACTAGACAAATCGCTCTACCAACTAAGAATGGCCATGCACCACTATCCAACAAATCCAAAAAGAGCTATCAATCTTTCACTCTTCACTGTGTCCTGGCGGCATGTTGAGTCGAATTAGACCACAGGGTCCAGTCAATTCCTTCAAGTTTTAGCTTTGCAACCATACTCCCACCGGAGCTCGAGGACTTAAACGTTCCGCGGGGACTGTCAGACAACTGACTGACAGAAAAATGAGCTAGACACGTGATAAGCAAAGCAAACAATCCACATACGCGCTCAAGTAGAAATAACCAAGATCTAAAGTAAATAAATGATAAGTTTTGAAAGATATATGAATAATACCTGGAGCAGAAAACGTCAATTAGTTTTTCCAAAATCTACTAGGACAAACCATGTGAACTTAACATGCTAACACACACACACACACTACAAAGTCCTCTTGTAGAAAATTCTTAGTTAAATTTGATAGAAATGTCTATTTTTGAAAGTAACACCGAAGACGTATACGCGGTGAACTAGCGGATAAAAGTACGATACAAAGGTGTAATAAAATAAATACATTATTGTTTTATGGGCGTAGATACAAATGAAATCAGCAGTAACAGTTTATCAACAAATATGTATAAGCGTACTAAAACAAAATCATTAAAACAGGCGTTATTTTGATGTGATTGTTTGAACAGTAAGATCATATGAACAAATGAGCAATTTTTGAGTAGCATGAAAATGACTTATGATTCATTGTTCATCGTCTGTGTACATGAAAACGCAACAAATTGAGAAAAAAGTGATAGGGCGGAATGTAAGTAAAAAAATTGATCGGTGACTATGACAAAATACGCAAATAAAGAATAGTTAAGTGTGAGCGTGTTTTAAACAAGCTGTAATAGAGTTAAGCATCGATCAGAGATTAGCGATTTTGCATTTACTTAGTATATAGAGTTATTGTATGTAGGATACTGTCAGTTGAACCTTTACAATGATAACTGTACTGTGGATAGTATGCGTTGTTGTACTGTTTATGATCATATCAGTATAAGTTGTAGTTGGTATTTTTGCAGAATATGTGTCCTATCGACTTCCTCCACCTCTGGAATCTGGTTTGTTGTTTTCCATACAGTAGGTTGTTGCTGATAGTGTCTGTCCAACGGATTCGAAGTATACTGCGTAGATAGCAGCTGTTAACGAATACTTGAATCTTGTGAATGATGACTTTCGTGATTCTGCAAGTTTGCGTGCCATACAGTAGAATTGTTGCCCTATCTGACACAGTGTCCGTACATTAAAAGCTCCAACATTTAGTAGTCTAGGACTGGGTTTCAAGAGACCAGGAATAAAATTTCGTGAACCCTCATCGTTTACATTAGCGGTGCAGTGAGATGAAAGAATGTGGGGAGAGTTGGTCGTGGAGATAAGAGAGGTATTAAGAGGTGTAGGAAGGATTTGATTTTGACCAATTCGGTCTTGCGTGCTGTTACTGTTATGAGGTCGGTTGTCACTTCCCGGCTACCCATACCGTGGAAGGTTGTTTCTTGAGGGACATGGAAAAGAATGTAGATTAATGTCGGTCTTAGATACCTGAGAGCGTGACTGCAGAGCCCAACGGACAGCTGCTTGAGGCCGGTCACCCACAGCCTTTTTATGAAAGGTTTTCCTTCCCTCTATCTGCTTTTCACATTCATTTTATAATTATTCTCAACAGTTCAACGTACAGTTTGTGAAAATTTGGATAAATTGTGATTGTACCCGATCACCAGTAATTTCCTTTTTATTCTGCAATAAGTGAAAAGTAATTAAAAAAAGTTTTCCCGATCTAATTTACATGCAATAAATGATAATAAATTTTTTGAAATTACGTAATTAACTTTTCTTGTACAACGTCGTCTGCTTGATTGATCTTGATCGCCGTTGTCAATGCTGTTTGTTGTACACATTTGTTAGAATGATCAAACTTTGAATCAGTTACGTTTATTTTTATATGCTATATATAAATAAGAAGGGTGACGAAAAAGTCACTAACAAGTGGATTGAGTCCTGTTGGTAGATGTAGGCTACCTGGTTGGGGACCGCGAGATGAAAGTCACCAATGGTTAGAGACTGTGGATTACATGGCTCAAAATCGTTTGCAATGGCGCAAGTGCATTCACTCATTGTGTTCTCTCAAATCCTAATCTTCTGAATTCCTCATCACCTCTCTCTTCCTCTTTCTAAACTTATCTCAACGAATTATACTTCTTCAATAATATCTTCAAATCCTAATCTTCTCCATTACCAGTAATACTTCTACTATTTCTACCATTTCGCTATTTGAATTGATAATTGCCTCTGTGCTGATGTGCGGTATGGCAACATGAACTGATGTTCGTACGAACGAAGTTGTTCTACGTTGTAACTGACTGACTGACTGACGAAAAAGTGTATTCACAATACAATCGCATACGCTTATGAATAATTTCAAGAATCAAAAATAATTATTTTTGATAAGTGAAGAATTGTCAATAACTCTCTGTAACACAATGAATTCATTATCCTCATGTTTTCATTGATTATTTCATGATTTCATCAACCTACTTACGATCAATTTTTGAATTTGTTCATATTTCTACTTGTGAAATTAGAACAATACAGATATAAGCGAACAATCATGATGTTTTCAATTAGATCGTCATCAGGCTTCACCCTTTCTCTCTCTGTGTTTAATATACATTTATATTTATGATGAAAATATTAACCCAATCAAGGGAATCGGAGTCCATAATCACAATGAATATTTTTCAATTAGAGTTATGGAGATTGATGTTTTTACACATTTGAAATCATCAACTAAAGATAAATGGATGAGGTTGCGCAAAATCCCTAGATCAATTAGAGTTAGACATTACCACAGTTGGATGCCGGTCCAGTGGTCCAGAGGTTAGGCGTTCTCACACAAGACACAAGGTCCCAGGTTCGAATCGTGCCAGGTTCAGGTGCACACTGCCGATGAGTCCCATACCAGGATAAGACGGCCATCCAGTGCTTTCAGGTTTCTAATGGTGGTATAACAAGGTTCTGGGGATGTTAGATCCCGAGAACTCGCTTTATAAATGCCTTATTTCGGATTTTACGTTTGCCAGCATGAGCTGATCAGCTGACCTTGAAATCATATTTCCCACCAGGAAAATCCATGGCTGTAATTGGCTGCTATGTATTTTAGTGTGCTATTTCTCTAACTGTCCCAAGGACGTTTCTATAATGTATAAATAAACGAGAGTTGTGTGCTTGATTGTATTGTGATTGCTGGGTGTTTGTAGAATATACTTTCTACGCTTACCAAGACTTCTGTTTTACAGTTTGGGATTCAAGTTAGCCTACCTGGACGCTGGTTCATTGTCTCGTTCGCGTTTTATCGACTAAGGTGAACTCGTAATAGCTTCAAGCGTACCTAGTGACGAACATAACACAAGGATTGATTGATGATTTCAAATGTGTAAAAAATCACAATGAAATGAAATAGATTACGTCACTACAAATACTATGCAAAAGTGCGGAATTATTTTCACATCCTGTTTTTATGGGTAATTTTCTGCCTCTTCCCGTTTTTATTATTCACTATCGAATAATGTACACACTTTTTATTACGTAATGGTTTTAAATGTTTTGTAATGCTGATTTTAAGTCTGTTTATTCACAGTTTGACCTACTATTGTTAAAACTTTCGTTATCGGATTTTATTATTGTTCCTGCTATCAGTACACCTCTGTCTACCTACTATCAACTTGTACTTTTATCTGTTATGTGTAGTGACGCAATCTATTTCATTTCATTGTGATTATTGACTCTTAAATTGCCTTGACCGGTTAAACATTTTCATCATAAATATTCATGTATATTAGAGTAAATAAAGCCTGATGACGATCTAATCAAAAACAACAATATTGTTCGCTTAAATCTATGCTGTTCTCGTGGGACCACGGAGTAAGCAATGCTATCGTTAGGAAACGAGTACTAGGTAAGGATGGAAGATCAATCGATGAAGTATTGAAACTTCATCAGTTGAGGTGGCTTGGACATTTGTTACGGAACAAAGACTGCCTAACCACCTACTGCCTCGACGAGCTATGTTTTGTGGTGTAGGAGTAGGTTGAAAGAAAGTTAGGGGCGCCCAGATCAGAACATGGCAGAAATCCATGAAGTCACTGACTAGTGGACTGAATCATGTTGATAGGTGTCGACTACCTGGTTGGGTCCGCGAGACAAAGGCATCAATGGTTAGAGACCTTGAACGACATGGCTCAAAATCGTTTGCAATGGCGTAAGTGCATCCATTCGTTGTGCTCTCTCAAATCCTAATCTTCTGGATTCGTCAGCACCTCTACCTTTGTCTTTCTAACCTTATCTCACTGAATTATACTTCTTGAATAATATCTTCAAACCCTAGTCTTCTTCATTACCATTAATACCTCTACTATCTTTATCACTATGGGATTTGATTTGACATTTGCGTCTCTGCGCTAATGTGGTATGGCAACATGAACTGATGTACATAGGTACGAAGTTCTACGTTGCAACTAACTGATGCTGTTCTAATATTTCTACTGTTAAGATTTTGTACAACTTTGAAACTGTTAATTTAAAAAGACCATGTCATTCAGTTTGCACATATATGAGTCATACACCAAAATTCTCTCAAGTATATTCTGTTCAAATACAAAACAGAGTATGATGATTACTTTCAATGAACTAGAGATTTCTGCTGTCTCAGTGAATTAACATTTTGATAATTTACACGTACACCGTATGATAAAAATGTGAACATTTAATTACATTTCATAATATTGATGTATGATAGTTAATTTGCATTACGGAGTTGTGAAGATTGTTAAGTTACACATTTTTGAAACCATCAATCGATCAATGTTAGAAACCCGGAAGCAGTGGATGGCCGTTTCGTCCTGGTATGGGACTAAATCATGAGTGGCAGTGCGCATCCACGACTCCTGCATCCCGCAGTAGTCGAACCCACGACCTTCGGTATTGTGCGCCAACGCCTAACCACTGAGTTGGCATCGAACGGTGTTAATGTCTAATTTCAATCAATACACGGAGTTGCGCAACCTCATATACACAGTCTTCGGTAGTTACTGTCTACACCCGAACAGGTTGAACTTCGAGATGGTGAAGAAAACTTGTAGCTCAGGTGGATGATTGTGGTGGTGTTTTGTTCTCTGAGCTGGTTGTTTTGGTTGTGGAGCTTTCATTGTTCTTCTGAACAACATCATCAGCACAAACTTCAGATAGAAGTGAAGCATTCGAATTTCTCCACGTTTGACCTGTAGCTTGTTCTGCTAACCTCGATCTTGATTGGTTGCTGTTGTCTTTTGACCTGTCGTTGTTTGCAACTTTGTTTTGATTGCACTTCCCTTTTGATCTATTTCTTGATCCTGTGTCACCTATGATTTTTCTGAAGTTTGTGCTGATGATGTTGTTCAGAAGAACAATGAAAGCTCCACAACCAAAACAACCAGCTCAGAAGACAAAACACCACCACAAGGTTGAACTTCATTGGTCACATCTTCCCACTAGAACTCAGAGATGATTCCTCACGAAGCTAGTCACTAGTGAGCACAGGTAATTTGCATTACGAATTTGTGAAGATCGTTAACTTACACTTTTTAGAAACCATCAATCGATCAATGTTAGATCACCATTAGAACCTGGAAACACTGGACGGCCGTTTTTTCCTGGTACGGGACTCCTCAGTAGTTAAGGCACATTTTATTCTCAAAAATTCATTTTCTTTTTCTGGTTTTAAACTCATTCACCAAACTTCACTACACCAATTCATTACACTGGTTGTTTTGATCTTTTGTGATTGTTACTTTTATTAAACCAATTGTGAAATTACGGATCATTGTGGAACGATTCATTGAATGGAAATTACCACTATCACTCAACTACATGGACTATGAGAAAGCATTTGATAGTGTGGACAGAATAAAACACTATGGTGGCCTCTTCGACATTGTAGCGTCCCTAAAAACATAGTCAACATCATACGATTTTCTTATGATGGATTAAACTGCAAAATTATGCACGGAGGACAAATGACAGACTCGATCGATGTGAATAGCGGTGTCGGGAAAGGTTGCTTACTCTCACCCATTCTCTTTCTCCTAGTGACCGACTGGACTAAGAAGACGTCAGCATCTGGAGGGAAGCAAAGGATACAGTATACATCCCGGATGCAGCTGGATGATCTGAACTTCGCAGACGATCTGGATCTTCTATCGCACCTGCAACAACAAATGCAAGAATCTCCGATAAAATACAACATGTACCTATCAAATCAAAATTGACGGAGATGCTTTGGAGGACGTTAGGACCTTAATATATCTGGGCAGCATCATTGACGAGAAAGGTTGGTCTGATGCGTATGTGAAGGTGCGGATGGGCAGAGCGAAGGCTGCATTTATACAAATGAACAACACCCACAACTCAAAACAACTATCAACAAGCACTAAAGTCACAATTTTCAATACAAATATCAAGACAGTTCTACTGTATGGAGCGGAAACATGGAGAACTACCAAAGCCATCATACAGAAGATACAAGTGTTTATTAACAGTTTTCTACGCAAACTACTTCAGATTCGTTGGCCAGACACCATCAGCAACAACTTACTGTGGGAGAGAACAAACCAGATTCCAGTGGAGGAGCAAATCAGGAAGGAACGGTGGAAGTGGATAGGACACACATTGAGGAAAGCATCCGATTGCATCACAAGACAAGCCCTCACATGGAACTCTCAAGGCAAAAGGAAAAGGGAAAGGTCAAGGAACACACCACACCGAGAAATAGAGAAAGACATAAGAAGAATGAATAAAAATTGGACAGAACTGTAAAGGGATGCATAGAACAGAGTAGGTTGGAGAAAACTGGTCGGCGGCCTATGCTCCATTGTAAGGGTAACAGACGTATGTAAATAAAGTAAAGTAAGTACTTTTACTAAACCATTATGCACAAAATAGAATATGGTAAGTTTGTATCGCAATGGATTTTTATTCAAAATAAATAACTATAACTGACTAAATCTTTATTTAGAAGCCTAAAACCATTGCATAATGATTTCACATATCCGTTAAACGTTAACATCATCCCCATTTTTTGTAAATATTAACAGAATGATAAATATCGCAATTTAAATATGATCCTCCTGAAGGAAAACGTTCTGAGTTAGTTAAATAAAAAACTATCGGTCGTTTACAACGTAGAACTTTGTATGTACGTTCATACACGTTGCCATTCCCCATAAGCACAGAGAGTCAACCGTCAATTCAAATCACATACTGGTAGAGATAGTGAAAGTATTAGCATTAATAAAGAAGATTAGGTTTCGACGATATGATTCAAGAAGTATAATTCAGTGAGATAAATTTAGAAAGAGAAAGATAGAGATTTTGAACAATTCAGAAGGTTAGAATTTGCAAGAACACAAAGAGTAAATGCACATGCACCATTGCAAACGCTTTTGAACCATGTCGTTCAAGGTCTCTAACGATTGGTGAATTTCATCTCGTCGGCCTCAACCAGGTAGTCGACACCTACCAACATGACTCAGTCCACTTGTCAGTGACTTCATGCATTTGTGCCATGTTTTGGTTTGGCCGCCCCAAGCTTTCTTCGAACCTAGTGGTTCTGTCACATGACTAGATATAATTGAGAAGATTAGGCTTCGAAGTCAGGATTCAAGAAGTATAATTCAATAAAATAAATTTAAGAAACAGAAAGATAGAGATTAGTAATTCATTAGAACACAACTAATGGATGCATCTGCACCGCATCACATTAAACATCTTCATTTAAATAACCACGATACAAATTATTGTCTGTAAACTCCCGAATAATCAATCTTACATCAAACATATTGATTAAAACTGAAAGCACTACAACAATCTATGCACCAACTAACTGTCTTATATATTTTAAACAATCAATACAAATGAAGATATCATCATTTGTAAACTAACCAATCATTTCAGACTTTATTGAACATTGATTAAAGATATTATATATTTATACATATATATTATCTTGTAATCTATTTTTAATCTCTCCTTTGAATGCGATTAACTACACGTATTGGGTTTTTCTTTTTTCCAAAAAATTCCCCGTAATCCTTTTGAAATTTCCCAAAGTTTCGAATGAATATTAGAGAAAGTTTTTAATCTGTATTTATTTTTTTTTAAATTCTAGTTCGTCAACCATATTGTATAATTAGTTCATTTAAACAAAGACATAAATATTACATTGAATAGTAATAATAATAATAATAATAATAATTGGAATCACTATAAAATATGTGGGTAATATTAATTGATCTGAGCAACAACAAACTAACACCTAAATGATTACATGATTAATGAAAGTTGTTTAGGGAATTACTTTGATTGTTTACTCTCAACTTAAAAAAAGGGTTTTAATAAGAAAAAAACTGACGAATAGTAGTAATGGTAGTAGTAGTGTGGTGCGCGCTACTTATAAGTAGTATATGACGCGAGTAAAAACGTAATGTCTGACACCAGAAGATGGGGGAAGATCAAGAAAGGAAGAGTGGTAACACAATGGGATTTGTATGAAACGCATGAATAAGTGAAATGTCAGACAATGGATTGAAGATTTGCAAATTACCGTTTACGATATGGTTATCCTATTTTACTGAGTAACTCTGTAATTTTCGTTAAATATAATTCGGTTGCCCTCACCTGTGTTCGCCTTCACTACAGTAGTAGTAGTATACAATATTGTTTTCAATCGGATCATTGTCATCGGTAATATACATGAATATTTATAATGAAAATGTTTAACTTGAATCAGGCAAGTTATGAGTTAATGATCACAATGAAACAGATTACGTAACCACACATATAACCAGTAAAAACTACACACTGATGATAAGTGAACAAGTGTAACGAACATTCTGGCCAATAGCTAAACCTGAGAAGTGAATCAAATTTCTATAGATAGTCATCAAAGTAATCATCAAGAATTTATATGGTGTTGAATTCATGAATCCACATCAATGTTAGACAACCATTAAAAATCTGTAAGCACTGAACTGCCGTCTCGTCCTAGTATAGGACTCATCAACGGTGGGTATCTACGACCCTTGCTCATGGGAATCCAACACAGAACCTTCGGTCTTGCTCATGAATGCTTAACCTTTCGACCACTGAGTAGGCAGCAGGTTGTGAAAAAATCCGTTTGTTAAATTATATCGGGCCCAGAAAAATAAAGAAGTGTCATGAATTTTTTTTCTAAAAACATTAACCTACAGTAATAGATTCCGATTCCTACAGTTTCTGCTATATATTGAGGACAAGATTAAACCATGTGCAGAGAGATTAACAGATTGTCTATGAAAACTCGAATTTCCTAAGTATGAATCAGTATTTCTGTGCATTCTTGCATACCTTTCCGTCAGATTAATCAAAAAATATAGTTCTGATGATCCCATTGAGAGCCTACTTTGAGACGAATAAAAATGTCCATTTTCAAAGTAGCAGGCTAAAACATGTCTTCCCACTGTAGTCCCAGTGTTCTGCATATCTACATCTTAAACCAACGTAGGGAATGTTTCAAAAGATGTTTTTTGGAGTTAGATTTTCAAGTGAAGGAGAGTTAATCAGAAAACAGTTTGCGAGGTTCATTTTGTAATAATAAATAGTCATTGTAAAGAGACAGATTTTTATATCAAATATGAATGTATAGTCAGAAGATATCGTCAACGGCCGATGATGTCATGAAAACGAAAGCAAATTCCTCCGAATATTCTTCACTTAACAGGTTAGACAAGTTACTGCTTGCGGATGTTTCTGTTTCACACAGATAGATTGTTAACATCAACCAGATAATCAACGACTCATAATCAGGATCTCTTAAGAGTTGTTCAGGGGAAAACTCCATGGTTTAGTCGTTTAATAGTAGATCACTTGAAGAGCATTCAACTTTTACTGTTACTAGTAGTTGCAGCCATTTTCGTAATCGACTTGTTTACGAAAAGTAAGGAAGGGGAACAACTGAATAGAGTGTATTCACTATACTTTACCGTGTGTTTAAGTAGTCAATGCTTCCAGATCTGTTAGTTAATTTTCCTATTGTGAACTTAATAAGTAGTTTTGAAGCATTTTTAGAATACATTGTCCAGATAGGAGGTAAAGCACAGATGCAGTGTAACGTAGAAGGCAGCACCATTTCTCCTATACAAGGAATCAGAAGAACATAGTTTGACAGTCTACAGGCATCATGATAATGGACGATACCTATAAATGTGATAACGAAAAAAAACCATTCTACCATGTAGTGACATTAGACATGTCTTTGAAGGTGATGTCAACAGCCTTTGAATTTTGTAACTCAAGAGATATTAGACCGAATCGGAAAGTTGTTAACCGTCTTCCGTGATAGTGTTATATTTCGTATATCACTCGGAAGTCTCATTATTGACGCCAGTCTTCTATTAGCAGTACACTGAGTACAAATTCTCCAGGTGTCCACCACATTTTATACAAAGTTCACATTATATGAAACTTTTAGCGACATGTAACAGTCATTATTCATTAATAAAAATCATCATCAATTGATCATTGTCAGACCACCATTAGAAGAAACCTGGAAGCACCGGATGGCCGTTTCACCCTGGTATGGGACTCATCAGTGGCAGTGAGCATCCACGACTCCTGCATCCAGCAGGATTCGAACTTAGGACCTAACCATCGGACCACAGAGCCGGCCGGCATCAAACGGTGTTCATGTCTAACTTCAATCAATTCACGGAATTGCACAACCTCATATACACAGTCTTCGGTAGTAGTTACTGTCTACACCCCAACAGATTGAACTTCACTGATCACATCTCACTAGAACTCGGAGATGATTCCTAACGAAGCTAATCACTAGTGAACTATCACTAATTAACATTATTCACTAAACAACTATTGTAAAATACTGATCTGTGAAATGATTAATTGAAGTTGACAAAATGAAGACGTTTCGCAGTAATCGTTTATCACATGACATTATTTATTTGCACCATGAATATATGTGTATATGTTTTTTTCGTGAATTTAGATGAAATTTCGTCATTTTAACTGAACGTATTCAATGCTGAATTTGTGTTTTATTTCAAAAACAGTTTAACCTTCACATTAAATGAATGTACTTTTTATTAAAAAAAAACAACAGATTTTTTGTACACTTTTAAACAATACTAATAACAATAATAATAATAATAATATTAAGATGATCAGAATGTTTGTGTTAATTGAATTAGCCGTCTTGGTCATCGGCAACAATAACAAACAACGGTTTTGGCCACTACTGGTCAGTTTTTGTTTACGTATTCTATTTTTGACTTACAGAAATAACAACTATCAATGAAAGTTGACCTGCATGACAATTTACATTCAGTCTATATCATTGTGATTCATTCATATATTTGACCTAAATTTGATGTGTTTTTGTCATGAGAAAAATCATTAAGCTCTACTTACTAATCATTTCAATTGAATAGTTGATTTTATTCCATTGAAATGAAAGATAATTATTAAATTGATGAGTAATTGTTTACAATACAGACTTAGTGAATGATATTAATCATGAGTGTGTTCATTTAGAACTTTTTTTTAAAGGAATTCGGTGAACTGAATAAAGTAGTTCTTACGTTTAAATGGTTATCTTATTTTTACACATTTGAAATGACCAATCAATCTGATTGTTAGCCCACCATTAGAAACCTGGAAGCACTGGACGGCCGTTTCGTCCTGGTATGGGACCCATTAGGAGTGGTGGATACGCACTGCTGATGAGTCCCATACCAGGACGAAACGGTCGTCCAGTGCTTCCAGATTTCTAATGGTGGTCTACCAATGATTGATTGATCATTTCAAATGTGTAAAAACGCAAACCTCCAAAACTGTGCCCCAAAATATCTTATTTTTCTAATTATAAGGTTGTGGAGATTGTTGAGTTACTTTTTTTAAAAATCATAAATCGATCAATGGTTAGACGACTAGTAGAAACTTGGAATCATTGGACGGCCATTTTGTTCTGGCATGGGACTACTGATCAGCAGTGTACATCTATGATTCCCACTAGTCGTAGGAATCGAATGCAGGATTCTCGGTCTTGCGAGCGAACGCTTAACCTCTGGATCACTGGGCCGTCATCCACAGTGTTGCGCAACCTCATCCGCTGTCTTCAATGCGCACTACTTCATACTCGGAAAAGGACTGAACTCCACTGGTCACGAAATGATTATTACATATAATAATCATAGATCATGTTTATGAAAAATATCGGCCCCTATAAAAGCTTATTCAAGGACAAATTCTATTATTCAGTCTTAATTATTCATAATAGAAAGTCTTCTAGATAAAAATAGTTTTATCTACGCGTATATCAATTGTAATGCAAGAGAAGACGATCAGTGTAGTATTAAATCAAGGGTTGTTTCTGCAATTGAAGAACATGTGGAACTCCGAACTAATAACAATCAACACCAAAATCAGGATTTTCAATACAAATGTCAAGACAGTTCTACTGTATGGGGTGGAAACTTGGAGAAATACGAAAGCCATTATCCATGAGATACAAGTATTCATTACCAGTTGTCTACTCAAAATACTTCGAATCCGTTGGCCAGACACAATCAGCAACAATCTACTGTGGAAGAGGACAAACCATATTCTAGCTGAGGAAGAAATCAGGAAGAAGCGCTGGAAGTGGATAAAACAAGCATCGAAGAAAGCACTCAACTGCGTCACAAGACAAGCCCTCTCTTGGAATCTTTAAAGTAAAAAGAAAAGAGGAAGGCCAAGGAACACATTAAACCGAGAATTGGAGACAGACATGAGAAGAATGGATAAAAATTGAACAGAACTGGGAAGGGAGCCCAGAACAGAGTAGGTTGGAGAATACTCGTCGATGGCCTATGCTCCATTGCGAGGGTAACAGGCGTAAGTAAATTAAGTTAGTAAGTAAGTAAGTAAGTACATATCAATTGTTCCAATTTTAGTATGTGTACCGCCGGAGAGCGAGTAACTATGACTATCTTAAGGTAGCTAAATGCCTCTTTCAGCGCAGGGCAGTTGGAGGCAAGACGGTTGGAATGGCTGCTGGTTAGTACACTGCTTGGGTGGCTCGGTAAACCGCTTCGGGGTACCAGGTCTAGCTGGGTAAGCCCGCCTTGCCGCCCTTGCAGATTGGGGATTGTGGGCAGTGGATTGGTTGGACGGATCTCTTGATCCATAAGTGCCCGGGCGGGGGCCACTACTCGTGTGCGTACTTTTTGGGTGTCCAACTTGTCTGCAGTCCAATCTAGACAACATGTATGTTCCCGAAAGGGGCAGGGGTCACTACTGTTGGCTACAGTGAGAATCCTTGCGCTACATATCAACGCAGCGACGTGCATGTGCAGCAGGCCTGTTGGTTGACCATGATTAGCCAAATGTCTCGTCTCTAACTGAATGGGTATGTTAGGTGACGCGCATAAATGAAGTCTTCTGGGGGTTGTGGTGGCGGCTACCTCTTCGTGGTCCTGCCAGGCAACGTGGCGGTGGATTCACCGCTGCAGCTAAAAGCCGTTCCAAACGCTTAGGATACCGTGCCCAGCATGGTCCAGAATA
The DNA here is from genome assembly GCA_944470395.2 of Schistosoma turkestanicum. Taxonomy (NCBI): domain Eukaryota; kingdom Metazoa; phylum Platyhelminthes; class Trematoda; order Strigeidida; family Schistosomatidae; genus Schistosoma; species Schistosoma turkestanicum. The sequence continues at coordinate 41,545,826 of OX103974.1, read as the reverse complement.
ATGGTACGTGTTCATGGTTGCAAGGCCGTGAATGAGGATAGACACTCTGGGGGGATTAGTACTGAGCGCCTCTAAGTTTGAATCCCGTCCATCGAGCGTAGGTAAATTTTAAAATATTGGGATATAGCTTTCCAGGATACTTGAAGGCGGCCCTATACGATTTGTTTGGGGAAACAGCCGTAAAGATCCTGGACTAGTGACTCCGATCCTATTTGGTTGTCCTAAACACTGCATCTTGGTCTATTGTGTCAACTGGCTCCGAGCCACTTAAACAAGGGTCTCCATTTGTGTTATGTGATCCGGTGCTATGGGGTACTGGACGCCAATTATGTCTGCCCACTTATGTAGTAAGATTAAAGCTGCTGGGTTAAGTGCTTGCGCTTGGTTGAGTCCCTGACATCTACCCTATAGAAAGGTGTACATTCTGGCTAACCTTGTGGGACAAACCCGATCTTTAGCTTCATGTGGTTCTGAGGGCTCCAGTCGATTGTGTATGCGCAAGGGAGTTAGAGGCCAGAAGGTTGGAATGACTGCTGATTTGTGCACTGCTGGGTGACTCGGTAATCCCTCCGGGGTGCCATAGCTGGGCGAACCCGACATGCTACCCTTGCCGATTGGGGACTGTGGGTAGTGGACTGGTCGGAGGGAGCTTGTTGATTCATAATTGCCCAAACGGGGGCCACTGCTCGTACGCGTGCTTTTTTCGAAATCCACTTATCTGCAGACCAACCTAGACAAAATGTACGTTCCCGTATGGGGCAGAGGCGATCGCAATATTGGCTCTTATGAGAATCCTTGTGTTGCTTAAAATGCAGCAGCGTGCATATGCAGCAGGCATGATTGGTTAACCAAGAAGTAAGTACATATCAATTGTATGTTTGTATTTGAAAATATCATCCACTATCGACTGCATCAATAATCGTTTAACTGTTTCAGGATATTTTTCAAGTTCATTTGAAGTTCTGCTGGCATAACAGAAAATTAAACTCTTCCACCAATAGTCTACTTGATTTATATTTTAATAAATGAACAAACAGAATTTTATGATTGACAATATTTAAATTTTTAAAAAATAGTTATTTCTAATATCATTTTATTTGTTAAACAAAAGATAACTTTTTGAAAATATCTCAATAAGTGATCTATTGAAATATGCATAACACATAATTGGTAAAATAGGAAAACCATATTGTAAATCGTTAATTTGCCAAAATATCAATCCATCATATCGAACTGAACTGTTCCTGTTGGCATTTCACTATTCATGCGTTTCATACAAATCCCATTGTGTTCCCTTTCTTCATTTCTTGATCTTCCCCCATCTTCTGCTGTCAAACATTACGTTGACACTCACATCATATACTACTTATAAGTAGCGCGCACCACACTACTACCTACGTACATCGTTTTGAGGAAATATGACATTGGATTCGATAATTAATTGGTAACATGCCTAGATCCGGTCATGATGACTAGATTTTTTTGTCAAGGAAACATTCTATCACAACCACTCCGTAACAAATTTATCACTACTTCTGCTTTTTTTCAGGCAGAGTTTTTGGAGGTTTGTGTTTTTACAGACTTGAAATCATCAATCAATCTGATTGTTAGACCACCATTAGAAACCTGGAAGCACTGGACGGCCGCTTCGTCCTGGTATGGGACGAATTAGCATTGCACATCCACGACTCCTGCACCTCGCAGGATTTGAACCCGGGACCTTCGGTACTGTGCGCGAACGCCTAACCATCGGACCACTGGGCCGGCTGGTATCGAACGGTGTTCATGTCTAACTCCGATTGATATACGGATTTTCCGCAAACTCACCCATTTGTCTTTGGTAGTTACTGCCTACACCCGACAGGGTTGAACTCCATTGGTCACGTCTTCTCAACTAGAACTCTGAGAATTTCCTCACGAAGCTAGTCACTAGTGAGCACTGTTACAATATTTTCAGGCAGAGTTTTGGAGGTTTGTGTTTTTACGCATTTGAAATCATCAATTAATCTGATGCACTGGATGCACTGGACGGCCGTTTCGTCCCGGTATGGGACTTCTGCTTTGTTGCACACAAAAATTATTACACAATCTATTCGTCGGATAAGAGCAATCGGATTGGTTGAACAGCTGGCTAGCCATTCGAATAGAAAGCTGAATTCTAAGGGCGGGGGGTTGAAAATATATTCAAAACTTTTCACACTACAGCGCTGCTGGTAACGACGGTATTACAACTTGTTCTTCTATCATTTTTCAAAAAAACCATTTTCTGAACAAATAAATACAAATTGTTTCTTTTCAATTAAAATTATGGAGATCAGTGATTTTACACGTGGAAATCATCGATCAATCATTGTTATACCACACCATTAGAAACCTAGAAGCACTGGACTGCCGTCTCGTCTTGGTATGCGACGAATTACCGGTGCGCATCCACGACTCCTGTACCTCTCATGATTTGAACCCAGGATCTTCGGTCTTGCGTGAGAATGCCTAATCTCTGGAGTTCTAGTGAGCAGTAACTACCGAAAAATACATGGATGAGGTCGTGTAAAATCTTCAGGTTAGACATTAACAATCTTGGATGCGGGTCCAGTGGTCTAATGGCTAGGAGTTCGCGCGCAAGACCGAAGGTTCCGAGTTCGAATCCTAAGAGTTGCAGGAGTTGTACATGCGTACTGCCGATGAGTCCCATATCAGGACGAAAAGGCCGTCTTTCATTGCTTCCAGGTTTCTTCTAATGGTGGTCTAACAATGATTGATTGATTGATGACTTCAAATAAATACAATTTCAGTGTTAGATAAAACTGAAATTCATTTCGAGTTATTTGAAAAGAGTTTGGGGGGTACATTTTCTATGAAAAAAGTACAAAGTAACGGAATTTTTTAGGTATAAAAATATGTTTTTCCTGCTTACATAATCAGTGATATGCTCAAAATTTAAGCATACACATTTAGGTATACCATACACATAAGTGTATAATCTATGATTCGAAGCTCGGAATTTTTTTGATCGCAGATAAGTAAACTGCTTATTATCTTTAGCCGAAGCAAACTTTAACTAACTTCATACCTTAACTAACATTAACACAATCAATAGGCAATGAAAATAGTCGAAAATAACAAAATGATTGAAAGAAATCTTATTTGGCTGAAACCCTCATTACATAATTTAGTCAGCTTATGTTTTGTAGATTTATGGAGGACAAGTCCATACACTGTATCATCTCACTTTTAATCGGTAAGTGTACACTAACCACACAAAAAGTCAACTATTTTGAAGTTCGTCTCCTTAAGCACATTACCAGCACTTTCGTTTGAAAAAAAGTATTGTTCAAGTCAGGAATCTGGAACTTCTCCTCGTAGATTCCGTTATTTCACAACCCTCCCTTAGTGTCGTTCATAAATTCCAACCAAGCGCACCAAAAGAGATTGATGTGCTAGTCAACTGATTTATTTGAAACTATTACGAGTTCAGCTTACTCGGTGAACGAGAGCAAAGCGATGATAAAGTGACACGATAGGCTATTCTGATTCGATTGTCCCCGGCCCTTTTAACTATATCACGAAGTCTTGATAAGACGTAGAAAGCCTATTCTACAAACATCCAGAAAACACGAGGATGCTAATCACACAAATCAAGCTTATTTATCCAATGATAGCAATGTCCTTGAGAGAGCCACAAAATAGCGTACTAAAATAATACAACAACCAATGACAGTCAAGGATTTTCCGAGTGGAAATGTGATCTCAAGGTCAACTAAACGACTTATGCGCGAAAACACAAAAAATCCAAAATTAAAACCTTTTCCAAATGAGTTCTGGGGACCTGACTTTCCCAACAGAGATATAAAATAATGAATTATGTTGTACCATTGAGAGTTTGTCTCAACATACCGAAAGAAAAAGGCAAGATTCTCCAATGCAACACAACATACACCAACCAAATTACTCTTCATGGAGATGCCTTGGAGGACGTTAACACATTTACATATCTGGGCAGCATAATCGACAATCAAGGTGGATCCGATGCAGATGTGAGGGTGCGGATTGGCTAACCAAGGGCTGCATTTCTACAAATGAACAACATCTGGAACTCCAAACAAATATCAACCAAAATCAAAATCAGCATTTTCATTACAAATGTCAAGACAGTTCTACTTTATGGAGTGGAAACTTAGAGGACCACCAAAGCCATCATCCACAAGATACAAGTGCAGTTGTCTACGCAAAATACTTCGGATTCGTTGGCCAGACACTATCAGCAACAACCTACTGTGGAAGAGAACGAACCAGGTTCCAGTGGATGAGGAAATCAGGAAGAAACGGTGTAAGTGGATAGGACACACACTTCAAAAAGTACCTCACAAGATAAGCCCTCACATGGAACCCTCAAGGCGAAAGGAAAAGAGGAAGGCCAAGGAACACATTACGTCGAGAAATAGAGAAAGATATGAGAGGAATGAACAAAAATTGGACAGAACTGGAGAGGGAAGCGCAGGAAAGAGTTGGTTGGAGAAAACTGGTGGTCGGCCTATGCTCCATTGGTGGTAACAGGCGTAAGTAAGTAAGTAAGTAAGTAAGTATTGAGAGTTTTTGATTTGATCATTTCAAACAACTGAACATTTATGTAAGTTGTTGACAGTAGTAAAAATAAAAACACATTTGGTATTTTGTAACTTAGTATAATTAACTTTTTTAAAAATCAAAAAAAACATTTAACTGTATAGCAACAGATTTTTAATATTCACTGATCAAAAGCACATTCCATGCTAAGAAGTGATGCCTTGATTTCTTTGCTTCATAAAGTTAAACAACTCAATGACTGTTATAGATTGATCAATAAACTATGGATTACTAATAGGTGACAATTGTCTTTTTAATGAGAATGAAGCCCCGCCTGTCGTGTGTTTTTATGCATAATGTCGCCTTTTATTAAATTCATTTAATTTAAACAGTTTCTTTTAGATTATTGATTTACTATCAGATAAACCTTAATGTTTTTTTAGAAAACTCGGACAACTGTGACAACTGCTTGAGGCCAGTCACGCACGGCCTTTTTATGAGGGGATTTTTGAGTATTAGCTGCACTCTTGTAAGCCCTTAGTAGGCACCCTTACTGCCGGAGATTGAAATTCGTGAGTTAGGGCGAGGTGTGACATTTTTAGGGTCGACCTTTTCTAACCCTTTCTTCATTTCTTGTGAGAAGGTAGCATCGCTACAGATGCTGGTTGTTCGAGGGAAACACCTTACTGCTGTCACACCCCTCCATCACAGTCAGCAGTACGACTTCGCTCTCAGATCTTGAGTAGCTGCTTTTAGTCTCGTCGTTCTCCAATCGACCTGCCTGGCATCGTAGAACCTTCAGGAACATAAGTTCCATCCAATATAGTCCGGTTGTGTCATCACGATAGGCAAGCTCGACCACGGCGTCAAGGTAGCAGCTTCGGTCGTGGTTAGTAAACTTAAAGAATCAGTTAGTCTCATCAACATGATTAACTGAGGGTAGGTAATCAGAGCTAATTATGATTAACTGTAAGCTTTCTACCGTTAACACTTCATTGTTAATAGTTTTGAAAGGTGTGGATGATATTTATTGCTCAGTTCATTGATTTGTGTAAATATTTAAAAATGTGATACTCAAAGCGCTGCGATTAGTTTTTCAATTCACGTAAAATACAGAATTAGAAATTTAGAGTGAAGTTTATTTGGTCTGATTGCTCGATTTCGATTTTGTGAGTTGAGAATTGCCATGTCAATCAATACTAGACGGCCGTCTGGCTTTACCAAGGACGATCTAACTCAGATTGATTCGTGATCTAAACTATGTAATTTTTTACAATCTGCAAAAACCTCCCTCCCAATACCACAATAGTTTGAACTTTCGACAAGATCAGATGGCATTACTCTAGAAACATTTAATCACAAGTGGACAGAAAATACATGTGGGACAATTTAAGTGTCCAATTCTAAATGTTTGAAATGAAACAGTTAAGGTTATATTAAAAACTGGGATTAGCAGTGATGTTTTGAGCATGCATTTCATTCAATTTGTAATTAATAACTCATCGACTTCTAGGGTAAATTTCATTATATCTAAAGTAAACGGAACAGCCTTGTATTAAAGGGATACAGTAATCTCCCCGCACCTCTGCTGCAAACGATTCGAGTCCTCGAAACATTATTCCTAGTCTCTTGAAGCCCCGTTCTAGACTACATGTTGGAGCTTTGAATGTGCGGACATTGTGTCAAATAGGGCAACAGGCTTCATCAGCTAGGACTTTAGAATCTCGTTCCATCGATGTGTGTCGCGTCTCGGAAACGCGCATACATGATCAGAGTAGCATCATTCACTTGACCTCACTATGTCAAGATAAAGAAGCAACTCGATTTACCCTCCGTTTATCCGGTAGCCCTGATGCTGCTTATCGGGGTCTCGCTTGTGTAGGTATAGCATTGAGTCGTAGGGCAGAACTAGCTCAACTATACTGTCGCTTGTGCGCTGTCCGACCAAACGGGACAGTAAGGATTCGAAAGGATAGAGACACTAGTCGTTGCCTCTTCGTCATATCAGCCTACGCCCCCACTGACTGCAGTTTAGACGAAGTGAAAGATGAGTTCTACATAAAGCTTTCGAACCTCCTCCAAAAAGTTAAGCGCTCTGATATAGTTATAATGGCTGATGACTTCAATGCTCAAGTAGGCAGACTAAGTGAGCAGAAAGGACACTTAGGTGGACGTTATAGTGTCGCGGCCCAGAAAACCAGTCGGGTTTCGGACCTGGACGTGGCTGTATAGACCACATCTTCACACTACTACAGGTCCTGGAACACAGATACATTTAGACGTCCGACAATAATTATGTTCCTGGACCTAAAGGCGGCATTTGACTCTGTGGATTGTGAGGTACTGTAGCAGTGTCTGTCAGTAAAAGGTGTACCAAAGGAGTACATTATCCTTATATACTTAATCTTCAGACTTCCATTTACAAAACAAATGCATACTTGACTGTCTTCTTTCACATATCTCCTTGTCTTCAAAACACTTTAATCACGGATTTATCCGGATCCGATACTTTTCGTTTCGTCAGTAACTTCTGGGCTACACTCTGTTGTTAACTACTTATAAGCAACGTTGTGAGTATTATACATCACACTAGGTATAATATAACAAGTGATTTCATCTGAATAAAATCATGTTTCAACATTCATGATTAAATGTCAACACCTGGAATAACCAGACAAAATTTATATTCCTATAATATAGAAATTCTTAACTCCGCTTGGAGCCCCTCTGGGGCTATTTCCAGTCCCAAGCCCGGATAAAAAATGAGGATTGGGCTTGGCGACCCCATCCTATAAAAAACTAACCAGAAAAAACAATTTCAAACCATTTTAACTCTGACCTGGGAGTCAGAAGGTGTTCATTAAGAAGAGTTATGACATCTCATGATGAAAGCCGAGTTCCTTCAGAAGTGATGAGGCTGATGCCCCTTATGACAAGTAGAGCAACCATTCTTTTATGTACATGGAACGTTCGAACACAAGACACGCCATCGTTTGGAACCCTCAAGGTCAGAGCATAAGAGGAATACCAAAGAACACGTTAGGCCAAGAAATAGAGAAAGACATGAGAGGAATGAACGAAAATTGAAAAGAACTGGAAAGATAAGCCCAGGACAGTAGGTTGGAGAATATTGGTCGGCGGCCAGTGGTCACCATAGCTTAGTATTAAACTCCTGCTTTTTGAAGTAAATAAGCACTACATTTGAAGCTGCAGGCACCTAAAGTATTCGCAAAAATTGATTTAATGAATGCCAGTCTTCAAATCCCTCTAGATTAGCCTTAATCTGTTTTGAGAAAAATTAACACTAATTTGTGTCAGCTCAAGTACAAATACCTTCTATTTGGTCAATAATTCGATCGATGTCAGTAAATTGGTTGTAGCTTCTGTTGCCATTAAATATCCAACCAAACTAGGTTCAAGGCTAAGTACTGACCCATGGAGAAGTATCAATAACCACTGGCTGCAATTACACGAAGCCATGAAAATGCAGAGTGAAGTCTCTTGCGGATTTAACAATAAAAGACTCTCACGTAATCAAATAGTGCAAACTTTTCGTACAGATTGAGAAACCTGATTTGTGCAGCGTTCCAATCCGTTGGAAGAGGCAGCTACAACTGATGACTACTGGAAGTTCTCTTAACTCATCCCAGTTTCTTGCAGCAAGGAGTGTGGCGTCAGTTAAACAATCTGTGGAACTGACGGGAAGCCAATCAGCAACATCTGCTGACGTCCTGAACGATGAACAAGATCTTCGAAGGAACATTCAATTTGATTGTCCTGTCCTCTATGGCTTGTGCAGCCGATCCACGTTACGAAGGAGAAATCCTCGAGAAACTCAAATTCTCGAAGTGCCACGAATAACCAGGCTCAAACAACTTACTTCTAATCACTTTTAAAGATGTTGGAGACCTTTTGACTGTGAAACTGACTGTGCTGTTTGCAAACGTTTATCAGTTAGAGGGTGTTCCGACATACCGAAATGAGTTGATCATTGTCCTTGTCCTGAAAAAGGCTTCAAATCTTCTATGCAACAAACTTCGGGAAACAAGTCTACTCCCGACAGCGACCAAATTACTGGCTTCTGTTGTAGTTCGTAGATTGTTTAAAAACCAGGAAAAATTAACTCGCCAATAGAAGGCTAGTTTTTGTTCTAGTCGAGGATGTATTGAGCATACCTTCACTCCCTCCACTAAACGTTAGAATACCACTATACTTATTGCAGGTTGACAATAGTTGTTTCGTGACATCACGGTCGCCTCCTATTCAATAGATAGGACTGTTCTCTAGGATTGTAAATTGATGAACGATGTGTTTGAGAAGTTTATTAAGGCCCTATATACAAGCACCTCAGGCAGAGTTGAGGCATGTAATCAGCCCTCTTCATAATTTCACTTTAGTGCAGTTAGGCAGTGTGCACAGCTTCAGCATTCCCATTCAGCTTTGTTATCTGTGACGTTATAATGGTGTGGATCTGTAAACTGGAGAAAGATTTTCCAATCTTAATTCTGCGGGGGATTTGTCCTACTGTACACTGATACCCATGCCATGCAATCCGCACTTAATCAGTTGGTAGTGCCCACCAGTATGGAATGTACTTGATAAATCTACTTATAAGGCTTGTGACCTAATGGCTATATTGAAGCAATTCTCTAGAGATGCACATCTGGCAAGTATGACTGATCGATTTCAGACCTAATTATCGCTGGTAAGATTCGAATTACCGATTAAAACGAACTGAATTTTATCCCGTTGCACGAGCGAATGAGCATCTGGAATTAGTAGCTAAGTGGAAAGCTCGAGGGCTTTCGAAACCCCAAAGATATCAGGTTCGAGTCTTGTATTGAACATTAACTTTGGAATGCAGGTACATTTAGCTGATAAGTCTCAAACAGCACAAACTAAGCCTCTTGGATTTCGCTACAAACCACCACCTATCTCTGCCTATAACTGAACGTTCACATAAACTTCTTTCCAGGTATATTTTTTTGACTGACTGGACATCAAATTATGCCGTTGTTCCTCCATTATACGGTGAAATCGAGAAAGTGGAACTTAATGTCGTTTACATATTCAGTAGTAAACTGGATATTTTTATGATTATCGCTAAAGAGGCTTAGCTGGGTGAGGGTTTTGTCAACATTCCTCGGATAATACATTATTTCAAGGTCGTTTAAAACAGTTCGCAGCTCACTTCCAATCACACTTGATCGATAGCGGCCATTTAGTAAGTGATAAATAAATCATTCAGTGTAATTTTCTGTATACCTACTAGTTTCCCTAATTGGGATCTGAGCTCATCTCTTACACATCGTAGAAGTTATAGGGATTCGAGCTAACAATTCAAGTAGTTGTATTCATTAGAAATTCACGTTTTCTCTATCTCTTCTTTGGTCAAATTGGTCTTAACAAACCACATTACTTATTGACTTATTAACCTTATTTTTTATACTCCTGATCTGTTTCGTACATTTTTATTCACCCGCCTCCAACTTTTTGTTAACTTCAAATATACTACTGCCTCACCGTATAATTATCTGAAAGCTTCTTGTTACGTAACTCTGCCAGTAGAACCTTCGGGGCTACTGCCGGTCCCAAGTTCTTATTACGTAATTTAGAATCCGAATGAATGTTTTTTCAGTGTCTAGTTGTCCAAGCTGTTTGACCTACTCTCTCGATATTATGAAATATTGATTTAAGTTCTAACCATTCTTATCATAACTAGTACACTTATCATGACATACTATCAACTTGAACTTTTTTATTCTACTGTTATCATTGACTCATAAATTGTATTGATTGATTTAACAACTTCATATTGTCGCAAATTGAAGGTATTTAAGGTTGATCGTGAATATATCTACCAGAACAGGGCCTAGTACACTGACTGTATATAATTTCGATTCTTCTCATAGTTGAGAAATGCAAAACTGATCTCACAAAGATCATCAATAGAAACAATGAAAAACACTGGACGGCCGTTTCGTCGAAGCATGGGACTCCTCAGAAGTGTGAATCCACGACGCCCGCGCGCAAGTAATAAAACCAGTGTAATGACAAAGTCTTTTAATGGGGGAGATTAACTAACCTAGATAGATTAACTCTTCAGATCAATGAGGATGGTGGTCTAGTTTTGGCAGTTGGATTGACTGAGATCTTCACTAGAATCTTCCAAAGCTTCACCGTCAAGTGTGATTTGGCCTGTGCATATTGTGTTGTATCGGAGAATCTTACTTTTTCCTTTGTTTCCACATGCCGAAAGGAAAAAACAAGATTCTTTGATACAACACAACATGCACCAACCAAATCAATCTTGATGGAGATTCTTTGGAGGAGGTTAACACCTTCACATATATGGGCAACATCATCGACAATCAAGGTGGATCCGATGCAGATGTGAGGGTGCGGATTGGCAAACCAAGGGCTGCATTTCTACAAGTGAACAATATCTGGAACTCCAAACAACTTTCAACCAACAACAAAATCAGGATTTTCAATAAGAATATCAAGACAGTTCTACTGTATGGAGCGGAAACTTGGATAACTACGACAGCCATCATCCAGAAGATACAAGTGTTTATTAACAGTTTTCTACGCAAAATACTTCGGATTCGTTGGCCAGACACCATGAGCAACAACGTACTGTGGGAGAGAACAAACCAGATTCTAGTGGAGGAGGAAATCAGGAAGAATTGGTAGAAGTGGATAGGACACACATTACGAAAAGCACCTAACTGCGTCACAAGACAAGCCCTCACATGGAACCCTCAAGGCCGATGGAAAGGCGGAAGACCAAGGAGCTCAGCTCAAAGAAGGAAACACTACCACAATCATCCACCTGAGTTACAATTTTTCTCTACCATCTTGATTAACACATGAATACAGACACAAAACGATTGAACAGCAATAAATTGGGACAGGGAAGTAAGGCCCAGAACAGAGTAGATTGGAGAGTTACTATCTGGCGAAATCTCGATACGAATAAAGCTCAGTTTAAATTTACTAGCTTGCATCACTTCTGACGTAGGTGAAGAATCCTCAAATCGACTAAACACTGATTATATTCTGAAGCAGCTTGCTGCATTCTATTTTGTGTTAGTGAACCGTGACCCTAAAAAAGATATTTGTAAGTTTATAATATTTGCTCATAGGTGTCTTCAAAGCATCGTTCGAGTATTCTAGGACCCCGAAAGAACAGAAATATGACATCAGTGAAAGATAGCAAGTCGGTTAACAAGGTTGTAAATCTTTCTTGACCGACTTGGTTGAAAAATGCACTACTTATATCCATCAAGTAACTATCTCAACCGGTCATACTGACCTGTTGACCTCAATCTTGATTGGTTGTTACTGACCGTTTAGTCAGGTCACCTTATGACAATGTTTTCACTCTACAATAAAATCCGTAGAGCTTCCTAGTGATCGTTAGAAAGGATTTGATCTGTGTACTCAGTCAATTTTGTTTTAAGAGTCACATAACTATAACATTAATTACAAGGGTTGTGAAGATTGTTAAGTCACACATTTTTTGAAAACACGAATCGATCAATGTTAGAACACCATTAGAAACCTGGAAGCACTGGACGGCCGTTTCGTCCTGGTATGGGACTCCACAGCAGTGCGCATCCACGATTACTGCACCCCGCAGGATTCGAACCCAGGACTTTCGGTATTGTGCGCGAACGCCCTAACCGTTAGACCGCTGAGCCGAAGGTCCTGGGTTCGAATCCTGCGGGGTGCAGGAGTCGTGGATGCGCACTTCCACTGATGATTAGTCCCATACCAGGACGAAACGGCCGTCCAGTGCTTACAGGTTTCTAATGGTGATCTAACATTGATCGATTCATGGTTTCAAAAAATGTATAACATTAATGTCTTATTTTCAAGTAACTCTGTTTTCTATGTTGTCAATTGTTTATTCCAGAATATTCTTACATTCATATTATTGAACACTGAAATAGGACTCTCTTTATATATTCCTTATTGCTCTTTTATTTTGTTTATTGAATAATACTACTATGTTTCGGTTATGAGTAGCAAATTGTGAAATAAAAAAAATTGTTATTCTGTTATGTGAATTGTTTTTGCTTCGGTTCAATGAATTGTATGGTGATTATATTTTTCCGGTGTTTAACTGGTGTTCAGTATCTAGCATTTTAGAGTACAAGATATTTGTAGGTTGATGATGTTCGATCATAGGTGTCTTTGAAGTATTTCTCGTGTATCCTGGGACTACTGAGTAAAAAAAGTGCCTGAGTTTAGAAAAGGGTATTAGGTAAGGATTGCAGATCAATGGATGAAGTGGTGACACTTTGTCAGTTGAGGTGACTGATACGTATGTTACGCATGCTCAAACACCCACTGCCTCGACGAGCAACGTATTGTGGTGTAGGAGTTGGGTGGAAGAAAGTTAGGAGCGGCCAGATCAAAACAAGGGCCATTGGACAGCTGAACTGAGCTGTATTGGTAGGTGTAAACTAGCTGGTTGGGGCGCGCGAGCTGATAGTAATGGATGGTTAGCGACCGTAAATGACGTGGTTCAAAATCGTTTGCAATGGCACAGATGCATCCTTTCTCTGTGTTCTCTCAAATTTTTCATCTTCCGAACTACTCATCACTTCTATCTTTCTAATTTTAAATTTATTTTACTGGCTTATCCTTTTTGAATAATATCTTCGAACTCTCATCTTTTCCATTACTGCCAATACTTTTATTACCTCAACTACTATGAGATTTGCATTGACAACTGCGTCTCTGTGTTAACGTGATATGGTAACCTGAATCGGTGTACGTACCTGCAAAGTTCTACGTTGTAACTGACTGATTGACTCTTTAAATGCTAAACTGCACACTCATTGAACAAATGGAAAAAGGATAATGAAAGTTGGATAATACACCATGTTTTAAGCGATGGCATTTGAAGTAAACAGTACTAGGTTTGAGTGCCGGAATGAACAATCACATCTAACTGACGAGTCCCAAACAGAACAAGACGAGCGTCTTGGATTCCAAATCTAGCCATATTCTATCCATTCTATGCATAAGTATTCATACTATTTAGCATATGAGTTTTGTCTCTTCTAGTTCTTCTTGCTTTTTCATGAATCTTCATCGGAACATTCTTCAGTACTTACTTGCTTACTTACGCCTGTTATCCCGAATGGAGCATAGGCCACCCACCAGTTTTCTCCTACCAACTCTGTCCTGGGCTTCTCTTCCTAGTTCTTCCCAGTTTTTGTTCATTCTACTCATATCTTTCTCTATTTCTCGGCCTAATGTGTTCCTTGGCCTTCCTCTTTTCCTTTTGCCTTGAGGGTTCCAAATGAGGGCTTGTCTTGAGACGCAGTTTGGTGCTTTTCGCAGTGTGTCCTATCCACTTTCATTCATCGCTTCTTCCTGATTTCCTCCTCCACTAGAATCTGGTTTGTTCTCTCCCACAGTACGTTGTTGCTCATGGTGTCTGGCCAACGAATCCGAAGTATTCTGCGAAGACAACTGTAAATCAATACTTATATCCTCTGGCTGATGGCTTTGGTATTTATCCAAGTTTCCGCTCCATACAGTAGAACTCTCTTTACATTTGTATTGAAAATCCTTATTTTGGTTTTGGTTGATATTTGTTTGGAGTTCCAGATATTTTTCAATTGTAGAAATGGCAGCCCTTGCTTTGCCAATCCGCGCCCTCACATCTGCATCGGATTCACCTTGACTGTCGATGATGCTGCGAAGATATGTGAAGGTGTTAACGTCCTCCAAGGCATCTCCATCAAGACTGATTTGGTTGGTGCATGTTGTGTTGCATCGAAGAATTTTGTTTTTTCCTTTATGTATGTTGAGACCTACTGCTGCAAAGGCTGCTGCTACATTCTTCAGTATTATGATATAAAGTATGTACTGTTATTTTTAGACTGTAAGCAACTGAAATAGAAATTTGTGAAACAGAGCGAATTCATATTAATCTGCTGCGTTAATTGTTCTTGTGTTTGGTTTTTCAGAAGTAAAACTTCAATTACAATTAAATATGGTCTTATACTACTGTCAACTCTAAGTAATATATTCACTATGATCTTGGTTAAATCAATGAGAAATAAACAAACATTGTGAAAGACAAGAATACATAATCAGTCAATCAGTCAGTCAGTTATAACGTGGAACTTCGTGTGTACGTAATTACATAATTCCAGGTCGCTATACTGCATTAGCACGGAAACGCAACTGCCACTTCAAATTCCATAGTGGTGGATGATAGTATAAGAATTTCTGGTAATTAAGAATATTAATGATCGAAGATATTATTCAAGAAGTACAGTTCAGTGAGATACAGTTAGAAAGAGAAAGATAGAGATGTTGGAGAATTAAGGTTAGGGTCTGAGAGAACACAAAGAGTGGATACATATGCGCCATTGCAAACGATTTTGAGCCATATCGTTCAAGGTCTCTAACCATCGGTGACTTTCGTCTCGTGGACCCCAACCAGATAGCCTACATCTACTTGTCAGTAACTTCATGGATTTCTACCATGTTTTGGTTTTTCCGCCCCTGGCTTTCTTCCAACCTACTCAGATACCACGAAACATAGCTCGTCGAAACAATCGTTGGTTGGGCATTCGTAACACATGTCCTAACCACCTCAACTGATGAAGTTTCATTACTTCATCTATTGATCTGCCATCCTTACCTAATACTCGTTTCCTAACTGTAGCATTTTTTACTCGGTGGTCCCAGGACACACGAGCAGTGCTTCAAAAACATCTGTAATCGAATACATAATTTTGACAGAGACTATCAGTTTTCAAGAAAGTTTAGTTACAACCTAATATCATATATACAAAACATCCGAATAACCACTCATTTACACCCGAGTTTTATGCAGATAATGCTGTTCGTAAAAAACCATTAAAGCTTTACAGTTAAACTATTCAGCTAACAGAACGAAATTCTAACAAAATCATGAGAAGAATGAGTAAAAATTAGACAGAACTGAAAACGGAAGCCCAAGACAGAGTAGGTTGAAGAATACTGGTTGGCGGTCTATCCTCCATTGGTAGTAACAGGCGTAAGTAAGCAAATAAAGTAATCAGTATTAGCTGATAAACATGCCCAAAGCATAATAAGTTCTGCCACCAACCAAATATTATTCAACTATGTAGACGAAATGACAAAAAGGTGTTTTTACTAGATCTATAAACTGGTTTGTAGTTATAATAATGAAAAATAAAAACGAAACATCATAGCTTAAGATAAATTACAAGGTGATTCTTACTTCATCATTCCACATCCTGATTAAAGGTTTGCAAACTAACAAGACTTTTCTTATCTCTTTTCCTCTAGGACTAATTATTTCCGGTTAAGTGATCACGGTCAAATGAACTCAGGATTGAATTCCTCTTGTCATCAAATGGTCAACACGCTAAACATCCTGCCAAAATAATTTGTATCAACATTTCCATGGAGAAAAGGAATCTTTACAGAGGTATTTGTCGTAGGAGTTATCACGAGCTAATTGATATACTATCTTCATCATTGGGCAGTGATAGTACTCTTAGCAGAAACAGATTTGAGGTAAAAACTAGCATCATTAATATCGCGAAATTGATTTCAAGAAAAATAGAGTGTTGTACAATAGTTACAGTAACCGTCCCACCCATCACACGTTCTGTAGGAAATATTATAATTTAGAACGATACTGCATTAAATCACTATCACTGACAAAAAATTTTGATACTACAGTCGCTCGGCTACATTCTTTGACTGCCTAATGATGGTCCCTTATGTGAGATCATATTTAGAGCATTATATCCGGACACTCAACCAAAATGTAAGAATTAGCAATACTTTAGTGTTTCCTACTAAATAAGTAGTGAGTGTTGGAAAATGCTCTAAAAATCGCAAATAAGTTGATTTCTGGAATCTAAAAATCGCCATATGATAGTAGATTGTTTAAATTAAGCTTGTTTCCTTTATCATATAAAAGGATTGAATGTGACCGGACAAGTTTTTAAGTTACTTAATAATAAGTTTGCATCTAACATGCCCTGATTGTGGTGGTGTTTCGTTCTCTGAGCTTGATGTTTTGGTTCTGAAGCTTTCATTGTTCTTCTGAACAACATCATCAGCACAAACTTCTGATGCCCTAAATTTTATTTCCTTCCGAAACAGATAAGTTACAAGGAAATTTTTAAAAAAGTTCAAAAGCCCAAAACAAATTATTTATCAGCTGACTTTCTCATCGAAAAGCTACTGAATGCTACTCGTTGTCCCAACACAAGATGAAAGATCCGTCTTTCAACGTATTCAAGGGAAGGTTGGATCAACTTATTCAGTGGAGATTTACGACAGAATGTAAAACAAGGTTCTGAGGAGGACAAATTAGGGAAAAAGAGATACTTCGTAGAAATATTTCGAAAACAGGTAGACGTTAGTTTGCTTAGGATATCACTATTTTCTGCCTGTGGGAAATGATTACTGATATGTGCGCTACTACTACTTCTACTATATGCATTTTGTTCTAATTCTAAAACAATACATCCCCGTGATTCATTTCTGGCTACTAGAGAACATTACAGACGGATCTCAGAAATTTTATCATACATACTATATTTAGGACTATCGGTAGCAAAATATTGTATCATTTAAAGGATATTTGAACATTCATGTTCAGCATAATCGTTGTAACGAAAATATTTAGAAATAAATCGCAATAAGTTAACTCGTGCTAATCTAGAGCTTGGATACCAAGACAGTGTTCGAAATAAATGAGTCTAAACAAAGTCAACAGGAGCGCAATCTTTATTGTCCAAAATTACATCTGATATTCAAAAGACTTTTTCTCAAAATCTTCAATCTTACGAGAGCGTAACTGTGAATGGAACTTTAAAGCTTGCATTTGTACCATAAGTTTAAGGACGAAGAATCCGACCAAAGATTCAAGAACTACCATTATAAACTCGATTATATGGATAGTTCTCTCAAATGACGATATAATCATGCTAGAGTTGAATAACATGAAAGAAATAGCTGGAAGTTGTATCAAGATAGTCATTAACCATGACCCAGCTAGTTCAGGGACCTAAAGAGACTGTTAAAAATATTATATGAAAATACCAACTCCATCAAATTTCCAGCATATCCAAGATATAGTCTGAGCCCCTCCAAAACGGAATATAGAGCGAATACAGCAGTATTAATTACTTTATAAACAGGGTCTAAATATTCGAACTATAAGGTTAACAAACTAGGAATCAACGTATCTTAAAAAATATACCTCTATTATAAGTGTCATCAGTGTTCCGATGAACCAAAATGGGGAGTAAAGACAGTTGAAATAAAACAACATCTGCAAAGGTAAATTTGTAACATATTCAAATTCTACATATATATAGAGATTAGAATAGTGGTTTACCAATAAAAATTACCTTTGTGCTTATTTTTAGAGTAGATGCTTCCGTGTGCACTTCTACTTAAAAATAAGTAATCCGCTACCGACTTCAAGGCATCCCTAGCTTTCTTTGACATTGCCTAGAATTTCGAATCTGTAACAAACTCTGTTGCGAAGACTAATTCAATATGCAATATCTATTCTCCAGCTGATATTATCTAATTCATTTATTTACTCTCGCTCCTTGAACTTTTGGTAGTGTTTCAGGTATTTGGCGCTATTCCATGGATGGAATGAGTGACTGAGCTTTTCTAAGGGCAACTTTTAGGCAGGAGACAGACAGATTCAAAGCAGAGCTTCGTACGTAAGTACATCAGACCAGATCGCCACAGAAACGCAACTGTCAGTTCAAATCCCATAGTGGTAGCAATAATAGAAGTATTAGAGAGAGCGAAGATATGATTCGAGAAGTATAATTCAGTGAGATATATTTAGAAGGAGAAAGATAGAGATTATGAGGAATTCAGAAGGTTAGATTTTGAGAGAACACAAAGAGTGGATGCACCTGCGCCACTGCAAACGATTCTGAGCCATGTTGTTCAAGGTCTCTAACCATCGGCAACTTTCGTATTGCGGACCCCAACCAGGTAGTCTACATCTACCACCATGGCTGAGTCCACTTGTCAGTGATTTCATGGATTTCCGCCATGTTTTGGTTTGGCCTCCCCTAGCTTTCTTCCAACCTACTCCTACACTGCAAAACATCGCTCGCCGCGGCAGTCGGTGGTGAGTCATACGTAACACATGTCCCAACCACCCCAGCTGATGAAGTTTCAATTCTTCATCTATTGATTTGCCATCCCCATCTAGAAGTCGTTCCCCAACGATATCATTGCTTATACGGTTGTCCCAGGATACACGAGCAATGCTTTGGAAACACCGATGATCGAGGACTAGTAACCTACGAAAGTCCTCTACTCTTAACGCCCATGTTTCTCACTCGTATAGTAAGACGGAGCGAACGACTGAACAGTACACTCGTCCTTTAGTCAGCAAACGGATATCTCTCCTCCGCTATAGGTGACGAGAGTTGGCAGAAACCATTCGAGCCTTCTGTATCCGTGCTGAGATTTCGTCAGCAAAGGTATGTTTACTCAGACTTTAACGTGTAAACCCTTTCCGTGGGGGCTAAAATAGTGCTACATTTTTACGAAGAAAACACAATTGCTGAAATATAAACATTTATTATTGTAATTAATTCTGACAATAACTGTTTTATTGTAAACTTCTTGTTTATCTGTACCAAAGACTATCTCTCGCGCGCCAAGCATGTGATTCCCATTCTTCTCTTCACACGTCTCCTGCGTGAACGTTAGACGTTTGTACGCCCTCTGGACTCGATATTATTTCAATAACATAAGGCTCGCACTAAATATACCTCTTCCTCTAGAATCGCTTTTTTATTTTATCCTTAGAGTAACGAGATTAACATTGGTCATCCCGCGAAGTAGTATATTATTCGATTCGCTATAACATCTTTACCAGGTTCTGATCTAGTCTATTGACACTGATCAGAAACAGAAGTGAACTCTGAGCCTATCCTAGTCATGCCCAAATCATCGACGTTCTTATAGTTGTTGACGTCAAGTAGGAACCTTGTTATTTTAACCAAATTAACTGATTTAGTTGATAGTAGTCCTATCATTCTGCCTGCTTTCCTAGTGTTATTTAACATAACAGTGGTTCCTGGTTTACGATGACTAATTGATGGGACAATCATATTTTAACTTGGTATGTGGATTAACTCCGTTCCAGTAACTTAATTCGAAAAACCCATTCATTTCTCATCTTGAACTTGATGGATATTTTTTGAAACAGTTACTGCGACCATGAAGGTTCATATAAATCTTCTTATACAATGTAGAGTTTCGGCTTCTCACAAACCACCATAATCTACAGAGGCTATCAGTTTCACAGCTTACTAGTTCAACACTTTACTGGGACCATATGCGGCACTTCCTATAATCCTACATAGATTGGAGTGGCAAAGATACTACGTAACGTTCGGCAATCCAAGCATGGTGACGGCTGAATAATGGGTCACACAAAAATGAAGGTTCCGAAAAGTTCATATGTATAATTAACCTGACTGACATTCTGGGTAGAAACGAAAAGAACATAATGATAATGGACGTGAAAGGATGTAAATGGACTGAAAAGATAGTGGCGCTGGGTTAGTACTTCAGAGTAATTAAACAGGACTAATATCGAAAAAGGAGCTGAAAATGTTAGTAAATGTATCTATAGAAAATTTTACTTCAATGAACCCTGATTTCGGAGACAGTATGAGTCATATACGTGCCTTGTCCAGTCCAACTACAAAGCATAAGTTTCTGGGTAAGAATGGTTTTTTATATTTCAAAAAAGGAATACAGACAACTACCTAAACAATATTATACTGTTCGGATCCGAAATTAACACAATGAGTTTCCAATTCTGGAAGAATGCGTCCTTCCAGTCAAGAATACGAAGTTACCGCAGAGGTATCAAATCCGATTTGGCTGTAGCCACATTCAGTGTCAATTTAAACAACTCATTTACAATTCAGAACGGAAAATATAAACTCCAATAAAAGTACAGAAAATAGGAATTATAACAAAATACAAATATTAACATCCCCAAACTGGGACTAAACAGAGTACCAAAATATTGAACAGAAAGTATCAGCAAGATCATAACACAAATATATACATAGAGGGATTTTCCCAAAAACAAAACCTTCAAAATGGATTCTACAATATCCAAATATAAATGACATTGAGCATATAATACCATAATCGTACTGTTACGAGATGAATCCGGGATAACGCTGGATATGTTATTGAGGAATCTGATGGATTATCGCTATTAATCTTGCCTAATCGCGGATGCAATCAGTATCGTGCGATTATTGTTGTACTAGTGGAATTAAACTGAGAACTGATATGGTATGCATGTTGATTGCTGTTTTGGCACTTATAGATATTCTATCGCATTCTAAATATAGACATAAATAATCCAACCACAACATCTCTCTAATCCTCATTGTGTCGAAGAGTTTCAAAGGTGTCCAGTACTGATCATTCAGTGTATCGGTTGGCAGAATTACGAAGGGGAATCTGCAGATAGAAACAAGCAGGAACACAAAGCTATATTAGACCTACACCACTGGACAAACAGATCCGAGCTAATAAATCAGCCAAATCCATAGCTTCAGTGAGCTTTCCTTTGCATTACATACGTTTGTGTTGATCTTCATAGGTTAAAAATTTGGAATCTATTCTTATGGCCGCCAAAACTACCCCAAGTAAAGTGTAAAACTTTATTTTGTTCCACTGTGTATCAGCAAAACAGTTAAATAATGTTTCTGCTCAAGTAAAACAGGTTGGTGTATGGGATGAAATTAAATTTGCTGTAAGGGTATTTTGATAGGAAGTTTTCAGGGAAAGTTATTACATATCAATCGTACATAAGCTTGACTAATAGTGCCTACTGGCTCTGAAGTTCAAAGGGTTAACGTTGTCAACTATCACAAGCATGATAATAACACAGTACTTACCCAATGAACTTGATCATGACCAATTAAGACACAGTTATATAAGAATAAATTTTAAAGTGATTGTTGATGTATCGAGTCCACAGGGCTTGTCTAAGCAACGGGCAGACTAATAAGTCCACCCCTCTTCAGTTATTATTCACACGCTTTATGATGTAATTATTTATCTGATTATACTCGAGGATCTTTTTACATGAATATGTGTGCATTTCGTTTTTCACTTATCGTGCGTCTAGTTTTTTCGGACTACGAACTCATCACTTAGAATGTATCTCATCCATTTGAATTCTCCTATCTTCACAGTATATGTCACTGGCCCGTTCTGCTCCCCATGGCTCCATTCGTCCATCAAAGTCAAGAATCGCGAAGATTCCTCAACCGAACCATCCTCCCCGGATAGGAAATTCAGAATTTATATTTTATTTCTTCCACCGTTCCTTCCCACTCTACATTTTGAGTAGCCCTTTCTTAATGAGTCAAAAGCGTTCAGCATAACCACTAGATTGAGAAATTTATGTAGGAGACATTGCATGGCTGAGATAAACTGCGTTCCATTATCAGAATTAATCCTACATCGTAGTTTGTAACGGTTAACTACTGTAGAATTCTTTTTGAATGTTTTGTTTTTGGGAAAATCCCTCCATGTTTACATATTCTTGCCATGACCTGATGGACTTTTTCTCTTGACATTTTTGGTATTTTATTTGATTCCAATTTGAGATTTTACCATTGTATATTGTTATTCTTTCCATATTTTGTACTTATATTGAAGTTTTTGTGTTTGCTTTTGAACTGTACATATATTGTTTAAATTTGATATAATATGGCTACCGCCACATTTTTGGATAGACGTGGTGGCTGCTGAGCTTAGTGTCACTTACTAGCTATTGTAATAGATACTCTACGGAGTAATTTAGTCCTGGAAGAAACATAAACATCAGACGGTTTTCTCCTAGAATTTTCGGCTTTCTGATTTGGCTGGGACGGGTATCTAGGAGAATCGTACCGGTGTGTTTCTATTGGACGCGATTAGGACAGCCGCCTGCGAAATAAATTCTACAGTCTGATGTTTATCCTTCTGGCGTGAATTATACTTGGAAATATTTACCAGAACGCATATAATCGGATCTATTTGGATTATTAAGAATTACAAGGAAACAATTGGAATTTTAATCGTTTATCTTAATTCTGAACTGAATTTTGGAACTATTCTATTTTGTATCTGTTACCTTTCGTATTGAATCCTATTTATGATGTCAAACCGAAAAAAATCACACGTGAGGAGGGTGGAAGAGCTCGACGGATCACAGGGCTCTAGGCAAGTCGTTGATAATAACCTTTTTATGGGTAATCCTCATGTTATGTCTGATATTTATTATTGTAAGTCACCCTCGGCAGGCATTAAGGAATCAGGATTAAGTGAGAGTCCTAAAGTACCGGAGACCGATCAGATACGTAAGTCATCGATAGAGGGTTTAGAATTACCTAAGGTTGAACTTTCATATTTTGATGGAAGGTCTCGCGACTATTTTAAGTTCATACGACAGATAGAGACGTTTATAGAACCTCGAATCAAGGATGATCAAGTTCGTTTATTGTATTTAATTCATTATTGTAAGGGAAAAGCGAAAAATGCGATCGAAGGCTGTCTTATAATGGACCCACCGGCGGGATATAAGAGAGCTAAGGTTATTTTAAAACAGCTTTTTGGGCAGTCACATGTGATAGCGCGAGAAACCTTAGAGGACTTATTTAGAACTGGGAATGTCGAATTTAATGATCCCGAATCATTGACGAACTTGGCCATTAAAATGCAAAATGCTTCTTTAACTTTAGAACAGTTAAATTGTACAGCTGAACTTAACTCTATGACTACTTTAGAACGAATAGTAAGGCTCCTACCTCGTCGAATGCAAGCCCAGTGGGCAGAGCTAGTATTCAAGTGAGACGAAGAGGAGAGAGAGCCCAATTTTAACGAATTGACGGAATTTATTATGTCTCGTGCTAAGATAGCTAGTAGTAGGTTTGGAAGATTAGCTTATCAGGCTAAAACAGGAAATAATAAGGAAGCTACTAGTGGTCTGCGTGCGAGACAGTCGGATTCTTCGTTTCTACCTAAAGCATACTCGGAAGATAAGAGAATTGTCAATTATATCACGAAAGCATACGCTGATGAAGGACGAGTACGTGACCGTAAGGATGTAAAGCCTCTTGATGCGTGTCCTAGTAACAAGCCGGTTTGTGTAACAGATAAGATGGCTTTTCTAAGTGTAGAAAAGAAAGAAAAGGGCGAAAAGTGTAGGCATCAAGATGGATCCGAAGTGTGTGACGATAAAAGCCTCTTAGCTGCTCGAAAAGCCTGGAACGGTAATTTGGATTCGAGTAATCAGAGGTTAGTGAGTTCAGCAAATATGAATAAAGCCCAGGCAGGATTGACTGAACGGAATAAAGCTTATTTTCGGAACCCTTCAGTTAGGGTAAATTATATAACTGGACCTAGAGTAGCTTCTAGGATAAGTGATGGTGATACAGTAACGGTTAAGAAGCCTAGGAGACATGATGCTACTATTACTAAAAAGCCTGAACCTCATGCTCTTACGGATGCTACGATTAGCTATGGAAATAGTAGCCATCAGAACCTCAATAGTCACAGTGATAATAAGGATATAGAAAGTGTCAGCAGTCCACTTATAGGGACTAGTTTATCGACTTCATCGAGTGAGCCTCCTAGTGTTTCGACGCCGTTGGACCTCGTCACGAAGGTTAAGTCGATTGAAGATGCACAAGGTTGTGCAGCTGTAACTGTTCCTATTACGGTTGACCGTCAGTCGAGTGATGATGAGAAGAAAATGTTTGATGGTAACAGACAGTCTACAGTGCTGTGTGATGACGATGCTATTGTTGAGCATATGTCTTGTGCCGCGGAAACGGATGCTAATGTAGAACGGAATCATTTAGACGTTGACAATAAACTGGATGTCACTGATGTGACAAATGAGTTACCGACGATGATGAACACTGTTCAAACCTCCTCTGCATCAGGAGATGGACGGATAAATATTGATCCTACGTCATGCTACTTAAGGTCTTCTGGAGACGACGAAATGTCAAAATTGGAAATCTCACCCTTGCATATTAGTTATGGGTCGAAAACTTCTGTTGATAAGTTGGCATCACGGACTTCATGGTATCTGCTGATCAGAGCAAGTGGTGGTGGATCGGCGACTCGTCCCCACGATAGAGAATGTAGTCCTTGGATAGGATATGACCAGTTTTGCGACGCGTTGTTCATGTTCGTATGGGTTAATTGGGGAAGGTTTATACTACCGTTAGGTCATTCCACGATAGATAGGGGAATCAAGGGCCTGATTGGAAAGTATAGGTATCTAGTTAGCGCGATAGGTCATATCCATGTTGGATGGCGGGTAGGCGTACTGCTGTAAGTCCTACACGTTATTCCGGTGTGGATTAGGGGATAACATGGGAACCCTAATTAAGGTGTCGTTAACGCTTGCTGTTTTTGCATGGAGGGATTTTGCGGGCCGGTGTAGAATTCTTTTTGAATGTTTTGTTTTTGGGAAAATCCCTCCATGTTTACATATTCTTGCCATGACCTGATGGACTTTTTCTCTTGACATTTTTGGTATTTTATTTGATTCCAATTTGAGATTTTACCATTGTATATTGTTATTCTTTCCATATTTTGTACTTATATTGAAGTTTTTGTGTTTGCTTTTGAACTGTACATATATTGTTTAAATTTGATATAATATGGCTACCGCCACATTTTTGGATAGACGTGGTGGCTGCTGAGCTTAGTGTCACTTACTAGCTATTGTAATAGATACTCTACGGAGTAATTTAGTCCTGGAAGAAACATAAACATCAGACGGTTTTCTCCTAGAATTTTCGGCTTTCTGATTTGGCTGGGACGGGTATCTAGGAGAATCGTACCGGTGTGTTTCTATTGGACGCGATTAGGACAGCCGCCTGCGAAATAAATTCTACAACTACTTCTCTAAGTTTTTTGCACCGTTGAACTAAAAGACACGTCGTCCATTAAGAAAAATTCCGGCTTCTGTGAAAACACACTGAAGATGATCAGAAGCTGCTTTTCCCGAAAGGGTCCGGTGAAATGTGTATAAAAGCGCAACGACGGTTCTGCTGGTACTGGTCATGTTTAAGGTTCACTTATAATGGTAGTTTTCATGCTTGTGCACTCTCATAAAGTCACTTCACCATCTCTGTGATATCTTTATCAACATTTGGCAGGTATAAAAATGAAATATTTAAGTAACTGAACTACCCTTTACAGAAAATATGTTAGCACTTTTAACATTTTGATCTTGCCTGTAAATTGGCATGCCTCTTTTAACTTGGTGTTATTCGAGAAGAAATTGTTAATGTTGTTATTGCATAAGCGTGGGCTACTGACTTCATGCAACCCATTTAGTGGTTATTTCCATTTATTTTTGACTCCAGTATATCGACCTATTCACGGTGTATACTAGCAAAATAACTCTCGTAGTATTATTATGAATTTACGCAAAAATAATTAACAATCCAGAACACCAGTTTTCGGGGTTTGCGTGTATAGTTAACGAACAATGTATCCACAAGACACAACAGAGTCAAGCACATTAGAGAGTGAGTGAGCAAACTGATGGACATTAAGTAAACAGCATGTTTGATGTGTTCAATGAATTTTAATCAGTACATGTATAAAGTAGTTGATCGTTTATGTTCAGTGATACTGATGTTAATTTTCCATGCCAACAAAATTTCTGACCCATGTTTATGACCTGGGACTGGTTTCGCTTCCTAACAATAAGACCTGTTACAAGCAGGACAAGGAAGTTACATTAAAAAGGTCTTCACTCATGAATTTATAAAAGCAATAAGAATAAAGAATTGAAAAATAAATGAAATGTCATATGTGTATCAGATTATTGTATCTTCCTTGCTAAATTCTATAGATCTGCACAATCTTCTTTTGAATCACCTCTATTTGTTGCCGTACTAGTGACTTTAGTGTTCAATCCATACTAATGCTATTGGGTAACGAGTGATCTGAGAAGAAGAAGTTCAAGTAATCAGACCGTAGTATTTTAATTAAAAACGCATCCTTTGAGTCATTACCTGATTCCAACCATGATTATTTCCTGTTCTGCTTATTAACCTCTTCAGTTTCCCACATAATTTCAGCATTGCAGTGATAAACCGCCGAACTCGCAAACATGGAACAAATCAATTCGTCCTACACTATAATAAATACCCCAGATATTACCGGAAACCTACTGTCGTTTTTACCAGAAACTTGATAAATCTGCAATCTAGGTAATGCCATCTCGGAAAAGAATAAGCATTTATCTCATTTTTGTCACATACTGTTACGGGTTAATTGTCACACATCAATCGTACATGGCATCACGACCGAAATAGCATTATGTTGTATATTCTAATGTTCTAAACGCTATTTATTACCTCATGTAGAAAAAATCGTATCTTCTATGGTGGTGATCAATATGTTTTGTAAAATATCAATCTAAACGAGAAACTTCATACAGTAAATGTGATAGCATTTGTAATAATTTGATCTCGCTTGTAAACTGGAATGTCTCATGGAACACAGCGTCATTTGAGAATGAATATTATTACTGTTTATGAAATGTCGTATCTAGATAGAATTTCTGGAGATTTTTTTACTCATCATTGAACCTTGTGATTTTTGTTAACGATCAAACGTATACCGAAATACGACTAACATATTTTTAAGCCACGAGTCCTTCTGTGCTTTACTTACGACGCAAGTGTTATGTGATTGAGTAATTTATAAAGGCACCATTTTTTCTGGATCTTAACAACACTGAAAAAACCTCTGGAACCCTTCTTAGTAACTAGTTTCCGAAGCAAGTTACAAAAGGACAAGCTGAAGTTTTAACTACAAGAGAGAGCTGTACAACCCTTTCTAATCGACAATACTCGAAATCGAATCAATCCAGAAGTCAAGATTCAGGAGGGTCGGAGGTATATTTGAATGGTGGTTGATATATTGATTAGTAACTCGACTACATTTGCTAGTTGATCAGAGGAGTGCGTCTTACCGTGTACCCAAAGATGATCTAGTATGAATGCGTGACAGAGAGCCTTCGGCTTGGGAGTATCTAGTAGAACTAATGAGGCCAGATAAGGGTCGAAGAGCTACACAACTACTTATTTTGAGGATCTATTTACAGCAACAATGGAAACGACAATTTAAGTTCTTTGCAGAACGGAACTCCTAGAAACCATGAAAAGCAAAAGGATACCAAATCGAACTACTGCCATTCAATACGGAAACAGAAATTGTGAGTAGAAATACAGACTAGAGTGTTCCGCATTGTGTGAGTAACTTCATTCAGCAGCATAATCAATCAGACTATGTAGGAAGAAGGTTGGCACGATGTAGAAGATTATATCAAAAAAAGAAAACTAAGTCAACGATGTGACATCAAAAAGACGTAGAAAAATAATCAAAACTTGTGAGACCTGAATATAGAGATGAAAAGAGTTCCAAAAACACTACACAAACTTTATCAAAATGATTTATCGGAGAGGTCAGTTATTTTCTAAAAGAGAGTCTTCTATGACGAAATAAAACGCTTCGTTTGAACGACACCTGAGCAATATTAAGTCACCTGATTAAAAAGCTACTTACGGAAGCAGTAAGAAGAGTAAGTATTTATAACTGTTTAAGCATAGGATATAAATGGATTCTGAACTTATGCAGGCAAACTGCCCCTCAAACTTTACTTTTGCTACCTCTGAGGAGCAAGAACAAATATTGAAAAAATTCACTCAAACCGGATGGATCAAGAATATTTGTCCGTGGTGATGTCAGTCTTGCGGACGGTACTAATTGACAACTCTAGAGGCGACAATAAGTAAACGCTATCTCAAAAACAACTTTCATTTAAGGGTTTCAAACTGTAAAATTAGGAGAGAAACCATCAAAATTTCTATGGATGACAGAGGCAGGACTTTTGAAGTATTAAGGGCATGCTTCATGAATCTTCCCAGCCTTTCAGACAGAACGGGGGAACTCAAACGTGGCATGCGCAGAAAGCAATGATATCACTGTCATTCTGGAGAAATGGTCAACTTCAGGAGAGTATGATAATGGAATTTAAAATGAAACGGAGGATGAAACTGAAAATTCCTCGTTCTTTACTTTACAGGGCCGAAAGACTAAACCATATAAATAATGGAGTCATCCTCTTCATGAAAAACACTTTAACCATCATTGGCACATTATACAGGGAGGTGTGAACTGATGAGCTGCCAGACGAAATAAACAGGGCAAGACATGGAACTAGTTGTAGCAATATGGTGTGTGTCGACCGCACAGTGGCTTAAGAATAGTAAACATCGGAGCATCGTCTGGAATTCGCTACCAGACGAAACAGTATATGGAGCTAGAAACGCATGGCATGATTACAGTATATTGAAGACCGGAGATGTGAGAGAAGATAGTCAATAACCTACTTGGATTGCTAGTGGATGTCTAAAGATCATGTGCACACCTTTTGTAAATAAACTGTGTCTTCTTCAAATAGACATATTTCGTCTGGTCTTGACTTCTTCGTGCATTACAGTAACAGATTGTTATTTCGAAATATATGGTGGGTGATTTCTCCTTAATAAACTAATATCGTGGTCGTGCCTTTAAATCTCCTCCTTAAAATGCAGAAACTTAGAGGTAGCATTTTTAAAAAGTGTTGAAAACCACACTCCCACGGGCTTTATTCCAGCACATCAGAGATCCCACCAGAATTAAGCCACCATTTATTTTTTGACTTAGTCTTCACGCATGAAGATGTCAGTCAAATTAAATTTCCTTCACCCAAAGCGAGCAATGATAATACGGTCATCTTATTCTAGGTTTTCTTCGATATGGTCTGTCCAACAGATAAGCTGATCAGTACTAACATATAGAATGTAGACATGAATGCGATCAGCTCTTCAGTCTCAAATGAGAAATGGAGCGTCTGCAGGAGTGACATGGATTCACTTCAGGCTGTTGTACCACCAGTAACTCAACCATCTACACTCTAGACAAAGAAAAATTACGATCATACCTGGAAAGACTTGGTGACTCGACGTTTACTGGGGCAAAAGAAAGACGTTGGAACATCGCTGTCAACTTTGGCACAGCAAATGACGGAGAACATTACAGGTTGATACGAAATAAGTGCATGGGTTCAACCTGGACATCTCAGTAAAAACATGATGAGTAGTTCTCTTCAATCTGTATCGAGACATCTAAAGAGACTGTCTTCGAACATCGATTCCAGAATAAGCATGAACCACTGGATTCCCAGCCTGATTACAAAAGTGAATGCATCTCAGATGATGTAGGAAGACCAAGAAAAAATAGAACAGTGGGTTATTTCAGAATGGTTTTCACTCAGCAGCTTCTTCTATGCATAAATAGAAGTAGTAGTAGTAGTAGTTCCAGAACTACGGAACAGCCTAAAAAGACAGAACTCTATTCTGTTCTATTATAGACTATGGAGTGAGTTGACTACAATGGAAATGGTTTTTGACCTGAGGTATCTCCTCTTTTTCTTCTTGATACATCAGGAAATATCAAAAGACAACAAGTGAATACAAAAGTTAGAGATGAATAAAATCGTAACAGAATACAGGTTTCCACAGAAGCACCAACCATAAAAACCTGTTCGTCGAATACGTGACATTGCACCTTCAAATGACTCTTTGAAAGAAGACTAATTACCAGAAAAGGATGAACAAAGGCTTTAAGGACTAATTTCCTCAACAAACATGAATATCAGGAATTGCTAATGGACACCAGACCCTCCAAGGTCGCAAATTAATGAAGCGGTGACTTTGAATGTACTTCACGTGAGTAAGCGTGAGGCCTTACCAGTTTTAACTTATGGATATCAGACTCACCTACGGCAAGGAAATGTAACATAAACATTAGCTAGTGGTTCCTAGGCTACTAGATACGAAAGCTCGTTAAGCGACTTCCTCTTCTCATCCGTCTACAAACATTTGGACCATTTAAGGATATGTGTAGTGGCACGAGAGTCTATAGAGTCATGTCTTAGTACTGTTTAAGGAATATTGTTAACAAACTTACCCAAATAAACCACTATATTGATCCATATGGAGTGCACAGATTATTTCGGTTGACCTGGGGAATTAACGGTGAACTTAGCATACGCTGTATTCATCCGTTAAGCTTTGAAGAACGTCTACTATTTTACCTGTTACCATTTTGGAAAATTATATTGTGTGGGATTAGACAGTGTGGTGTTATTTTAAGGAAAAGCAGACATTTAGGGGACGGTAAGTGTTAGTACTAGTCACTTGCAGTTTTCATGCATGAAGTATAGAAACGTCGCTTTATGTGATTTGGTGAAGTTCTTATTTTTCATACTCTGAAGAGCTGCTACAACTGCAGGTGGGGAGTAAGTTGTCTTCTAACTGAAATCCAGTAATTCTTTAGAAACTCCTTCTGGACTTGTTCATTTGTAAATGATTCTCAACTTAGTTAAGTGGTTGGCACACTGCATAATATAGAGAATTTTCAAAACATTTATAGTGTGTTGTCAGTAAGGAAAAATCACAAGTCTCCTAATTGATATACATTATATCCATTGAAAGTTCTAGTCATCAACACAAAATTACCAAATAACCATTTTTCCTGTAACGATTAAAATTCTACAAAATTACAAACCCATTTAAGATAATCTTGAAAAGTTTAAATCATTCTGCCGTTCCTCTGTGTGTATGCTAAAAAGAGACTAGACAAAAGAGATAATATCAAAATAGAGTACATTAATGTGTAAAATACTACTTCTTCATTTCTGTATGATGAGTAACTCACTTAATATAGTTGAATCATTCACTTAAGTCATGGTTTTTGCGTGGAGAATCATGCACAAAATGATAGCTGGGTAGTCGTAGGCCACTTCTGGACGTCCATATTCTACTGGGTGTATGAGGGCTGATGTCACTTTCAGGCCGCTCACACTGTGGAAGGGTATTTCTTGAGGAACCTGAAAAATTAATTGAATTAGCGGTGTTCTTAGCGACCTGGGAACGTGACCACAGAGCTGAAGGGACAACTGTTTAATGCGGGTCACGCATGACTTCTTTACGAAACTTTTTTAAAGTGTTAGATGCACTCTTCAAATGGCCTTACCGCCAGAGATGGAAATCTGTAAGGAAGGTGAAGCGTAACATTTTAAAAGTTGGCTTTTCCTTACCCCTTCCTTCCGTTGTGAGAAGGTAGATTGGCTGCAAATGCTGGTTGTCCGAGGGGAACACGTTACTGCTGTCACACGCCTCTACAGTCAGACTTTGATTTGCTACCCTTAGTCTTACCGTTTTCCAGTCGACCTTCCTGGCATTGTAGGACCTAAAGAATTAGGTGTTCCAGCCAATATAGGTCTGTTGGGTAGTCACGGTAGGCAAGCCTGACTATCACGTCAAGGTAGCGGCTGTGGTCGAGCGAAACCAAGGGTTGATATCGTCGTATATTTATTGAATGTGAAGGCTTAAATCTTAAAATTACCTAAAGTAGTAATTAGAACTCATATCTTAACTCATCACCAGTCAGAATAGTGCAATTAAGTTTTTTTTAACTTTCAAATCCTGATAACTTTATGACTATATATTCTTGTATTAACTCACATTGTTAAGTTTAATATCATCTCCTTTCAGCTGAATCTTTCTTCTCAGTCATAATCAATGTAGAACGTGACGCTGGTGTACATTCAGTCAAGCAGTTGCAACTCAGAACTTCGTACGTATGTGCATAAGTTCATGTTGCCATACCACATTAGCACAGAGACGCAAATGTCAAATCAAATCCCATAATGATAGAGATAGTCGAGGTATTAATGGTAATTAAGAAGACTAGGGTCTGAAGATATTATTCAAGAAGTATAATTCAGTGAGATAAGGTTAGAAAGACAAAGGTAGAGGTGCTGACGAATCCAGAAGACTAGGATTTGAGAGAGCACAACGATTGAATGCACTTGCGCCATTGCAAACGATTCCGAGCCATGTCGTTCAAGGTATCTAACCATTGGTGACTTTCGTCTCGCGGACCCCAACCTAGTAGCCTACATGTATCAACATGACTCAGTCCACTTGTCAGTCACTTCATGGATTTCTGCCTTATTTTGGTCTGGGCGCCCTTAACTTTCTTCCAACCTACTCCTAAATCACAAAACATATCTCGTCTAGGCAGTCGGTGCTTAGGCTGGTGTACATTACACCAGTACATCAAGATAAGAAGCATGGGATAGGATATCGTATAAACTTCAATGAAAAGTTAAGCATAAGAGATATTTCTTGCATATTACTGCATGAATCTACAACTTAAACCAATGTATATTTATCTCAGGTTCCTCATCGTCAATATGCTTCTATTTGTATTTTAAAATTATCTTATTCTGCCTATATTCGATATTTTGTGAAAGTACTATTTATTTCTGTATGACATAAATCAAAATACTGTTTCTTTACTTACATTTAAATTTTGAATTTTTCCCAAAAATTCAGAAATTAAACAGAAGCCAAAAAAAAATCACAATCGTGTGTGTGTGTGCGTGTACGTGTGTGTGTACACATTCGAACTCTAAAGTGGATCGATCATGTTTGCTTCATTAAAAGTTGGTTAGATTTCTTTTCTGTAATTAAAAAAAATTTTCTTAGGGATTATCTGCAATTGTCACTGGTGGTGCATCAGGACTTGGGCTGGCTACAACGAAAAAGTTAGCTTTTTATATTCAAATTCAACTTTTTATTTTTTTTAAAAATTTTATCTCTTCATAGATTAATTGCTGAAGGATGTAATGTATTAGTGTGTGATTTAAAAATGTCACCTGTTTTATCAGAATTAGGCAGTAATTGTGTTTATTGTGAAACAGATGTAAGTTTTGTGTGTGATATGCATACACACAGATATACATACATGTTGATTGTTTAAATAAACCAATGTAATATATAGTATTTCAACTCGTTTTTTAAACTTTTAACAGGGTTTTTTAAAATTTTTTTTGAAAAAAATAAAATAAGAACTACTTTTAATTAAAATCTTCTTTAGCAATCGCTTTTTTTAAAACAATTGCGACGTACATGTCTTGAATAACCTTGTAAATCATCCCTGATTAATTAGTTTACAGAATTTACTATTAGATTTATATATAAAAGATTCATTGGATCCGCTCACCAGAGATCTTCTTACAATGGATTTATAATTTTTGGAAACGCGAATTCGATTGGGTTAAGCATGTAACTATAGAGAGACAAAAACATAACGTTTACTCCCTTTTCATCAAAAAAGTTTTTTGTGATAATTGAGTGCTGAATCCTCGCATTATCAAGTCAGTCAGTCAGATGCAACGTAGAACTTTGTACATAAGTACATCAGTTCATGTTGCCATACCACATCAGCACAGAGATATAATTGTCAATTCAAATCCAATAGTAGTAGAGGTAGTAAGGGTATTAGAAGTAATCGGAGAGGTTAGGATTAGAAGATACTATTCAAGAAGTATGATTCGGTGAGATAAGTTTAGAGAGTCGAAACTAGAGGTGTTGAAGAATCGAGAAGATTAGGATTTAAGAGAACACAAAGAATGAATGCACCGGCGCCATTGCGAACGATTTTGAGCCATGTCATTCAAGGTCTCTAACCATCGATTATTATCATCTCGCGGACCCCAACCAGGTAGTCGACAGTTAATGACATGGCTCAGTCCACTAGTCAATGACTTCATGGATTTCTGCCATGCCATGTTTTGGGTTAAGCATGTAAGTATAGGGAGACAAAAACATAACGTTTACTCCCTTTTCATCAAAAAAGTCTTTTGTGATAATTGAGTGATGAATCCTCGCATTATATATCAAGTATAAAAATACAATTCTTAAAAATTGATTTTTGATTGCATTTTTCAATTAGTTGATCAAAAAACTGAATGAACTTATCTGAATTCACCGAATCAACAAATGTTTTAGCAAAGAGAACTTCATTTTCTGTTATAGCCGATATTAAACTTATATTGGTTCCACGCGTTGATGGAACTAGGGCACTTGCCGGTTTTCCTCTTATAGATCTTCCCAAGGTTCTTCTTAAGTACAAATTAAAAGAAGATTCATCTATATATTAAAACTTTTATAAATGTATCTTCAATGTTCATAAAATTTTGAGCATAAATTTGGCGTTTGTTTTTACTGGATTCCGAATTTATATATTGACCGATGTATATATAAGAAATCTTTTTCAAAGTAATCTGAAGTCTATAACTTATCCTTCTTATATAGATTCAAGAGAAAGGCCTATAGAAAATATGTTTTCTATTTTTTCTCGAATTTCTACCATCGTTATTAACAGGTTTAATTCTATCAATTCTTCAACAAAATTGATAATATCACCGCATATCTTCTTATATATTTGGTGGTTTTCCTGTTTTTTTTTCTTCTCAACTCGCGATTCCTTTTTATATATATACAACCTTATAATATATATTTGTAGCGGCCTGGTATATAGTTTACATCTGTAAGAAATGCCGCATCCTTGACGCTGTATCCATCTTCAATAACTTTTTTTTTATAAGGCTTTTTCTTTTTTCATTCGAAATCCAGTTTGTTTTTTCTATTTATTTCTGACATTTTAAGGATTACAAAAAATTTTAAAAAACCCTGTTAAAAGTTTAAAAAACGAGTTGAAATACTATATATCTCTATGATGATTCCTATTATGTTCATCTCTCTCTCTTTTTTAGGTTGCTTCGGAATCCGATGCAGAAAAAGCTATTGATTTAGCTAAGAAAAATTTCTCAAAACTTCACATTCTAGTGAATTGTGCTGGTATAGCTGTAGCGTCGAAAACATATAATATAAAACGTAAAACACCTCATTCATTAGATTTATTTGAAAAAGTTATCAAGGTTAGTGGTTGTATTTACACAAATGGTTTTTTTTAAATTGTAAAACAAAAAGTATTGGGACAATGAGACATTAGAATATATATACAGATATGCGCCATACAATAAAGATGAGGGTCTCATTGATTAAATGCTTCAATATGTAGTCTAGAACGGGATTTCAGGTGACCAGGAATAACGTTTCGTGAACTCGCATCGTTTGTATTAGCTGTGCAGTGTGATAAAGGAATGTGAGAAGAGTTAGTCGTGGAGATAAGAGAGGTATTAGGGGGGGTGTAGGAAGGATTTGATTTTGACCAATTCGGTCTCGCGTGCTGTTACGGGTATGAGGGCGGTTGCCAGTTCCTGGTTGCCCACACCGTTGAAGGGTGTTTCTTGAGGAACCTGAAAAGGAAGATAGATTAACCTTGGTCTTAACGACCTAGGAGCGTGACCGCAGAACCTAGGGGGCAGCTGTTTAAGGCCGGTCACGCACGGCCTTTTTATGAAGGGTTTTTTGATTATTAGCTCCGCTCTTGAAAGCCCTTAGTGGGCACCCTTACCGACGGAGACGGAAATCCATGAGGTATGGTGAGGTGTGACATTTGTAGGGTCGACCTTTTCTAACCCATTCCTTCGGTCGTGGGCAGCATCGCTGCAAATGCTGGTTGTCCGAGGGAAACACCTTACTGTTGTCACACCCCTCTTCAGTCATTCAGCAGTACGACTTCTCCCTCAGACCTTGGGTAGCTACTTTTAGTCTCATCGTTCTCCAATCGACCTACCTGGCATGGTAGAACCTTCAGGCTAATATGTTTTAGCCAATATAGCTTAGTTGGGTTATCACGATAGGCAAGCCCGACCACCACGTCAAGGTAGCAGCTTCGGTCGGGAAAGATGAGGGTGTGGAAAAACATACAGAAAAACTAAGAGCACAATAAAAAATAAACATTGGCTTATTAGAGTGAAATAATAGTAATCAAAATGGGAGAAACAGTTTCATCGACAAAAGAATTCCTTCATTGAAAGAAGCTCCTCTAGTTTATGTGAAAAAGACAAAATGCTAGTGTCTAACACTTTAATTAAGCGGGTTGATGAGTAGAGAGGATCCAACCTAGGTGAGTTAAAAATAACCCTGATTCTAAACCTATGGTGCATACCAGTTCCAAAATCCTGTCGGAACGAATGGTTTATAAACCTCTTTACGTTGCTCCACTACTTTGTGGATTAAACCTTTGGGTAAAATGTTTCGCTCGCTAACCAAAGGACTAGTTTACTGTGCAGCAGTTCGCTCCGTCCTACTGTACCGATGCGAAACATGGCCGTTAGGAGTGGAAGATGTTCGTAGGTTACTAGTATTCGATCGTCGATGTCTCCGAAGCATTGCTCGTGTATCATGGGACAACCATATAAGCAATGCTGTCGTTCGGAAACGAGTTCTAGATAGGGATGGCAAATCAATAGGTGAAGTAATGAAACTTCATCAGTTGAGGTGGTTGGGACATGTGCTACGAATGCCCAACCACCGACTGCCACGACGAGCTATGTTTTGTGGTATAGGAATAGGTTGGAAGAAAGCTAGGGGCGACCAAACCAAAACATGACAGAAATCCATGAAGTCACTGACAACTGAACTGAGTCATGTTGATAGATGTAAGCTACATGTTTGGGTTCCTCAAGACGATAGTAACCGATGATTTAGAGACCTTGAACGACATGGCTCAAAATCGATTGCAATGGCGCAGGTGACTCCACTCTTTGTATTCTATGTAATTGTAACCGTCAGAATTCCTCATCAGCTCTATCTTCTTCTTTTTAAATTAATTGCACTGAATTATATACTTCTTGAATAATATCTTCAAATCCTAATCTTCTCCATTACTGCAAATACTTCTACTATCTCTATCACTATGTGATTTGAACTGACAGTTGAATCTGTCTGTGTGCTGTTAATGTGTGGTATGATAACCTGAACTTATGCATGCATCTACAAAGTTCTACATTGTAACTGATTGACTCTTATCATAAAATGATACATTGATTTTATCGATTTTTGCATTGATGTTTATTAAAATGTGCTTTTGTATGTTCATTTTATTTCATAGACTAACCTTATCGGTACATTCAATATGATTCGACTTGCATCTGGTTTAATGTTAGCCAATGAACCAGATATTGATAATCAACGTGGTGTTATCATTAACACTGCAAGTATATCAGGCTATGAAGGTCAAATTGGACAAGCTGCTTATTCAGCTAGTAAAGGCGGTATAATTGGTATGACTTTGCCAATTGCTCGTGATCTTTCACGTGAAGGAATTCGATGCGTATCAATTGCTCCAGGTGAGTTAAGTAACAGATATTGGTGTTGTAATTCAGCAATGTTATCTTTGACTAAAGTTTGATTGTTTAATTTTCATCACAAATACTAGAATAGAACAATGAATTTGTCAATTCAAGTAGTTGTTATACACATTCCCAGTAACGTTTAATTTTAATTTTGTTTACCCTACACACAATTCAACCTTATCGAAGCGAGTTCAATACTGAAAAACAAAATGTCCGCGAGACGAAAGTCACCAATGGTTAGAGACCTTGAACGACATGGCTCAAAATTGTTTGCAATGGCGCAGGTGCATCCACTCTGTGTTCTCTGAAATTCTAATCTTCTGAATTCTTCATAATCTCTATTTTTCTCTTTCTAAATTTATCTCACTGAATAAGACTTTTCGAATCATATCTTCACTCTTTACTGCACGTAAACACGTCAACTTGATATGCTTGAACTATTACGAGTTTACCTAGTCGGAAAACGAGAGCGAGGATCCGGCGACACGACATGCTACACAAATCCGATTATCCCAACCCCCATATTGAGTAAAAGAAGAAGACTTAATATGAAGTAGAACTTGTATTCTACAAGCATCCAGAAAGTACGAGGCCCGAGAATCAGGATCCCGGACTAGGGATCCGGGACCGAGTCCTGGTCCTGGTCATAAAACGTTACAGTTAATGCGTATTTATACATTTTGGTCGAATAGGAAACAGCATCGAAGTGTGTGACATTGACAGTTAAGACGACCAATAGGAAGCAATATTTGAAGTGACATTGATAGTCAGGACAACCAATAAGAAACAACATTGGAGCACATGACATTGATATCTAGGACGACCATAAAATTGACCAGTAGGAATTAACCAATAAGAATCGACCAGCAATTCTCTTAGGATACTGGATGAATATCCTAAGCACAACCAATCAGAAAAATGATAACCAAACATAATATCAGAAAAGAGATCAAAAGGGGATACAATCGCAATGAAGATGTAGACAACGACAGACTTAAGGTCAACAACAACTAATCAAGATCGAGATTAACAGAACAAGCTAAGGGTTAAATGTGGAGAAATTCGAAAACTTCACTTCTCTACTTGAAGTTTATGCTGATGATGATGTTGTTGTTGAGATGAAGAACAATGAAAGCTTCACAACCATAAAGCATCCAGCTGAGAGAACGAAACTACACCACAAACTATACTCCTCATTATCTGTTTCTTCCCCCCCCCCCCCATTCTTTATTATCCTCGTTTCTGTGCAAAATTGTCTGTTTTTTAGTGATGTGTAGTTTGTATGTTGTTCTAAAGTTTGACATCTTAAAGCAGAAACTGTGTTATGCGATTCCATTTTGTTTATATATTATCTGTTTTATCGAAGTAGTGTTAAACGGTTTGATAAAAAAAATCTTAACCTTCAAATATCAAGTTACAAGGTCAAAACCTACCAAGTACTACAATGGCTGTAATCAGATAGATGTAGTATTTTTCGTACAGGAAAAGTGTAACTCATTGTGAATTACATGAAATCGCATGTGACTATTGAGTCGTTACCTTAATTGCTCGGTTATATCGTTAAAAACAGTTCATTATATTCAATGCACATACGTGATTAATGAAAGGTTCTAGTTCACCAGTTGTGTGTTGATGAAAAACACACAAGATGAACTTGAAAGCTTTGTTTGACAGATCTACAAATCAGTCAGTCAGATGCAACGTAGAACTTCGTACGTAAGTACATCAGTTCATGTTGCCATACCACATCAGCACAGAGATATAATTTTCAATTCAAATCCAATAGTAGATGAGGTAGTAAAGCTTTTAGAAATAATCAGAGAGGTTAGGATTAGAAGATATTATTTAAGAAGTATAATTCAGTGAGATAAGTTAAGCAAGTCAAAACTAGAGTTGTTGAAGAATCCAGAAGATTAGGATTTGTGAGAACATAAAGAATGAATACACCGGCGCCATTGCAAACGGTTTTGAGCCATGTCATTCAAGGTCTCTAACCATCGATTATTATCATCTCGCGGACCACAACCAGGTAGTCGACAGTTACCGACATGGCTAAGTCTACTTGTCAATGACTTCATGGATTTCTGTCACGTTTTGGTTTGGCCGCCCCTAACTTTCTTCCAACCTATTCCTACACTACAAAGCAAAGCTCGTCGAGGCAGTCGATGGTTAGGCATACGCAGCACATGTCCGAACCACCTCATTACTTCATCTATTGATCTGCCATTTTTACCTAGCACCCGTTTCCTAATAACAGCGTTGCTCACTCGAGTGTCCCACGATATACGAGCAATGCTTCGAAGACACCTATGATCGAAAACCAGTAACCGACGAATATCTTCTACTCTCACTGGCTATGTTTCACAGCCATAAAGTAAGACGGAGCGAACTACTGCGCAGTACACTCGTCCTTTACTCAGCAAACGGATATCTCGCCTACGCCGTAGGTGACGCAGTTAGGCAAAAATAAATCGAGCCTTCTGTATCCGAGCTGAGATTTTGTCAGTCACCAAGCCATCTGCGCTGATGAG
This sequence comes from Schistosoma turkestanicum, assembly GCA_944470395.2. Lineage (NCBI taxonomy): Eukaryota > Metazoa > Platyhelminthes > Trematoda > Strigeidida > Schistosomatidae > Schistosoma > Schistosoma turkestanicum. The sequence continues at coordinate 41,505,467 of OX103974.1, read as the reverse complement.
ACTCCCTAGATAAGTGAAGTGGTCTACACGTTCGACTACTTCAGGTGCCGATGAAACCCAATCTTGAAGCAACATTTTGTATTTCGAGTGGGAAAACCGCATCCCGAACATGGTTGCATTGTTGCTCAGGGTAGTCAGAAGACCTTGCACTTTGTCAGCGTCTTCACCAAGTAGGACTACGTCATCGGCATATTCTAAGTCAATAAGCGAGCCACCTGGTAGAAAGTCTACTCCTGATAAGGTACATACGTACATACAACGTTCTATGTTGTAATTGACTGACTGACTGACTAAAAATTTCACTTATTTTAACCAACATAAATTTGAACATTTTGTTTGACATATATATATCTAGATATATTCACTCTTACTTAATCAATCACTTCATTATTCTTACATCTAACATTGTGTTATGTTTTATTTATCGCACTCAATAGAACACACACGTACACACTCACTTTTATCGTAAACCTTATTAACTTTCACTAGGTCTATTTAATACGAAAACAATATTGGGTGAACGTGAATACACTAAAGATGAAATTGATTATTTGAATGATATCCAACTGACCATAGATCGTATGGGTAAACCAGAAGAATTTACACTGTCTATCATGCACATTCTACAAAATCCAATGATGAATGGTGTTACTTTAAGATTAGATGGTGCTGGGCGACTTATATTTTTATAAGATAATAATAATAATAATATCATACCTACACACCCACGCACACACATGTACTCAACTTGTTAACTTTGTATATCGCGATATGTAATATTCATGTATAGAAAAAAATATACAAGTACCATATGAAAAACACAAGCGCTACTACTCACACAAAAAAAAATCTATCATTATATTATTTTTAAATAATTTTCTTCTTAGGATTATTTGATACTCCATTGTTGGATGGTGTACCAAATGTTGAATTATTGAGAAAACTTACATTATATCCAAATCGTATAGGTAAACCGGAAGAATTTGCAAAACTTGTTGAATCAATCATTTGTAATCCAATGTTAAATGGTACAACTATTCGAATTGATGGAGGTGTTCATTTACCTCCTTAGATTCGATTAGATTAGATTAAATTAAATTAATTTGTGTAATTTTATTTCTGCGTCAATGCATTTACATCAATTTTTAAAAAAAAATTTTCTGAAATTCTTTAGTGTTTTGTTTTGACGTTGACGTATCAATATTATTATTGTTAACAATTTAAACTACTTACAAAATAAAAGTAGTTTGGAATTTTGACCCGCAAAAAAGAGTAGGCAGTGTGACTTTTATGGTAGTGGTGATTGATGAGTGTAAAGTAGTAACGTTAAAAGGGTTGAACTTAGTGACAAGCTTTTTTGTGCATTAATAAGCATGAACATTATTTTCTAAGGGGTCCAGTCAAAGTTAGATTTGAGTGTCCTTTTTTAGTTCACCTATACAATCAGTATTAAAACACAGATAGTAGTAGATGCTTCAAAACTAATCGAATTATTTACGTTGTCCGAACTGTATAGATAGATATGCCTTAGTTAGGCCTTTTACAGAAAATTAGTTTAGTAGTAATACTGTAAGTGTCTTTTTTGTATCATGAAGAGTGATTTATCATTTAATTATTTAAGACGTACATACATTAGCTAAAGTTGTCGTACCACGTTGGCACATACAGAGAGAGATGGAATTGTCAATTCAAAACCCATAGTGATAGAGGTGGTAGGAGTAGTGGAAAAGATTAGGGATCGAAGATACAATTAGAGAAGTATACCCCAGGAATTCAGGTGGAAATTTGAGAGAAGATAATGAAAAAGTGCCTCTACACCATTGCAAACGGTTTGAGCCATATTACTCAAGGTCTGTAACCAACGTCAACCAGGTGGTCTCCTACTAACATGACTCAGCATAGTTGTCAGTTACTTTATGGGTTTATGGCATGTTTCGGTTGGGCCACCTCTCGCCTTCTTCCAGCTTACCCCCCTACATAATAAATCATCGCTTATCGACTCAGTCAGTGGTTAAGTGTGCGTACCAACCGCCTCAAATGATCAAGATATACTACCTTATCAGCTGGTCTGCCATATTTACCTAGTACCCTGTTCCTAACTCAGGAATTTTTACTCGGTTTTCCTAGGATATACGAGCAATGCTTCGAGGAAACTTATGATCGAATACTAGTAACCTGCGAATATCCTCTACTCTTACCAGCAATGTTTAACACCAATATCGTAGGACAGAGCGAACTGCTGTTAGCAGACGGATACTTTGCATACGATATAGGTGATGCAACTACGCAAAAGCCAGTCGAGTTATCTGTATCTTTGCTCTGTTATCGTTAAGTCGAACCGCAACGGGTTTCCTTCCTCTCTTTCCTACATCTAGTAAGCCGCAGACAAATACGTGCTCGTACTAGAACATGATCTGAATTTAAAAAATGTGCTCCAGAATAAGCGTTAATCTTTTTTTGAGCTTCACTGTCAGTGATTTTTGTGACGATGTGGTCTCGTGTTGAGTTGACTTGGCTTTGAGGGTCGCCATGTCGAAAGATGATTTTCCTTATGTTTAGAGTCAGCATTTGCCAGAAATAGGAGGTTATCTGGTTATAGTTGCATCAGGTGATCATCACTATCGATTATTTGAGTCGCAACACTGTAAAACCCATCCTGATATCTTCCTCTTAGTCTACATTACTCAGCATTCAAGTCATCAGTCACTGTTACCACAACTGATTCCCTAACTTTTTGAAGGACATCTGAAAGCTTTACGTAAAATTCATTTTTATCTCGTCTGAGTTAGATTCAGTGGAAGCGTAGGCAGCGACGGGCGTCCTTACTGTCCTGTTTACCCAGACAGCGTATAAGTGAATATCCAATGGGATCCAGTCGAAGAGAGCTGATTCTGCTTAGTGTTATACCTATACCAACGAGGTCATGGGAAGCAGCAGCAGGGCTTCTAGATACGTCAAATGAATGACTCTACTCGGATTCTGTATGTGCCTTTTTGAGATACCGTATGTATTGACTGCACGAGATTATAGAGTCCTTGAGAAGGAAGCCTGTTGTCCTTTTTGGCACAAGGTTCAGTCATTGAGCTCCAACATGTAGTTCGTAACAGGTTTTCAGGATACCAAGAATGTCGTTTCGTGTACCCAAATCGTTTTTCATTGGCGGCACGAGTTAATAAAGAATATGAAAGGGGTTAGTCTTGAAGATACGAGAGTTGTTAAGGGGATATAGAAAAGATTTGATTATGACCAAGTTGATGTCGTGTGATTTTTGGATAGAGGTATAATAGTGGATGTCACTTCCAGACTGCTCATACTATGGGAGGGACGTTTTCTTATGTAAAACTGTGCCTTATCATTATAGATTATCATTTGTGTTAAACACTGAGATACTTCGTTCTAACCTGTATAAGCTAACATAAAGCCTAAATATGGGGCACTTTTTTTTATTGAAATCCTAAAAGTAGGATAAATTCAGTCTACTGGTACTCTGAATGAAATTATCATGAGTAACATGAATAGGTATTGAGCAGCAGTCCACTTATCCGTTGGATATAATTTATCATAACCTACATCCACATAAAACACTAGTTTAGGTATTAAAAAAACGTTGTTGATATGAATAGTTGAAACCAGTTCATGAGTATACCAATTATTATTATGAGTTGTGTTATAAGCAGATCTTTAAGTGGTTAATAACAAGTTGTACCACACAAAAACAGTCTAATTTTGTTAGGATATTCATCAAGTATCCTAAGAGGATTATTTTTGTAAGTCTAATTCTATTGGTCAGTATTATGGTCGTCCTAACTGTCAATGTCACAGACTTCAGTGTCGTTTCCTATTCTACCTAAATGTATAAATACGCATTATCTGTAACGTTTTATAACCAGGATCCTGATTCTTTTCTGGACTCGTACTTTGCGGATGCTTGTAGAATACGTGTTCTACTTCATATCAAGTCTTCTTCTTTTACTCATTGATGGGCAGTTGAAACACTCGGATTAGAGTAGCATGTCGTATCGCCTGATCCTCGTTCCTCGCTCTCGTTTCCGACTAAGTAAACTCGTAATAGTTCAAGTATATCAAGTTGACGTGCTTACGTGCAGGCGTAACACAGCGAACCTCAGGTCTCATAGGAAACCTTCAGCTCTATAGAGCAGTATAGCATATGGTATACATATAGTATGGCAAGAGGTGCAGCCCAGCTTGACACATATAATCTCAAACACTCTCTGTCTCATTTCGGGTAATAATTATTTCGCAATACCGAAATTTTCATTTTTCAACCAGATGAGACCTGAGTTAGGGCTAGTATCCTTAAATATCTTGTTTAATACGACAATAAATATTACATAAACTGAGAAATTAATCAATACTTATCTGTATTATGACAACTAAACGTTACTATAGTTATCCTGATCAAAATAAATTAGAGTAGACTAAAACACAGAGAAAAAAAAGGACAACTAATTCTCTCTCTCTCTGTAATGGTTTTTTATTCAACATGTTTGAATGCAATCATTATTGATTGAATAATCACAGAAAATTGTTCTCAAATTGTTGTACAATGTTGCTGCTGTTGTTGTTAGATTCGAATCTAACAACAACAACAGCTACAATAATAAACAACTAATGAAAAGAAGCAGCGATATTACAAAACATGATAATTTTCTATTGAGAAGTCAGTTAATGTGTAAAATGAAATAAGCTCTGGGTTGATTGTTTCCTGTTTCCTGTTTCACATCACAATTAACACACATCATTGAGGTAGTGATCAGAGAAGAAATAATAAAAGGTTACTGACAAAATATTTGCCAAAATGATCAAAGTACTAATCACAATACACACACACAATAGGCATGAACTGATTAGATCACAATGTGCTGAACAGATTGCAATTAATGTAAAGAAGTGAATTATTTAATTATCTGAGAATTTGAAAATTTGTAGTACGATGCCAGAACAACAACAATAACAGCAATAAAAGCAAATTTAACGATGAACCCATTGAAAAAAAAGTAGAGAAATTTTTTGAAATAACATGATGCGTTGTACAACACAAAAGAGAAATAAAATAAACAAAGATTATAATAATAGTAATAATCCAAGATGTATGTGTACAAGAAATTATGCTCTAGAATTTCTAACTTTTTCTCTTTTTTTTTTACATAATGTAATTTAGAAATGAAAGACTTGATTTCTTTTTTGTGCTCTTGTGAAAATGATTCGATTATTTGATTATTTATAATTGTACAAATCATTATTATTTCGGATGTAATAGAGTGGTAGACAACGAATTCTACTTGCTTGAATTCATTTTCATCAGTATATGGAATGTGTACATACATTTGAAAGCATATATTTGAATATGGCGCTTATTGAATGTGTCATGTTCAATGATCAATAATCAAAATCACATATTGTACAATAGATAAGGAAAGAAAAACTCACAAATTCCCCTTAATTCCGTTTCCGTTTTTTTTTTAACTATCCAGATTGATTATTATTATGATTATCATGAATATGAGTATTATCATTGGTGTGTTGATGATGATTATGATTAGCAAATAATTTCATAGCAATGACAATATTATCATAAGAAGTTAATTCTTTAAACATTTGTGTAAATAATATTGGTTCAGCATTAATTCGTAACATTTCCGATGATTTTTCATTCACTATACGTATAACATATTGCCAAAACCGATTACGTACTTCATCAATAATTTTCGATTTTAAACATTGTTCTACACTAGTTATTGTTGTTGTTGTTGATGTTGTCACAGAATGTGATGATGTATTCGATAAAAATAATTTTTTACTAGTTACATTTGAATGAGCTATCAGCTGATTTGTTTCAGCTATTAAAAATGGTCTTAAAGGATAACTAATTTCATTGCCGATATATGAATAAGCTAAATAAAGACATGCCATAATTAGGGTGTGTAATTCACGTTCCGATTGAATATTATCATTTTGTATAAAAGTTTTTAACATCATATAAAGAAATACAATATGAGTTGGATTAATAAATGCTACTTCTGACCAACCTTGTAATAATAGGGCACGATCTATGGCTCGAATCCATGTAACAATAATTGTTGGTTGAATACCATGTAAATCGGAATGATGTAAATGATTAGCATTTTCTAATAAATTCATTTGTATCCGTGCTACGATAAATATTGATAAACATTTTAATAATTCACTTGTACTTGCTTTAAATATTGGTTGACGAAAGAGATTATAACCATGAGGTGTAGTAGCAGTAGTAGTAGTAGTTGTTGTTGTTGTACTACAGGTAGTATGATTGATCAATTTGCCACTACCTGATTGGTATTGTTGATCTGGTACTAGATCACTTCGTCTCCAATTGGTTTGTAATACAGTGGATGTTTCATCATCATAATATTGATATTGATCATCCTGACTAAGATGTTTCATGTAACGATATCGATCAAGTTTATGATCAATTTTTAAATTCCCTAACATACCATAAAATCCATTTACTTTTGTTGTAGTTTTACGATTATTCAAACATTGAATACACTCAGTGGATTGTGTATTATTAGTTCTAGAATGTTGTAAGTGAAATGCATGTTTTTGATTGTTATTTATTTCATTAGTCGGTTTCATTGTTTCTGTTGTAGTCATACTGGATGTAGTGTTGATCATCATAGAAGACATTGTACTATTTTCATTATCAATATCTCTTCTATCAGTAGAATTTTTCTTGAATTTTTTATCTAGCCGTAGTTTTGCAATTTTCTGTTCAGAAATAATATTGTTTGTACGAAAAAATGATTTTGTCAATGGCGCCGATTCACCAGATGATCGAATTTTATATTTCTGTTGACAATTATTATTGTTTGTGGTATGATGATGATGATGATGTGTGAAAAGTTTTAAAGCATAACATGATATGGATTTTGTAATATTACGACATTTCTCTAATCCGATGAGATTGTTGTTCATTTTACGTTGTGTATGATGAATAGGCGGTGAAGAGGATGATGGATTTATTGGGTCCATATGGAATTCAGTTAAACGTCTATCGAATTGACTAGACAGTGATTCGTCAATCGGATTAGGTTCTTGTGGATAATAATTATGATTATATTGTGTATTTTGATTAGGAATGGTAAACTGTTGTTGTGACAAACAGTTATGTACACAAGATGAATTCATGTATTGAATGTTATTATTATTATTATTATTTACAGAATGTGTAGAATAAGTTGATGGTATCACAGTTGACGAAGTATCATGTTCTTGTTTAGTATCTATAGGCAAATTGGAGTTGAATTGATTTAAATGATTATCACAATACTGATTGTTGACAGGTAAGTGTATATCAAATGAACAACTACGTGTAGCTGGTGAATTAGTCTCATTGATATGTTGACATAATTGATCATTTAAAAATTGTATATTTTGATGATAATCATATTGTGTTGACTGTGGCAGATGGTGATGATGATGTTCTCTTGGATAGGCGTCCTCCTTCTGCACTGAAACTGTTTCATCATGCAATGTTGTAAATTGTTGAGATAATTTTTCTGTTATTGTAGATGTCGGTATATAAAAGTAAGTATTATTAGTTTGTACAATAGAATTATTTTTTATAAATGAATAAGGTGAAAAATTACTTACACAAAGTTGTTCAGTTGACTGTTTATTATTGGAACTTTTAGTTCGTGTAACCTTGCGTAAATCAACAAGACTTGGTGTATATTGTATCGTGTTACCCATAGTTTTATGATTATGATGTAAAGCACAACATTTTCTATTCAACTCTGTAGATAAACAATGTGAATAACGATGTTTTAATCGTGAATTCGGTTCAGATAATTGTCTACGTTGTGCATTACCACTACTACTAGTAGTAGTAGTAGTAGTATCATGATGAATAATAAAATCTTTTTGATAAACTGATGTAAAATCTGTCACTGATTTTTGATCGGATAAATGATATTTCCGATTCATACTATTATTCATTACATTTCTAGTTTGAAAATGACACGAATTCTGTGTCATTCCAAATGGTTCCAATTGTGAAACTCCTCTAGAATGCGATGAATCACATTGTGATGAAGACAAGATGGAATGATTATGATTTCGCCGAATATCATTTGTTAATTTTGTTGAATCTAAAAGATTCGCTTGTTGTTCTTGATAATAAATAATTGGTATTTCAATAGTTGAACGATGTATACCTTTCCTATGATGATGATCATCATCACTAGAACAATCATTCAAAGTATTTTTTCCATCAGATTTCACTGATAATCTATGCATTCGATCATTTGACAATCTACGCATACTTTGAATTATTCCATTACTGGTAGATGATATTTTTGGTTTACGTGATAAACTTGATAATAAGAATCGTTTTAAACTAAACATATTTACAGGATTTAACGTTTTATCTGATTCTATAATACAATGATTCTCAGTAATATATTCATCATAATCTTGTTTCCCTGTTAAAGCTTCATCATTTTGATTTAAATGCCAATTTTTATTAACTGCATCATCACATTGATCATTGTACTCATCATAAATTGATCGATGATGCGGTGTACATGGAATAAAATGTTTCAATTCTTTTGTTCTATTATTATGTATATCACTCAATGTTCGTTTCGGTGGTGTATGATGATGATGATTAGGGAATTGTGGTGAATCATCTGTGGAAAATGTTGAAAGTACACTTCCCATGCTGATTTATGTTTACAGATATCACTGTCATATTATAACCATCCTTGTTATGATTATCGATTTGAAGTTGAACAGTCAACTAGTATAATCCATCTGTCGACACACCTTCATACACAAAGTAATGATTTTTCCAGTCAAAGCACACAAAACACACACCTCAAATTAAACCATATTTTGAGTGTTATCCTATTTCCATTCGTTGTATAATCGATTAATTTCTGAAATATTCAAGGGCTTTCCCATTTGATTAGAAAAAAATTGTACTAATATATAACAATATAACTGGAGATGAAGAATGTTAACTGAGTAGAGTTTTCTATCCTCCAAATCTCTCTATGCATTTATTGGTTCATTTGTCTGTCCCAGTACTAATCTACTCTACCCTACTCTACTCTACTCTACTAACTAACTCACTAACTAACATATATATACATATATACATTTATTCAGCTCTCAAGTTTACCTGTAATCTCAGGGTCTGAGCTTTATAATCAATGAAAATTATGAACAATAAAACTTAAAACAGGGGTTACGCCCACACACAACATTCAACTGATTGGTAGGAATTGCTATTATTTTTCAGATTTTTTTATAAGTCACATGACTACTGCTACTACTGCTACTACTGCTAGCCTTTCCCTAATTCCCTATTTAGCTTGAATTTATTCATTGGCATGTTAGTAGAATGAAACTGAGATCTGTCCCAACTTTCTCTAACTGTATATTATTCTTCTGTCTGCCTATCCATTTCGCTAAATAAAACCTACCTACTTCTATTATGGCATTGATTAGTTATGTAGTTCTCAATCAACTAACTGATGTGCATATATATATGTACTGTGAAATGAGGAAGAGACCTGGAGACTCACTGAAATGTTGTCCTCTTTCGCCTAATGGTATGCGATAGATGATCAAACTGGAAAAAAGTTCTACTCGACTGATCAACTGTTCACTCTTAACAATATACAGTTTCTCCAACTTGGCAGAATCGATCAGCTTTCTTATCTATACGGATAACTGAAATACTATTTATTTTTATTGTTACTCCATGTTTGACTTAACTACAAGTTGTTACTTCTACTTATTCCAGTGTCGATTCATATTTGTTATCGCTGATGAGTCCCATACCAGGACGAAACGGCCGTCCAGTGCTTCCAGGTTTACTAATGGTTGTGGTCTAACAATGATTGATTGATGATTTCAAATGTGTAAAAACAAAAACCTCCCAAAAAACTGCCTGAAAATATCGTAACAATGCTCACTACTGACTAGCTTCGTGAGGAAATTCTCAGAGTTCTAGTTGAGAAGACATGACCAATGGAGTGCAACCCTGTCGGGTGTAGGCAGTAACTACCAAAGACAAATGGGTGAGGTCTCGCAAAATCCTTAGATCAATCAGAGTTAGACATTAACACCGTTCGATGCTGGCCCAGTGGTCCGATTGTTAGGCGTTCGCGCACAATACCGAGTGTCCCGGGTTCGAATCCTGCGAGGTGCAGGAGTTGTGGATGCGCACTGCTGAGGAGTCCCATATCAGGACGAAGCGGCCGTCCAGTGCTTCCAGGTTTCTAATGGTGGTCTAACAATAAGTGATTGATGATTTCAAATGTGTAAAAACACAAACCTCCAAAAGTCTTCCCGAAAATATTGTAAAAGAATCGGTAATTATAAGCAAGATGAATTAACCTACAACTTGTAAAAAACATTGGAAATAGTCAACTGATTTCAAATTATTCTTTAAATTGTCTGGTTTGTTACGAAATCATTCGCCTGTACTACTAGTACAGTAGAAAATTGAAAAATTCCGAATTTTTACACGTTGAAATTGTTACGCATGCACCTAAACACGAGTTTACCTTAGAAAACTAGAGCGAGGATCAGACAACACGACATGCTACTCTAATCCGTGCTACCTAAACCCCCATTGAGTAAAAGAAGAAAACTTGATATGAAGTAGAACTTGTATTCTACAAGCATTCAGAAAGTATGAGGTCCGAGTCCAGAAGAGGATGAGGATCTCGGACTATAGATCCGGGTCGTAAAACGTTACAGATAATGCATATTTATACAGTTAGATCGAATAGGAAACAACATTGAAGTCTATGATATTGACAGTTAGATTGACCAATCGGAATCAACATTGAAGTACGTGACATTGATAGATAGGACGACCATAATATTGACCAGTAGGAATTGACCAATAGAATTAGATTTACAAAAATAATTCTCTTAGGATATTTGATACATATTCTAAAAGAAATAATCAATCAATCAATAATTGTTAGACCAACATTAGAAACCTGAAATCATTGAAAGACGGCTGTTTCGTCCTGGTATGGGACTCATCAACAGTGCGCATCCACGACTCCTTCACCTCTCAAGATTCGAACCCAGGACCTTCGGTCTTGCGTACGAACGCCGTGCCTCTGATTGTCTAACAATGATTGATTGATGATTTCAACTCCACCTGGAGCCCCTCTAGAGCTACTGCCAGTCCCAAGACCAAATATAAAAAGAGAGCTGGGCATGGAGTTGACGACCTCAACTAACTTGTTAAATACAACGTTAACCAGAAAAGTATGTTATTTATCAGTTTGATCAATATTTTGATAGAATTCCATAATAACTAATTCCTAGATAACATAATATTGATTATTATTTCAATAAACAAATCTACTCATCAATTCATTTATAACCTGTTTGATTGACTAAAGAATATAAGTTTAAAAATTTCCAAAATACACATTTTCAAATGACCATTTATGAGAAATCAAAAAAAGCAAACGATATAACTATCGTATTTTAACGATTAAAAGTCGTGATCATAATAGTTTGATGTTCACAGTTATTGAATTCTGACACTCACTGCGCTAGAATCATACTAAACTATCAATTTACTCAATAAAATGCTCCTATTAAAAAAAAAGTCGTTGTCCATGATTTCATGCTGACTGTCTCGAACTTCCCCTATCATTATGATGTGATGAATTTATTATCAGATTTTTTTATGATAACTGAATTCTATTTTGCATTACTTACTTACTTACTTACTTACTTACTTACTTACTTACTTACTTACTTACTTACTTACTTACTTACTTACTTACTTACTTACTTACTTACTTACTTACTTACTTACTTACTTACTTACTTACTTACTTACTTACTTACTTACTTACTTACTTACTTACTTACTTACTTACTTACTTACTTACTTACTTACTTACTTACTTACTTACTTACTTACTTACTTACTTACTTACTTACTTACTTACTTACTTACTTACTTACTTACTTACTTACTTACTTACTTACTTACTTACTTACTTACTTACTTACTTACTTACTTACTTACTTACTTACTTACTTACTTACTTACTTACTTACTTACTTACTTACTTACTTACTTACTTACTTACTTACTTACTTACTTACTTACTTACTTACTTACTTACTTACTTACTTACTTACTTACTTACTTACTTACTTACTTACTTACTTACTTACTTACTTACTTACTTACTTACTTACTTACTTACTTACTTACTTACTTACTTACTTACTTACTTACTTACTTACTTACTTACTTACTTACTTACTTACTTACTTACTTACTTACTTACTTACTTACTTACTTACTTACTTACTTACTTACTTACTTACTTACTTACTTACTTACTTACTTACTTACTTACTTACTTACTTACTTACTTACTTACTTACTTACTTACTTACTTACTTACTTACTTACTTACTTACTTACTTACTTACTTACTTACTTACTTACTTACTTACTTACTTACTTACTTACTTACTTACTTACTTACTTACTTACTTACTTACTTACTTACTTACTTACTTACTTACTTACTTACTTACTTACTTACTTACTTACTTACTTACTTACTTACTTACTTACTTACTTACTTACTTACTTACTTACTTACTTACTTACTTACTTACTTACTTACTTACTTACTTACTTACTTACTTACTTACTTACTTACTTACTTACTTACTTACTTACTTACTTACTTACTTACTTACTTACTTACTTACTTACTTACTTACTTACTTACTTACTTACTTACTTACTTACTTACTTACTTACTTACTTACTTACTTACTTACTTACTTACTTACTTACTTACTTACTTACTTACTTACTTACTTACTTACTTACTTACTTACTTACTTACTTACTTACTTACTTACTTACTTACTTACTTACTTACTTACTTACTTACTTACTTACTTACTTACTTACTTACTTACTTACTTACTTACTTACTTACTTACTTACTTACTTACTTACTTACTTACTTACTTACTTACTTACTTACTTACTTACTTACTTACTTACTTACTTACTTACTTACTTACTTACTTACTTACTTACTTACTTACTTACTTACTTACTTACTTACTTACTTACTTACTTACTTACTTACTTACTTACTTACTTACTTACTTACTTACTTACTTACTTACTTACTTACTTACTTACTTACTTACTTACTTACTTACTTACTTACTTACTTACTTACTTACTTACTTACTTACTTACTTACTTACTTACTTACTTACTTACTTACTTACTTACTTACTTACTTACTTACTTACTTACTTACTTACTTACTTACTTACTTACTTACTTACTTACTTACTTACTTACTTACTTACTTACTTACTTACTTACTTACTTACTTACTTACTTACTTACTTACTTACTTACTTACTTACTTACTTACTTACTTACTTACTTACTTACTTACTTACTTACTTACTTACTTACTTACTTACTTACTTACTTACTTACTTACTTACTTACTTACTTACTTACTTACTTACTTACTTACTTACTTACTTACTTACTTACTTACTTACTTACTTACTTACTTACTTACTTACTTACTTACTTACTTACTTACTTACTTACTTACTTACTTACTTACTTACTTACTTACTTACTTACTTACTTACTTACTTACTTACTTACTTACTTACTTACTTACTTACTTACTTACTTACTTACTTACTTACTTACTTACTTACTTACTTACTTACTTACTTACTTACTTACTTACTTACTTACTTACTTACTTACTTACTTACTTACTTACTTACTTACTTACTTACTTACTTACTTACTTACTTACTTACTTACTTACTTACTTACTTACTTACTTACTTACTTACTTACTTACTTACTTACTTACTTACTTACTTACTTACTTACTTACTTACTTACTTACTTACTTACTTACTTACTTACTTACTTACTTACTTACTTACTTACTTACTTACTTACTTACTTACTTACTTACTTACTTACTTACTTACTTACTTACTTACTTACTTACCTACCGTCGACCACATGATTTTATTTTTGATGAATTCAACAAGAGAATAGAATTTTCAGTAAGTTTATTCCCATCCCTCAACAGTGTAAATCAAAATTCTCCATCTCACAAATTAACAATTGAAATTATTGATTTCTGTTAGATTCAATCTCCACCTATCAAATTCATATTTGGTAATTGGATTATTTCATTACAACACAAGGAATAAAAAACGAAACATCAAAGTATTTTATAGGTTAGAATAATGTCAAAAGGGAAATGATTTATTTGAATAAAAATAATGTACCGAATTCACAAAGTCAAATTATTGACCTATAGTTAGGGTTACGCCTGCATGTAAACACGTGAACTTGATATACTTGAACTGTTACGAGTTTACCTCAGTCAGAAAACGAGAGTGAGGGTCGAGGATCTGGTGACACGACATGCTACTCAAATCTGATTATCCCAACCCCCATATTGAGTAAAAATAAGAAGACTAGATATGACGTAGAATCTGTTTTCTACAAGCATCCAGAAAGTACGAATCTAGACGAGAATCAGGAACCCGGAATAGGGATCCGGGACCGAGTCCTGGTTCTGGTCATAAAACGTTACAGATAATGCGTATTTATACATTTTGGTCGAATAGGTAACAGTATCGAAGTCTGTGACATTGACAGTTAAGACGACCAATAGGAAGCAACATTTGAAGTGACATCGATAGTCAGGACAACCAATAAGAAACAACACTTGAAGTACGTGACATTGATTACCTAGGACGACCATAAAATTAACCCAGTAGGAATTAACCAATAGGAATTGACCAATAGTTCCCTTAGGATATTGGATGAATATCCTAGTACCTCCCTTTGAAGAAATTGTAGCGACACGGTTTATTTGGATCTGGACTGTTGTTTGCTGCTGTCGGGGAGGATATTTCTGGAACGGAGATGAGGACCAGTCTTGGGTACATCTGAGCGGGTTGGCTTCTTCTTATATGCTTGATGGGACATTTGCTAATGTTAGCTGTTTGAACCAATCTAACAGACTGATTTTAGATCGGCTATCGGATTGAGCTGAAGTGGGGTGGACTGGATGTAGCAGGGGGCACAGCTACTCTGGTTAGTTGACAGATACAATACGCAACGTCATATTGACTTGATCCACCATAGTCGTGTCACGATGCAGCTTGGTATTCATCAACATTTTCATTAGTTCAGCTTCTGCTCGGGTAATAATTCAAGTCTCAAAGGATCAATGTGATCCCGTCCCCGTCAAATAAACTGCTACAACAGAATAGATCAAAATAGGAATGAATTCCATTACAAGGAGAAATTATTCAAAAAACTTAAGTTTGCTATCCAATAATTTTGTGTAAAATTTTAAGTATACGATTATATGGATTGTTAGATTTCACTGAAATCATGAACTACTAATGTGAATTAAACAGTCAGCATTGAATAACTGTCTTATTCTAGTATGGCTTCTTTCAGAGATACATATCCACATTTCCACAAACTGGATTCGACCCAAAAACCCTATGGATATGCACCGTTGAGAAGTCGCCTACTGCTTACTTACTTACTTACTTACTTACTTACTTACTTACTTACTAACTCACTTACCTACCCACTTATTTACTTACTTAATTACCCACTTACTTACTCACTTACTTACTTACATTTCCACAAACTGGATTTGACCCAAGAACCTCATGGATATGCACTATTGAGAAGTCGCCTACTAGAACAAAATGTCTATCCAATGCTTCTAGGAGTTTGTATCTCAAAAGTTGCCTAACTTGAACTAGTTCGTGATTTCACTAGAATTTTGTATAAATATTGTACAATGAACAATTACTTTTAATTGATTAATATTTTGCCAATCGTAAAAATCGATACAAACACTAATGAATAACTTTGGTGGATTTCTAATACAACTAACTGAGTCATCACAATATTCAATTTATCAAGAAATATTCCCTGAAGTTCATCAGTCAGTGAATGACAATTTATCAATGCACTGACATTAATTCAAATAAGAACTATGATCAACAATCTAATCAGATTTATATAATAATACTCTTTATTTTATGTCTGTCTGTCTACAATTACAGACAATTGCCTTCTTGATAGGACTTATTTTAAAAGTTCTACTTTAGAATTGATTTCATTTAGAATAATCAATATATATTTTTGGGTAGGATCAATATAGTTTAGTTTAGACTATGAATTATATTACAGGCCTTATTGAACAGCTATCAAGTTTGATTTAAGATTTGAAATATTTTGTGGACATTAAGTACTTATTCGAAGTATGATAGACTGAAATTGTTAGTAGATTTGATACTGATAGTTTAATATAACCAGTAAATTGAATGATGTGCAAATTATGTTCAGTGTTTGGAAGCGATGAGTTGGAAACGTTTTTATTTGGATTTCATAGACCAAGTCTAATAATTCCTACCTGACTTGTTTTTCTGTATATTGCTTTATACTACTCGTTAATATTAAGTAGACAGTCTAGATAATTTAAAAGTGTATGGAGTAACGCAAGACGCCATACAATGTGACTTTTATCTACCATACATTTTTATTACTTTGTTTATGTCACTTTCACAAGACAACTTCCTATTTCTAAACATATAGACGTGCTAACCATCGCAGATGGCCTTTAATTTGAGGTTTGTATCGAATTTATGTGTATTCTTCAACAATTGAGTTGTCATTCTTTAGATAAATCGTTTTTTTAATCTCAGTTTAATACGTATCTTGACTGTGTAGTTAGAAACTTTTATAAAAATTAATATGAGCTGGTGAAATTTCTGTAATTAGCACTCATTTTGTTCATTATCACAGCTAGATATTTTACCAGTAATGACTGATAAGTGCAGTTAAGTGTAACAACATCCTCATTCTGTTGAGCAGTGCTGAAGCGAAATGAGACAGATTATTCTAATTTTTCTAGCTACTCTGTCTTTCGGATATTTTGCTTCGCCAATCACTTGCATTTAACCTTGACGATATTTCATACATATAGCACTGCTGGTGCGTATGTGTCTATCAGTTATTGAATCTCTTATATGATTTATGATAATTAAATGGCCTTATGTGCTCCTATTAACAGTTGTCTACGCAAAATACTTCCGGATTCGTTGACCAGACACCATCAGCAACAACGTACTGTGGAAGAGAACAAACGAAATTTCAGTGGAGGAGGAAATCAGCAAAAAGCGTTGGAAGTCGGTAGGACATATATTGAGGAAAGCACCCAACTGCATCACAAGACAATCCCTTTCTCGGAACCCTCAAGGTCAACGGAAAAGAAAAAGGCCAAGAAACACATTACTCCAAGAAATAGACAAAGACATGAGAAGAATGAACAAAATTTGTATAGAACTGGAACGGAAGGCTGGGGACAGAGTAGGTTGGAGTATACTGGTTGGAGGCTTACGCTCCACTGGGGTTAACAGGCATGAGTAAATAAGTAAGATACAGTTGATATTCGACATTCATTATCGACGTTATATCAATGTGAATAGTCTATAAAATGAGTAGGAAGCGAAAAGGATATTTCGTTCACACTATGTAGTTAAGATTTCTAGCAAACCGTAATCAACGCAATGTGGAAGAAATCTCAAAAAACAGTCTTTTATAGCTTCTCTAATTGTAGCTACACACTATTTGTTCAGATAAATGAAGCTAATCATTCTTATGAGTTTGTGTGTCTCTAGTTAAACATGGATTTTACACATTTGAACCGTTTAGAATCAACCCAAAATGATGTTACTGCTGGTTCACGTTTCTTGATCAATCTTTTAGGCGATAAAGGTGAACACAGAGAAATTGTATCTAAAATGTGAACAGTAAAACAGTAAGTATCAACAGATTATTTAATCTATAGATTCGCTACTGAAAACGGTGATATTTCTTAGTGTATTACTGAAAATTAGGGTGCACTGTAAAGTTGTTTCATTATAATTTGAGATGAACAAACAATCCTCATATATGACCTCCTCAATGATCTAACACAAGATCACCAGCTCTTAGTATGAGCAATCGGTCCATCAACAGCAACGTAGAACTTCGTACGTACGTATGTGCGTACGCACATCAGAACAAAATGAATGAATGCACCTGCATCATTGCTAACGGTCTTGAGTCATGTCATTCAGTGTCTCTAACCATCGATTACAATCATCTCACGGACCCCAACAAGGCAAGCGACACCTACTGATATGAATTAGTCAGCGACTTCATGGATTTGTGCCATGTTTTCGTCTGACCGCCCCTAACTTTCTTCCAACCTATTACTAGATCACAAAGCATAACGTGTTAATCCAAAGATGTGATCATTGGATAAGCCTTTAATTCGAGTTGATTTATTCATTAGACGTTAGAGATTATTTGATGAATTACCCTTAGAGAAGTTCAAACAAGAGTGATGAATTGAACATTTTACAAATTGCCTAGAATTTTAATTATTAAGATTAATTCAAATATAATATTTTTTTACTCAATAACATCTATCTATATATATATGAGTATTAAAGATTCCCATTGTAAAAATTAGAACAACACATATAAGCGAACAATATTGTTTTCGATTAGATCGTCATCCTACTACTATCCACTTGAACTTTTGGCTATTATTATGTGTAGTGACGTAATCTCTATTTCATTTCATTGTGATTATCACTCAAATTGCCTTGATTGGTTTAACATTTTCATACATAAATATTCATGTACACTGAAGAGTAAAACCTGATGACGATCTAATCGAAAATAACAATGTTGTTCGCTCATATCTGTGTTGTTCTAATCTATATATATGTATATATATTTGGCCTCCAATTTCTGTGACACTATTCGTTCAATTATTGACATATATATCTCTGAATAACAGGGTTGTGAAGATTGTTAAATTACACATTTGAAATCATGAATTGATCAGAGCTAGACCAGCATTAGAAACATGGAAGCACTGGACGGCCGTTTCGTCCTGGTATGAGACTCACCAGCAGTGCGCATCTACGACTCCTGCACCTCGCAGGATTCGCACCCAGGAACATCGATCTTGCCCGCCAACGCCTAATCTCTGGGTTAGATTCCTGAGAGGTGCAGGAGTCATGGATGCTCACTGATGATGAGTCTCATACCAGGACGAAGCGGCCGGCTTTCAATTCTTCCATGTTTCCAATGCTGGTCTAACTTTGATCGATTCATAATTTCAAATATCGGTATAAAGTGTTAAAAAAGTATGCACACACAAGACTTATTGATGATCAAACGTTCCTATAATGTGTTATAATTTTTCTCTTATTACAACCCAGCTATTACTAATGATTAATATTCGCGGACACCAATCCACTCGTGACAAGTTTACAAATCAGAACACAGTTGATCAGTAAATAAGATTATATTCCAAATAGCAGGGTTAAATGGAAGTAAGAAGCTGAAGCGAAGTCCCATATAGGAACAACGTTAATATCTTCATCAATTTTACAAGAGAAGCTTTTAGAATCGTCTCCAAGTATCAACTAGCGCTGATTGGACAAGAATTAACCAATCAGCGTGAAGCCAACGCAATCATGCTTTAATCCAATCTATCTCTTGCTAACACAATGAAACTGGAAATTTATTATCATCTCGAAATTATTCATAACCTCATTAAAGAATGTTTATTTTTTGAGGAATGTAATTGAAATTATCTTTGTGTTTGTTACCGAATTTGTCAGTCAGCCAACTTCTGAACTAGTGTCGAAATTTCAAAATCTACACGCTAGAATTGTTAGAATTTCCAGTCAAGTTTCTGTTTATAAAATGTTTTTCTTTTGAAATGTTAAAGCGCTTTGGATTCGTTTAAAAGCTAACAAATAAATAGAAATTATAGTTAACATACTACTTACACATTTGTTAGTTTTAATATCTGAAGCGAAAAAGAGGTTTAGTTGAGATAAACTGATGTTCCTTTTTTCATAAACTAACCAGATACTCTATATGAATATGAAACATGGTCAGTAAGAGTAGAGGATATTTTTAGGGTTACTAGTGTTCTATCATAAGTGTCTTCGAAGCATTGCTCATATATCATGGGATAACCGAGTAAGCAATGCCATTGTTAGGAAACGGGATGACAGATCAGTAGATAAAGTGTTGAAACTTTATCATTTTACGTGGTTGGGACATGTGTTACGTATATGCCTAACCACCGAGTGCCTCGTTGAGCGATATTTTGTGGTGTAGGAGTAGATTGGAGGAAAGCTTAAGGCGGCCAAACCAAAACATGAAGTCACTGACAACTGAACTGTCATGTTAGTAGATGTAGGGTCCTTTGCTAATGTGTTATGACAACTTGAGCTGTTGTACGTACGTACAAAGTTCTATGTTGTAGCTGACTGAGACATTCTCACGATGGAAGACTGCAATCTTAATTTTACATTCATACTGTCATATATATATATATATATATATATATATATATATATATCATAATCAGTTTAGTGTTTTTTTTTAATTTTAAATAAAAAGTTTTATGTATTCTGTGATTAATTAAAGTCCTGTACTACTTCTTATTGTGGCGATATGTGATTATTATTATTATTGTTAGTAGTAGTGTGGTGTACACTACTTATGTTCACATAAGTAGTATATGATATCAAATAGAAATCAAACGTCTTACAGCAAAAGATCGTGATGGAAAGAATGAGAACAGAAGGTGATTTGTAGGTAACGTAAAGTGAACTAAATTCTGAACAGTCTAAATGAAAGAACACTGAAATCTGAAGCAAATAAGGATTAGTTTGCAAATGATGATTTCACGGGAAGGTTTTGTAAATATGCCTAACAACTCTGTAATATTCGCTTAAATATATATGTTGATGTCCTCACCTGGGTTTTCGCGCACAACATTTGGTGTCACTGCCAGGATGAAGATACTGTGGCCGGGGGAGTTCGTGGATGGAGATGTGGTAGCCTTCCTGAAGGAGTTCGAGGCCGTGGCGGAGCTAACCGGATGGAAGCAGGAGAAGACGGTGGCTTTGGGACTGCTGCTCCGCGGCCGAGCGAAGGCTGTGTACGACAGCCTGGATGGCGAGGTGAGGACATGGTAGGCGGTCACGGATCGGCTTGTCGCGGAGTTTGACGGGCCAGCGGATAGGCTGGAGGCACTTCAGAAGTTCAGGACGGTGAAATTGTCGGCGGATGGACACCCACTGGTGCTGGCAGTCGAGTTGACCAAGCTATTACGTCGCGCGCTGCCGAGTTTGGATGAGGAATCTGAAGCTCAGCTGTTGGCATCGCAGTTCATTGAGAGCGTTCCGGACGCCATTTCCCAGCAGCTGAAGTTGGTTAGCGCAGCACAACCAATGCGTATAAATGAATTGGCGAAAGTGACTCAACAGCTAATGACGCGAACAGCAGCTTCGGTGGCGTGCGCGAGTCCGGAGAAAGATGATCTCGAGAAGAAAATTGATGAGCTGCAGCGTGAGATTGCCGCAATGCGAGTAACTGGTGACAGGAATAATAAATGTTGTGCACGAAAACCCAGGTGAGGACATCAACATATATATTTAAGCGAATATTACAGAGTTGTTAGGCATATTTACAAAACCTTCCCGTGAAATCATCATTTGCAAACTAATCCTTATTTGCTTCAGATTTCAGTGTTCTTTCATTTAGACTGTTCAGAATTTAGTTCACTTTACGTTACCTACAAATCACCTTCTGTTCTCATTCTTCCCTTCTCGATCTTTTGTTGCCAGATGTTTGATTTCCTATACTACTTATGTGAACATAAGTAGCGTACACCACAGTAGTAGTGAAGTGAACGAGAACACAGGTGGGGCAACCGGAGTGTACTTAACGAGTTACTCAGTAAAATCGGAAAACCATATCGTAAATCGTTCATTTGCAAAATATCAGTTCATCATATCGAACTGGACTGTTCCTGTTGCAAAACATCAATCCATTGTCACTATTCATGCGTTTCATACAAATTCCATTGTGTTCTTCTAACTCTTCCTTTCTTGATCTTCCCCCATCTTCTGTTGCCAGACATTACGTTGACGCTCTCGTCATATACTACTTATAAGTAGCTCGCACCACAGTAGTGGTAGTGTTACGATTATTACTGCTTTATCGGAAAAAATATTTTTATTTAAAACAGTTGGTATTTTTGATAAATTTATATAATTCAGTCAGAAGTTCATGTATATCAGAATAGTGTTTCTTTCTGTGGCCTAATTTCTTCGCGAAATCTATTGGTTGATACTGAATTTTCAGATTATATGTATACATACAATACAAATTTTCCTTAATCAGCTGCAACAACTTGACCTTTTATTTTTGGATGACCTTTAACTATGGAAATTAGAGACACATACATAAACAGATTTCTCATTTTATATTCCAGTCATCCTTTACATTAGGGTCATTAAGTGACTGATATGTTTGTGGATATACTCATGCCGTACCTTTTAGTTTGTGTTATGTGTGACAGTAGTAGGCTGATTTTTTCTATCTCGACTAATGCTTTTTTCCAAGCTTATTTACTATAGTCTATAAAATGTTTTAAGCTGAGAAGAATTGCTTTTTGTTTATTGAGTTTAAAAGTGGAAATAGACAGTGAGTGAATGAATGTAATTTCTAGTGAATTCTGGAACTTAAATCTGATTGCAGAGAATTCAGCTTTATAATTGAAATAGTTTGCTGTATTTTTTGACAATGACTATTCCTGTCGAAGAACAGATTAATCCGAGACTGAATAAATACAAATAATCATTGATATATACCTTAGAAAGATTGTAGATCTATTTTTTTCTGTTAAAAGGACTCTACACAAATCCACCTAGAGCTGAACCGATGATCTCCAAATATCAAGATGAGTGCATTATACATGAAGACTACTTAAGTGGTAAGTAGGGTGTCAAATATTGAAGTCAGGGTGCAGTATTACTTGGCTATTAGACATTCTGATTCTTGGTCTCATACCCGAAAATTCTAGCCACAGTCGTCGAAAGGGTCGTGGATGCGCACTGTTCGGGATTGATTACTTCAAGTGATGTCCGTCAGGGATATCCAATCTTCTCATTCTTGTTTAACTTTGTCACAGACATGCTTCTAGATGTAACATTACCTTCGTCTGAATTTTCAGGAGTGGACCTTCTACCAGTAGATTCAATGGTTGACTTAGAGTATGCCGATGACATAATCCTACTTGATGAAGATGCTGACAAAATGCAGAGTCTTCTGACTACCCTAAGCAACAATGCAAGCATGTAAGGGATGCGGTTCTCACCCTCGAAATGCAAAATGTTGCTTGAAGATTGGGTTTCATCGGCATCTGAACTAGTGATAGGGAGTGAAGTAGTTGAACGTGTAGACCGCTTCACTTATCTCGGGAGCCTCATCGGTGTCGATGGTCTGGTGACTGACAAAATCTCAGCTCGGATACAGAAAGCTCGATTGGCTTTTGCCAACCTGCGTCACTTATAGCGTAGGCGTGATATCCGTTAGCTAACCAACGGGCGGGTGTACTGCGCAGCAGTTCGCTCCGTTCTCCTATATGGATGCGAAACATGGCCGTCAAGAGTAGAAGATGTTCGTAGGTCGCTTGTTTTCGATTATTGGTGCCTTCAAAGCATTACTCGTATATCCTGGGACGACCGATTAAGCAATGCTATCGTTAGGAAACGAGTTCAATGTAAGGATGACAGATCAATAGATAAAGTAATGAAACTTCATCATTTAAGGTGTTTTGGACATGTATTGCGAATAGCCAACCACTGACTGCCTCGTCGAGCTATATTTTGCGGTGTGGGAATATTTTGAAAGAAAGCTAGGGGCCGCCAGATCAAAACATGGCACAAATCCATGAAGTCACTTACAAGTGTACTGAGTCATGTTAGTAGATGTAGACTATCTGGTTGGGTTCCGCGAGATGATAATAATCGATGGTTAGAGACCTTGAACGACATAACTCAAAATCGTTTGCAATACCGCAAGTGCATCCACTCATTGTGTTCGCTCAAATTCTAACCTTCCGAGTTCCTCATCACCTCTATCTTTTTTTCTTTTTTAAGTTTATTTCACAAATGACATATTAGAAACAATAATTTTCTTCATTTTATTTCTTTGCATAATTTTATTTTTTTTGTAATTTCGCCTATTGATCAATGAACAATATTTCTTTGTTTTTCCAAAAAAATTGTATAATATTCTATTTGTGAAGAACAACTGAACAACTGAACAAATTCAAACATCCAATCGATAAGTTATAGTTCAACAATGGTGTTCAATTTTAAATTTATCAATGAATAATTTAACGATTGTGGATAAACTAATTATATATATATATATATATATATATATATATATATATATATATATATTGTATTGTTGTACAATTCGTGTGTGAAACTTATAACAAACGAACAAAGATATTATCAAATTTGTAATAACTATCTACCTTAATTTTAATCAGGGCGTAATTTTTTAAATACTATAGTGATGAATTATGTAACGAATGATGAATTAGGTTATTTTCGAAAGAAAATCATTATCAAAGCAAACATTTATGATTGATTGATTGATAGGTTTATTTATAGTTTAGAAGGAGAGAATAAGCGATTGTGAAATTTCTGAAAAATTATTTTTCAACAACTCTAGTTTTGACTTTTTAAACTTTTCTCATTAAATCATACTTCTTGAATAATATCTTCTAATCCTAACCTCTCCGATTACTTCAAATACCTTTACTAACT
Organism: Schistosoma turkestanicum; assembly: GCA_944470395.2. Classification (NCBI taxonomy): domain Eukaryota; kingdom Metazoa; phylum Platyhelminthes; class Trematoda; order Strigeidida; family Schistosomatidae; genus Schistosoma; species Schistosoma turkestanicum. The sequence continues at coordinate 41,480,639 of OX103974.1, read as the reverse complement.
CTTCTACTATTGGATTTGAATTGACAATTACATCTCAGTGATGATGTAGTATGGCGACATGAACTGATGTACTTACGTACGAAGTTCTACGTTCCATCTGACTGACTGACTGATTATTGAATGACTGGTATATTGAAACAATGTTCTAAATGAATACTAACATCAGCATAGTTGAGATTATGAACTCACGTCTAGCTAGATCAACATTTGAAATCTAGAAATGCTAGACGATTGAACATCCACCCACTCCTTGAGTAAGAATCTAACCTAGTGTGGTGTGAGCTACTTATAAGTAGTATATGACGTGAGCGTCAACGTAATGTCTGGCAGCTGAAGATGGGGGGAAGATCAAGAAAGGAATAGTTAGAAAACAATGGAATTTGTATGAAACGCATGAATAGTGACAATCCGGTTGTCCCACCTGTGTTCTCCTTCACTACATTAGGACCTTTCGTCTCACTTGTGAACGATGCAACTCTATACTATTGAGCCGGCTCTATCACTTCAATAGAGCCAAGCTTAGCTAAAAAAAAACTCTTACCTTCCTCCTCATTAACGACATAAATCTCCCAAAGTATACAAAACTTCAGAGTCAAAGTCTACTAGAAGAACCCAACGATTTATGCTTAACAACAAACAGAAGGAACACCAATTGGATCACCAATATCAGGATTCATCGTGGAAGCTGTAATGCAGAGACTGAGAAGTGTCGGTTTTACAAGTGACAACAAGCTACAAATTTCGGTTCGTTATGTAGACAACACATTTGTCATAATCAAAAGGAACGAGCTAGAGAATATTTGCAATCGGATCAACAACTTCTTTGATGACATAAAATTCACAATGGAAAAGGATTCGAACCACAATCTATCATTCCTAGATGTACTGATCACCAGAACTAACACAGGAAAACTGAAAACTCAAGTGTTTATTAACAGTTTTCTATGCAAAATACTTCGGATTCGTTGACCAGACACTATCAGCAACAACGTACTGTGGGAGAAAAACAAACCAGATTCCAGTGGATGAGGAAATCAGGAAGAAGCGGTGGAGTGGGTGGATAGGACACATATTACGAAAAGCACCTAACTGCGTCACATGACAAGCCCTCACATGGAACCCTCAAGGTGAAAGGAAAAGAGGAAGGCCAAGGAACACACTACGCCGAGAAATAGAGAAAGATATGAGAGGACTGAACAAAAATTGGACAGAACTGTAAAGCGAAGCGCAGGACAGACTAGGTTGGAGAATGCTGGTTGGCGGCAGCCTATGCTCCATTGGGGGTAACAAGCGTAAGTAAGTAAGTAATTATCAGTGCATATAAATATATACATATATTTAAGTGGTTTCTTGAAACAATCAGAAAATTCTTGATGATGATGATGAATACATATAACCTGAAGAATTTGTACTTAAGCGTGTAACATCATCATCATCTTGTTACTCACTATAAAATTGATATCATTAATACAGAGTAAGCTTTGTTCTTTCAATATTTTTGGTAATTAAACAATGAGAATCATTGAATTACTTATATAATTATGACCTTAAAACTATTTTTATTTTTTTCTAATAATAAACAATAAATATAATATGCATTACGGGGTTGTTGTGAAGATTGTTAAAAGTTACACATTTTTTGAAACCATGGATCGATCAATGTTAGATTACATCATTAGAAGAAACCTGGAAGCACTGGACAGTGGCCGTTTCGTCGTGGTATGGGATTACTCATCAGCGGCAGTGCGCATCCACGACTCATGCACCCCAGCAGGATTCGAACCCAGGACCTTCGTTATTGTGCGCGAACGCCTAACCATCGGACCACTGAGTCGGTATCTAACGGTGTTAATGTCTAACTTGGTCAATTTTAATAAATATAATAACAAATCCATTCTATAATTCACTTAAATGGGCTTCAAAAATTTTAAAAAATAAAGTTGATGAATTCACGTAATTTCAAACAAAGCACCGTTGGATGCCGGCCCAGTGTTCCAATGGTTAAGCATTCGCGCACAATACCGAAGGTCCAGGGTTCGAATCCTGCGAGGAGCAGGAGTCGTGGGTGAGCACTGATGATGAGTCCCATACCAGGACGTTACGGCCATCCAGTGCTTCCAGGTTTCTAATGGTGGTCTAACAATCAGATTGAGTGATGATTTCAGATGTGTAAAAACACAAAAAATCTCCAAAACTCTTCGCCCCTAAAAAAAGAAGTTGATTAACACAATGATAATCATGAATCACAAAAGAACTTCAAGTGTGTGTTCATTCATACAACACACAATATTTGTAAATTTATAAAAATCAACGATTCACTATCACCAACGAAAGAACAATACAATTTTGAATGTAATGAGTATAATATAGGTGGGATTTTTTTCTTAATACAGTTGAATGTGAGGGTGAATGAACATAAACTTTGACTAAAGTTTATTCCTAAATCAATTCTGCCTGGAAGCTCTCTGAAGGCTACTGCGAGTCTCAAGCTCCGATAAAGGATGAGGGTTCAACATGGGGTTGGCGACTCCATCCCATAAAAAATACTAACTCGCTAAACATAAAGCTAACCACAAAACATAATTCAAACCATTTTAAATCTGACCTGCGAGTCAGAAGGTGTTCATTCAAAAGAGTTATGACGTCTTATGATGAAAACCGAGTTATTCCCAAAGTCACGAAGCCAATGCCCCTTCTGACGACCAGAAAAACCATTCTTTTAGGTACATGGAACGTTCGAACATTATGGGAGACTGGAAGACTATTCCAAAATGCTACAGAAATGAAATGATACAACCTGGATGTGCTTGGAATGAGTGAAAAGCATTGGACGCCGATTGGACAACCATGAAGAGGAAAATGCCTCACATGCAGGAGTTGCACCAATGCCGTCCAAACAAGAACAAAAAGCACTCATAGGATGGGAATCTCATGAATCTAGGCTCATCAAAGCATCCTTCAAAACAAAGGATGAGATCTAAACATGTATGAGAACTACAGAGGCATCAGTCTTCTCTCATTACCTGGCAAGGTCTTTAACAGGGTACTGTTAAACAAAACGTCATAGACGCCCAACTTCGAGATCAACAGGCCGGATTTCGTAAGGATCGATCGTGTACTGACCAAATTGCTACATTACGGATCATTGTGGAACAATCAATTGAATGGAACTCACCATAATCTTCACATCAACTTCATCGACTATGAGAAAGCATTCGATAGCGTGGACAGGACAACACTATGGAGGCTTCTTCGACACCACGGTGTGCTTAAATCAGTAGAAGACCCTGAAAATAAACAAGTCAGTAATATAAAGCGATTACCTTGAAAAGAGTTTGATCATAAAATCGATTGTCAAAAGCACAATAATCCTCCAAAAAATGTTTTATTTCATATCCTAAGAGAGATTCACACCTGAAACCTTACACATTTGGACATTTTTAATCAATATTCATAGAAGAGACGGGATAAAATTTTCTGTTCCAAGCGAAATCATAATTAATATGTAAATTTGAACTGGTTATTACATTTAACTTTATTTAACCCATCTCTTATCATATGAACAACAGCAATAAGTTTTACTTGTTCTAATCAGCTAGATTAATCTGACTATACGATTAGTAATCAACTTTGTCAACATAAACATTAATTTTCATAGTGGACACCAGCAAACCTGATTGTAACTAGACCATCCAGTGGGAATCTAGAATTACTGGAGGGCTGCGTTCGTTCGTCCCTAAGTAGTCAGATCAACTATTATCTTCGCATAATTTCCGCTCCTTTCTACATTGAATATCTCATTCGTACTACAATAAATTTCACTAACAACCTTGTTAACATGATTGGCTGCGTTGTCCAGTATACAGTATGCCAGTGAATCATGTATTTACTTACATTTGATAATTTTTAAGTTTGATTATACTTCATTGACACAGGTTGTCGAGAACAAACATTATTTTATGTTTAATATCCTGTTATATTCACTCAGCACCTAATTACTGTAAAATTAATTATACGCTCAAATTTGGATCAAAGTTATCATAGAGATAAATATTTTAAGGCAGAGTTTTGGAGGTTTGCGTTTTTACACATTTGAAATCATCAATCAATCATTGTTAGTTGACCACCATTAGAAACCTGGAAGCACTGGCAGACGGCCGTTTCGTCGTGGTATGGGACTACTCATCAGCAGTGCGCATCCACGACTCCTACACCTCTCAGGATTCGAACCCGGGACATTCGGTATTGTGCGCGAACGCCTAACCACTGGGCCGACACCTAGCGGTGTTAATGTCTAACTCTGATTGATCTACGGACTTTTGCGCGACGCCACCTATTTGTCTTTGGTATTTACTGCCAACACCCGACAAGGTTGAACTCCATTGGTCATGTCTTCTCAACTAGAACTCCGAGAATTTCCGCACGAAGCTAGTCACTAGCGAGCACTGTTACGATATTTTCGGGCAGAGTTTCTTACACAGAAATCATCAATCAATCATTGTCATGTTGTAAGATGTCGGGTAAGAAATACAGTTTTTGTTCTTACATCGAAAAGGTGGAGCAATAATTGGAAAGTCAGATTGTCTTCGAGAAGTATGTACTTTTCATTTACATACTTTGCTTTGTATATGTTCATTTATATGATCGTCATCGAATCATCATTTTATTTCATCACCTACACTCGTGATAGGGAGTGAAGTAGTCGAATGTGTAGACCGCTTTATTTATCTTGAGATTTACATCAGCGCTGATGGTCTGGTAACTGACGAAATCTCAGCATGGATACAGAAAGCTCGATTGGCTTTTGTCAACTTACGTCATTTATGGGGTAGGAGAGATATCTGTTTACTAATCGAAGGTCGAGTAAACTATGTAGCAGTTCGTTCCGTTCTCCTATATGGATGCGAAACATGGCCAGTGAGAGTAGAAGATATTCATAGGTTACTAGTATTAGATCACAGATATCTTGGAAGCACTACTCGTGGGACAACCAAGTAGGCTATGCTGTCGTTAGGAAACGAGTACTAGGTAGGGACGGCAAATCAATAAATAAAGTATTGAAACTTCATCAGTTGAGGTGGTTAGGACATGTGTTACCAATGACCAAACACCGACTGTCTCGTCCAGCTACGTTTTGTGGTGTACGAGTAGGTTGGAAGAAAGCTAGGGGCGGGAAAACCAAAGTATAGCACAAATCAATGAAGTCACTGACAAGTGGGCTGTAGCATGTTGATAGATGTAGGCTACCTGATTGGAGTCAACGAGACAATAGTAACCGATGGTCAGAGACCTTTGATCACACAGCTTAAAATCGTTTGCAATAGCGCAGGTGCATCCACTCACTGTGTTCCCCCAAATCCTAATCTTCCGGATTCATCAACACCTCTACCTTTGTCTTTCTAAACTTATCTCACTGAATTATACTTCTTGAATAATATCTTCGCTCCCTAATCTTCTCCGATTACTGTTAATACTTCTAATATTTCTACCACTATGTGATTTGAATCGACAATCGTGTCTGTGCGCTAATGTGGTATGGCAATCTGAACTGGTGTACGTAAGTACGTAGTTCTACGTTGTAACTGACTGACTAACTGACTTTTAATGATTGTCAGCTACATACTTTAAAACTCATTGAGACTATTCATTTAATGACTGATACTGACACTAGTCAATTTTTTTCATGAAATTATACATTAATCAGTCGATAAAACGCATATCTCAGATATATTGTATAATGACATATGCATCATAAATACATAAATTCTTTTGTGAAAGTCAGTCAGACAAAATCAACTAAAAATTAAACAGAAATGTGTATTATTACAAGCTTTAATACTAAATTAACACAATTAGAGAAAATATTAACAAGATGAATAGAGAAAGAATCTAAAATATCAGAGTAGACAGTAGATAGTATGATTCAAATGGAGTTCATACACACAGATGAATATTACACCTCAAAATCTATTAAGCAATAACGATTGGATGAATCAATCTGCGCTAATGTAACCGATTCTAAGTTATGTTACTATTCTGTCTTGATCAAATAATCTCTCTTCCCAAACTTAATACAAACAAAGTAGTCTGTACCCTATTAACTACAATTCAAATCAATGGTAACTTAGCTCTATGGCTTGGTTTAATGTCATGTGCATGATTTTAGCTTTCTATCAACTCATTTCTATGTAAGCATTGATTGTATGTTGTGGTAGGCGTTGGTTGAGACATATCCTAATACAGCGCTTTTCTTTACCATATAGGATTACGTCATTCATATTCTCTAGGTAGATGAGTAAGTTATCAAAATGCAAATCAATCTATGAAAGATGAAATGAAATAAGTATTGCCTTTTTAGGAAAGCATTGACGACAATACTTACTTACTTACTTACGCCTGTTACCCCCAATGGAGCATAGGCCGACCACCAATTTTCTCCAACCAACTCTGTCCTGGGCTTCCCTCTCCAGTTCTGTCTAATGTTTGTTCATTCCTCTCATATCTTTCTCTATTTCTCGGCGTAATGTGTTCCTTGGCTTTCCTCTTTTCATTTCGCCTTGAGGGTTCTAAGTGATGGCTTGACTTGTGACTCAGTTAGGTGCTTTTCGTAGTGTGTGTCCTATCCACTTCCACCGATTCTTCCTGATTTCCTCCTCCACTCGAATCTGGTTTGTTCTCTCCTACAGTAAGCTGTTGTTGATAGTGTATGGCCAACGAATCCGAAGTATTTTGCGAAGACAATTGTTCATAAGTACTTGTATAGTCTGGATGATGGCTTTGGTAGTTCTCCAAGTTTCCACTCCATACAGTAGAACAGTCTTGACATTTGTATTGAAAATCCTGATTTCGGTGTTGATTGATATTTGTTTGGAGTTCCAGATATTTGTAGAAATGATGTCCTTGGTTTGCCGATCCGCATCCTCACATCTGCATCGGATTCAGCTTTGTTGTCGATGATGCTGCTCAGATATGTAAAGGTGTCAACGTACTACAAAGAATCTTCATCAAGTTTGATTTGGTTGGTGCATGTTGTGTTGTATCGTATACTCTTACTTTTCCCCTCATGTATGTTGATAACTACTGCTGGTGAGGCTGCCGTTACCAATGGTCATCTTCTCTTGCATTTGTATTTACGACAATACACACATATCTAAAAACAATTATCCAGAGGATTATGAGCAAGTTTTTTGTCATAAAAAGACCAATTACCAAAAGAATTATTTATATTAACAAGAATAACAGCTATTTATTTTAAGTATACTCATAAATTCCCAAATCATTTATCCTTATTCAAATCATAGTGTGGTGCGAGCTACTTATAAGTAGTATATGACGTGAGTGTCAACGTAATGTCTGGCAGCAGAAGATAGGGGAAGATCAAGAAAGGAAGAGTTAGAAGAACACAATGGAATTTGTATGAAACGCATGAATAGTAGTGACAATGGATTGATGTTTTGCAACAGGAACAGTCCAGTTCGATATGATGAATTGATATTTTGCAAATTAACGATTTACGATATGGTTTTCCTATTTTACTGAGTAACTCTGTAATTTCGTTAAATACAGTCCGATTGCCCCACCTGTGTTCTCGTTCACTACAATAGTATTAATAAATGAGCATTCGATTTCTTTTCACAACTAGCCTACAGAATGATGAATGCGTTATGTTTATCAACCATTGAAGTGTAGGCTGAAGCCAGAAGCTTCCTGCTCAGGGTAGCAGACGCCTTGTTTCAGGACAGTGTCAGATTAGCAGACAACTTTCGGCTATAGCGCTATAAAAGCGTCGCTTTTCTAGAGGGCACTACGCAGCAGTTTTCGCTAGGGCAACCCAAAGCTCTGAGAAAGTTCCATTTATGTTCGCCATTAGATGACGAGGCATTTGGCTATTCTTGGTTAACTAACAACCCCATCATAGAAGCACGTGGGCCGTCACAGTTTGGCAATTACACGCTATTCCTCTCACTCAAAGGAACGTATACGTTGTTACAGTTTATCATGCGAAATAGCTGGACATCAGACCAGTTGCTGCAAGAGCATCTCCCCACTTACCCTTATGAACCGCTTGATCAATCCATCCAAACCACAACCCACTTTCCCCAACTGGAAAGGACAGCGAGGCGGGTTAAACATAGCTCGTCGAGGCAGTCGGTGGTTAGCCATACGTAACACATGTCCTAACCACCTCAACTGATGAAGTTTCAACACTTCATCTATTGATCTGCCATCCTTACCTAGCACCCGTTTCCTAACGATAGCATTGATTACTCGGTTGTCCCACGGTATACGAGTAATGCTTCTCAAACATCTATGATCGAATACTAGTAACCTACGAACATCTTCTACTCTTAACGGCCATGTTTCACAGCCATATAAGAGAACGGAACGAACTGCTGCGCAGTACACCCGTCCTTTGGTTAGCAAACGGATATCACGCCTACGCCATAAATGACGCAGGTTGGCAAAAGCCAATCGAGCTTTCTGTATCTGAGCTGAGATTTCATCAGTCACCAGGCCATGATGAGGCTCCCGAGATAATTGAAGCGATCTAAACGCTCGACTACTTCACTCCCTATCACTAGTTCAGGTTCTGATGCAACCCAATCTTGAAGCAACATTTTACATTTCGAGGTTGAGAACTGCATCCCGAACATGCTCGCATTGTTGCTTATGGTAGTCAGAAGACTCTGCATTTTTTCAGCATCTTCACCGTATAGAACTATGTCATCGGCATATTCTAGATCAGTAAGCGACTTTCCTGGTATAAGGTCCACCCCTGAAAAATCTGACGAGCTTAATGTTAACCCACTTGCATGATCATAGATGTGCACCATCGAGGAGCTCCACACTACGACCAAAAAAAACCACCATCCAATACTTCCATAATTTCAATGTTAGTCAAACATCATCGAACAGTTCAAGCTAAAAAAGAATCTCTACAACCTTAATCGTATAGTTTTATGATGTAAAGCTATTTTTAATTGACATATACAGTTAGTAGTTTTAAAAGAAATCAATGTTTATGCTTTTACCAATCATCTTGGCAGTGAATAAGATTTCTTGTTACTATTTTTAACCTATGAATAAATGTGGGTTTATTTTGCATAAAAATGATTATTTTCGACTCAATATTTTTATAAGTTAATCAATTAAATTATTCAACCGATTAAGTCATAACTTTTTAAAAATCTAAAACTCGGTATAAATACAAATCAGTTCAAATTGATATATTACCTATCATCATTAACTAGAAATAATAAATAGGCGGCTTTTATCAAATTTTTTTTTTTCAAAAGTCAATTCATTTTATTTTTATCGAAAATAACAAAAAAAACACAGTCAGTGAATAATGTATGAGAATTTTTGATCGATTTTTAATCAATTAAACATTTGAACAATTGTTAATGATGTAATCAATTGGAAATAAGAAAAAAAACAGAAGATACTCTTTTTGAAATACATTTCTAATAATAAGTTTAAGTTGAGTGAAGAAAAAAATGTTTAGTTGGCAGTTTTTAATTAAGGCTGTCACTACAGATTGATAAATAAAAATTTTATGACATTGTTAAGTAATAGGTAAGGATAGCAGATCAATAGATGAAGTTGAGCTATGTTTTGTGGTGTAGGAGTAGGTTAGAAGAAAGTTTGGGGCGGGAAAACCAAAGCATGACACAAATCGATGAAGTCATTGACGAGTGGGCTGGAGCATGTTAATAGATGTAGGCTATCTAGTTGAAGTCAACGAGACGATAGTAACCGATGGTCAGAGACCTTTGATGATATGGCTCAGAATCGCTTACACAGTTCTATTAAAAAATCTACTAGAGTGGTTGCTTCCTTAACCTTTAACCTATGTCATGTGACAGAACCATTAGGTTGGAAGAAAGCTACGGGTGGCCAATAAACAAAACATGGCAGAAAACCATGAAATCATTGATACGTGGACTGAGTTATGTCGGTACATGTAGGCTACTTGGTTGGGGTCCGCGAGACGAATGTCACCATTGGTTAGAGACCTTGAACGACATGGCTCAAAATCGTTTGCAATGGCTCAGGTGCATCCACTCTTTATGTTCTCTGAAATTCAAATTTTCTGAATTTCGTATCACCTTTATCTCCTTCCTTTATAATTTATCTCACTGAATTATACTTCTTGAATAATATCTTCGCTCCCTAATCTTCTCCGTTACCGCTAATACTTCTAGTATCTCTACCACTATGGTATTTGATCTGACAATTATGTCTGTGTGCTGATAAGGTATGTCAACCTGAACAAATGTACGTACATATGAAGTTCTACGTTGTAACTGACTGACTAAGTAAATGAAAAATTTGACGATTACATTATTCAGCTTGAAAAATATCTTTTCTAAAATTGTAATTATGAGCTAGTTAATAGTGTTTAGCTAATCTATCCTAAGAATACCAGCCAAGTACTTTGTGATATCTGCGTCGATGCTGTTATTTACTTAGACCATGATGCTGTTATTATGTTGTCCACAGATTGTTATTCATAAAAGTATCTTTTTACTTTATTATAATCTTATGAAATATGCCAATCAATAGACAATATCATGAAAACACAAGGATTACTGATCAAATCTATGATAGTTTGGTCCCGCAGATAAATATGTTCTAGTGACTAGCTTCGTGGGGAAATTCTCGGAGTTCTAGTTGAGAAGACATGACCAATGGTGTTCAACCCTGTCGGATGTAGGCAGTAACTACCAAAGACAAATGGGTGAGGCCGCGCGAAATACGTAGATCAATCATAGTTCGACATGAACACCGTTGAATGCTGGCCCAGTGGTTAGGCGTTCGCGCACAATACCGAAGGTCCGGGGTTTGAATCCTGCGAGGTGCAGGAGTTGTGGATACGCACTGCCACTGATCAGCAGTCCCATACCAGGACGAAACGGCTGTTCAGTGCTTCCAGGTTTCTTCTAATGGTGGTCTAACAATCAGATTGATTGATGATTTCAAATGTGTAAAAACACAAAAATCCTCCAAAACTCTGCCCGAAAATATATGATCTAGGCAATTTTTAAGTAAATTAATACATGAGTAAAACTGACACAAACTACCATTATTCATTATTACTATAGTTAAGTAGTTTGTGAAATTTTCTAAAAGTTGGAAGTGTTTTTAATAAGAACGGAAAATAAAATACTAATCAGTTCATAATTTAAGTTTTATCAAAGCATAACGAAGACATAAATTGAAAAAGAGTAGTGAAATATTAGGATTTAAATACTGTGACTATGTGTAATATTAGTTGTTCTGTATTTAAAGCATATCATTTAACACAAGGGAATAGTACTTCGTTGAAAAATTTCCAGAAAGAGAACGTCTTAAAAAGTATCTATGGTGTTTAGGATTTTATGTAGTTTACAAAAAATTTAACTTCGCTTGTAGCCCCTCTTGGTTTATCTCAGAAAGTGTGAGAACTACAGAGGCATCACTCTTCTTTCAATACCAGGCAAAGTCTTCAACAGGGTATTGTTAAACAGAATGAAGGACTTCGTAGATGCCCAACTTCGAGATCAACAGGCTGGATTTCGTAAGGATCGATCGTGTACTGACCAAATTGCTACACTACGGATCATTGTAGAACAATCAATTGAATGGAACTCACCACTATACATCAGCTTCATTGACTACGACAAAGCATTTAATAGCGCGGAGAGGACATCACTATGGAGGCTTCTTCGACACTACGGCGTGCCTGAGAAGATATTCAACATCATATGGAATTCTTACGATAGATTAAATTGCGAAATGGTACACAAAGAAAACCTCACAAACTCGTTAGAGGTGAGGGCCGGTGTCAGGCAAGGTTGCTTATTCCCACCTTTTCTCGTTCTCTTGGTGATTGACTGGATTGTGAAGACGTCAACATCTGGAGAGAAGCACGGTATACAGTGGAGAGCCAGGACGCAGCTGGACTACGCAGATGATCTAGATCTTCTATCGTACACGCAACAACAAATGCAAGAGAAGCAACCTCTGCAGTATCAGCTCCCAACAAGGCCAAAGGGAAAAGCAAGATTCTCCGATATAACACAACATGCACCAACAAAATCACTTTTGATGGAGATGACTTAGAAAACGTTAACACTTTTACACATCTGGGCAGCATCATCGATAATCAAAGTGGATCCGATGCAGATGTAAAGGTGCAGATCACAAAGCAAGGGCTGCATTTCTACAATTGAACAGTCAGTCAGTCAGATGCAACGTAGAACTTGGTACGTAAGTACATCAGTTCATGTTGCCATACCACATCAGCACAGAGATATAATTGTCAATTCAAATTCAATGGTAGAAGATGTAGTAAAGGTATTGGAAGTAATCGAAGAGGTTAGGGTTAGAAGATATTCAAGAAATATGATTCAGTGAGAAAAGTTTAGAAAGTCAAAACTAGAGGGGTTGAAGAATCTAGAAGATTAGGATTTAAGAGAACACAAAGAATAAATGCACCTGAGCCATTGCAAATGGTTTTGAGCCATGTCATTCAGGGTCTCTAACCATCGATTATTATCATCTCGCGGACCCCAACCAGGAGGTAGTCGACAACTACCGACATGGCTCAGTCCACTCGTCAATGACTTCATGGATTTCAGTCATGATTTGCTTTGGCAACCGCTAGCTTTCTTCCAACCTATTCCTACACTACAAAACATAGCTCGTCGAGGCAATCGGTGGTTAGGCATACGCAGCACATGTCCTAACCACCTCAACTGATGAAGTTTCACCACTTCATCTATTGATCTGCCACTCTTACCTAGCACCCGTTTCCTACTAACAGCGTTTTTCACTCCTCGGTTGCCCACACCATTGAAGGGTGTTTCTTGAAGGACCTGATAAAGAAGGTAGATTAGTGTTGGTCTTAGAGACATGGGTGCGTGACCGCAGAGCCCAAGGGACAACTGCTTGAGGCCGGTCACGCACAGCCTTCTTATGAAAGGTTTCTTGAGGATTAGCTCCGCTCTTTAAGGCCCTTAGTAGGTACCCTTACTGCCGAAGATGGAAGTCCGTTAGGTAGGGTGAGGTGTGACATTTGTAGGGTCGACCTGATCTAACCCTTCCTTCCTTGTGAGAAGGCAGCATCGCTGCAGATGCTGGTTGTCTGAGGGGAACACCTTACTGCTGTTACACCCCTCTGCAGTCGGCAGTACGACTTCGCCCTCAAACCTTGAGTAGCTGTTTTTAGTCTCATCGTTCTCCAATCGACCTGACTGGTATGGCAGAACATTCAGGAACATATGTTTTGGCCAATATAGCCCAGTTGGGTCATCACGATAGGCAATCCTGACCACCACGTCAAGGTAGCAGCTACAGTCGTAGGAGAACTACGACAGCCATCATCAACAAGATACAAACATTTATTAACAGTTGTCTACTCAAAATACTTCGGATACGTAGGCCGGAGACCATCAGCAACAATTTACTGTGGGAAAGAACAAACCAGATTCCAGTGGAAGAGGAAATCAATAAGAGGCGCCGGAAGTGGATAGGACACCCAAGTGCGTCACAAGACAAGTCCTTTTTTGAAATTCTTGAGACCAACGAAAAAGACGAAAACCAAAAGATATATTACACGGAAAATTTGAGACAGACATGTAAAGAATTAACAAAAATTGAAGAGAACTGAAAAGAGTGGCCGCGGACAGAGTAGGCTGGAGAATACTGGTCGGTGGTCTATGCTCTATCGGGGTAACAGGCGCAAGTAAGTAAGTACAGAAAATTTGTATAAATCACTTACACATAATCTTACTTCATGAAGTTGCTTGTTGTCGATCTAAATCTCGTTAGAAAAAGTGTACAGTTCAAACTTCATCAGCGTAACACAAAAACCTTATTCCTAATCTTCCACTGAATCCATAACATCTTATAATTTAGTAGTGATTTGAAAAGGCTAAGCAGGATGCACCATCTTGAGATGAATAGCTTCATGTTTCATTAAGAAAACAAAAACTAACATCGATATGTAAGTAGAGAAACACAACCTCTCATGTAAACACATGTCTCAATGAGCTACAATGTAGAAATTTGTACGTACGTTTAAGTTATCATAGCATACATATCTCGGTAGAAGTTTAATTCATAATAGTAAAATTTATCGATTATTCATTCTGGAGTTGTAAGTAGAGAAACAATGTTGAGCTACAAAACAACAGATTGAATGCAAACATCAGTAAGCCGGCTATAGGTAAATATGATTGAGACGAGTGGAGAAAATAAGTCATGCTTGTATTTTCTTAAAAAAAACATCTAATATATTCGGTTTAATATTCGAAAGGCCACTATGACACTCATTTTTTATAACACTGGCACTTGGAAATGAGCGTAAAGCTAACTAAAGTTGCATAAAACAAACCCGTGTATTCGAAAATCCCCAAAAATAACGACACACCCGCGTGAAGACTCTACATCTCGTAGCTTGTCATCGACGTGGCAATTACCATGACGGTAGATTGCAAAAAATAGTTCATGGACCTCAATGAGTGTCCCGATCGAAGCTGCTACCTTGACGTGCCGGTCGGGCGTGTTTATCATGGTAACCCAACTAAGCTATATTGGCTAAAACATATGTTCCTAAAGGACATAAGTCTTCTTGTGACAATCACAGGGGAATAAGTCTAACTAATATAGTCTCTAAATTGTTAGCCTCCATAATACTTAGACGCCTTACTAGAGCTCGTGAAGAGCAGACTCGAGAAAACCAGGCTGGTTTTCGACCTGGACGTGAATGTATAGACCACATCTTCGCACTATGACAGGTCCTGGAACACAGAAACACATTTGGGCGTCCGACAATTGTTGTCTTCCTGGACCTAAAAGCGGCATTTGACTCAGTGAATCATGAGGTTCTGCGGTAGTGTCTGTCATCGAAAGGTGTACCAAAGAAGTACATTAACCTTATACAAGCTCTCTACTCTAAAACTACAGGTCGGGTGAGAGCTTAAGGCGAACTGTCATCGGAATTCTTTACTTCAAGTGGTGTCCGTCAGGGAGGTCCACTTTCCCGATTCTTTCTCAATTTTCCTATAGACTTGCTCCTAGATGTAACCTTATCCGCGTTCGACTTTTCAGGAGTCGACTTTCTACCAGGAGGCTCGCTTATTGACTTAAATTATGCCGATGATATAGTCCTACTTGATGAAGACGCTGACAAAATGTAGAGTCTTCTTACTACCCTGAGCAACAATGCAAGCATGTTCGGGATGCGGTTCTCACACTTGAAGTGAAAAATAGTGCTTCAAGACTGACTTTCATAGGTTACTAAACTAGTGGTAGAAGTGAAATAGTTGAACGTGTAGACCACTTCACGTATCTGGGAAGTCTCATCAGTGTCGATGGCCTGGTGACTGACGAAATCTCAGCTCGAATACAGAAGGCTCGATTGGCTTTTGCCAACCTGCGTCACCTATGGCACATGCGAGATTTCCGTTTGCTAACCAAAGGACGAGTATACTGTTCGACAGTTCGCTCCGTCCTACTATACCGATGAGAAACATGGCCGTTAAAAGTAGACGACTTTCGTAGGTTACTGGTTTTCGATCATCGGTGTCTACGAAGCATTGCTCGTGTGTCCTGGGACAACCGTATAAGCAATACTATCGTTACGAAACGAGTTCTAGGTGGGGATGGCAAATTAGCAGATGAATTATTGAAACCTCATCAATTGAGGTGGTTGGAACATACTTTTATTATCGCTAGCACTCTTGGATTTGTACTGACAGTTGTCTCTGTGCAGATGTGGTATGGCAACCTGAACCGATGAACATATGTACGAAGTTCTGTCTGTCTGTATCGATCGACATCAACAACCATATCTGTATCGCTGCTCACATTTTCTGGACTTTGAAATATGGCTGTGTCATTAAAAGCAGATGAATTCGAGGTAACAGAAATAACAATGACCTCACCCGTCTGTCATAATAAAGGTAGATCTTGGTTTAAACATACGTCGGTTCCATTTTGTCGTACCAAACCACCATATTATCGAGATGAATCGCCTAGATGTAAACTGATTTATTTGGTGTATAATTACTGTCGATGGTGCTGTGCTTCGAAGATTGTCGGGTTATCCCCGACAATAGCATTACATAATGGTTAACACAATTGAAACAGCACTCTTCGCTGCCTTAACCACCCTAATGATCCAAGATAACTATCATTAGGAAGTAAACACGGTGACCACCTAGTTGCTAACTTACAAGTAACAGATCAGGATGGTTATAAACTATTAGAGATTGTATAGAGAATCAAATATCATTTGACGAGATAATTTGGTTATTAGTTCCAAGTGTTTAATCTCATAACTCCGCCAGTAGAACCTTCGGGTATACTGCACGTCCCAAGCGCGGATAAAGGAGGAGGGTTGGACATAAGGTTGACGACGCCATTCCAAGTAAAACTAACTTGCCAAAAGACGCTAACCAGAAAAAATAATTCAAACCATTTTAACTCTGCCCTGGGAGTTGGAAGAAGATCTATGACGTCGCGTGATAAAAGCCGAGTTCCCTCAAAAGTCACGGGGCCGATGCCTCTTCTGACAACCAGAGCAACCAATCTTTTCGGTACATGGAACGTTCGTACATTGTGGGAGACTGAAAGACTATTTCAAGTTGTGGCAGGAATAAAAAGATACAACCTCGAGGTGCTCGGCATCATTGAAACGCATTGGACACGAGTAGGACAACTGAGACTAGCTTCAGGGGAACTGCTGTTATACTCTGGTCATGAAGAGGAAAATGCTTCACATACACAAGGAGTTGCACTGATGCTGTCCAAACATGCACAAAAGGCACTGATAGGATGGGAATCTCATGGACCGAGGATCATTAAAGCATCCTTCAAAACAAAGAAAGAGGACATTACAATGAACGTCATCCAATGTTATGCACCTACCAATGACTACAATGACGACGTTAAAGATCAATTGTACGAAAGGCTGCAGTCAATCGTCGAGAAATGTTCACCAAAGTATTTGAAGATTCTTATGGGAGACCTGAATGCCAAGGTTGGAATGGACAACACTGGATATGAAGACATCATGAGACAACATGGACCGGGAGAAAGGAACGAAAACGGTGAGAGATTTGCAAACCTATGTGCCTTCAACAAACTGGTCATCAGTGGCACAATATTCCCCCACAAACGCATACACAAAGCTACATGGATTTCACCGGATCACACTACTCAAAACCAGATTGATCATATCTGTATCAACAAAACTTTCAGGACTATGGAGGTTGTGAGAACCAAGAGAGGAGTTGATATAGCCTCAGATCACCATTTGCTAATCGCCAAAATGAAACTGAAACTAAAGAAGCACTGGACAACGGGACAGACAACATCACACAAGTTTAATACGGCCTTTCTCCGGCATACTGTAAAGCTCAACGAATTCAGGATAGCCCTCACCAATAGGTTCCAGGCCTTTCAGGCTCTACACAATGGAGAGGACGCAACATTGGAGAACAATTGGAAAGGGATTAAGGAGGCAATCACTTCAACATGTCAGGAGGTCCTTGGTCGCAAGAAGCAGCATCACAAGGAATGGATCTCTGTTGATACTCGCAAAAATTGAAGAAAGGAGGAACAAGAAGGCAGCAATCAATGTCAGCCGAACAAGAGCAGAGAAAATTACCGCACAAGCTGCATACACAGAAGCAAACAGGGAAGTGAAGAAGAGCATCAGAGCTGACAAACGGAAATATGTGGAAGATCTAGCATTGACGGCGGAAAAGGCTGCAAGAGACGGAAACTTGAGACAATTGTACGAAACAACAAAGAAGCTCGCCGGGAACTATCGTAAACCAGAACGACCAGTGAAAAACAAGGAAGGCAAAGTAATCAGCAACACTGAACAACAGCGAAATAGGTGGGTAGAGCACTTTAAGGAACTCCTGAATCGACCAGCTCCTCTGAAGACACCCAACATCGAAGCAGCATCCACGAATCTCCCAATTGATATTGGCGCACCTACGATTGAGGAGATCAGTATGGCCATCAGACAAATCAAGAACGGCAAAGCAGCAGGGCCAGACAACATTCCAGCAGAGGCAATGAAAGCAGATGTAGAAGCAACTGCGAAAATACTTCACATCCTCTTCAAGAAGATTTGGGATGAGGAACAAGTACCATCAGATTTGAAAGAAGGATACCTGATCAAAATACCAAAGGAAGGCGATCTCAGCAATACCAGGTAAAGTTTTCAACAGGGTGTTATTAAACAGAATGAAGGACTGCGTAGACGCCCTACTTCGAGATCAACAGGCTGGATTTCGTAAGGATCGATCTTGTACTGACCAAATTGCTACATTACGGATCATTGTGGAACAATCAATTGAATGGAACTCACCACTCTACATCAACTTCATCGACTAAAAGAAAGCATTCGATAGCGTGGATTAGAAAACACTGTGTAGGCTACTTCGACACTACGGAGTGCCTGAGAAGATATTCAACATCATACGAAATTCTTATGATGGATTCAACTGCATAATCGTACACAGAGAACAGCTAACAGACTCTTTCGAGGTGATGACCAGGGTCAAGCAAGGTTGCTCATTCCCACCTTTTCTCTTCCTCTTGGTGATCGATTGGATTATGAAGACGTCAATATCTGGAGGGAAGCACGGTATTCAGTAGACAGCTAGGAAGCAGCGGAACTTCGCAGATGACCCGGCTCTTCTGTCGTACACGCAACAACAAATGCAAGCGAAGACGACCAGTGTAGCAGCAGGTCTCAGCATACATAAAGGAAAAGCAAAATTCTCCGATGCAACACAACATGCACCAACAAAATCAGTCTTGATGGAGATGCCTCGGAGGACTTTAACACCTTAACATCTCTGGGCAGCATCATTGACAATCAAGGTGAATCCGATGCAGATGTGAGGAGGCGGATTGGCAAAGCAAGGGCTGCATTTCTACAGTTGAAAAATATCTGGATCTACAAACATTTCAACCAACACGAAAATCAGGATTTTCAATACAAATGTCAAGACAGTTCTACTGTATGGAGTGGGAACCTGGAGAACCACAAAAGCCTTCATCCAGAAGATACAAGTATTTATTAACAGTTGTCTACGCAAAACACTGAGGATTCGTTGGCCAGACACGACCATCAACAACTTACCCTGACCGTGGTAGAACAATTTAAAATGCACTGCCAAGCTCCTAGAGAACGAATACGACAATATATCACGGAGTACCATGCATTCGAGGTAGAAGTGGTGAAACCAATAGAACAATGTCAGAGTGATGTTGGTCGGAAAACAACTTAGCCTTACGAAATACGTACTCACCGGACCAATAGGAATACCGATTAGCACTCAACAGTTTGACGAAGCATATCAGCAGCGACGTTCAGTTACAAAACTTCATGCCGTCAACACCAGGTCCAAAATGTTACAGACATAGAGGCAGATGTCATTTCACGGATGCTGACATCGTGAACTGGGGAGGACATACAGACTCCCGGAGGTAACCTACAGATGAATAGTTGTACACAACGCGAACCTCCCCCTCCAAAAATTCTCTGGCACATACACGATCGTCTGAGTTACTGGCGCACCGTAAACTTTCTGCGTGGATACCCTGGGAGCCGCGCACACGCATGATGGACGTGGACATCGTGCAGCGACACAGCGAGCAAACTTTCGAACAAAAGGAACAGCCGGCCCTACTTGCCCACCCAAACCCATTTAACCCATACAGTCACAACCGCAATCAAGAAATAAGATAGTTGTACATGCGGAATCAATCCGTAAATTTATTTTTCACAATGTTTCACAGCATGCATAATGTTTTAATCATACAGGCTTGCGAGTCCATTGCGTTCCACGCCACGGACGAGCATCAGTCCTCCAAAGGTCATCGGGAGATCTGCAAAACCACTCAAAAATTGTGAACAAAATGAATGGACACTGGTTTCGATCCTGCTACATGCCTTTTTGGACCCAAATTTACGAAACACTGCGCTATGGCACTACGAATTTTAATATTGCTCACTTTCTGGTACCTGACTTGGTGATAGGCACGCTTAACATAAAAGGGCTGAAAGACCTAGCAAGCCAACCTCGTCTTCCGCCCAACAAGCATCCATCTCCCTCATTACTACCAATTATAAAACTCACAACTCAGAAGACTAACTGGCTTAAATACTTTTATTTCCTTCAATACTAGTGACAAAGCTGGGTTAAAAAATGACGCTGCATGGGCTTATGCAATTATGATACGAAACTTTACACTTAAAGATGAAAGTCACTCTCGGTTGGGAGCTAGCTCACAATGGACATGACAGTTAAAAAGAACGCTCGATTGCACATGCAGTGAAAATTAACAGTTAACAGTATATACACAGTGAATAATAGGATCCCTGGCCTCCTCAGCTATAGACAGGCTGTCGACTTTCTGCTGGCTGACCTAGAACTTGAGGGCGCTAGGACAACTCTGTCTCCTCTGCTAGTAGAACTGCCTAGACCAAACTGTTGAGGCCATACTAACCCTGCAACGGATACGAAGAAGCAATTAGACGTTGAAAACATGCTCATACTAAGAAATTCTTACCTGTCTGAAGTTAACGACGACCATAGCCCCCTACATATAAAACAGATCAGTTTAAATAGAACGCGAACCCACCTCCATAGGGAGCATTCCTCTGGTAAGGCCCTGGTGGACCACCCCTCATTGGACCACCAGCATAGTTTTGTTGATTCCCGTAGTGTCCAAATCCGTCGCCCATGCCTCCCTGACCCCAGCCGGGACCATCTCCATTCATGTGGTTCGGACCCCAGCCGCCTCCATAATTTCCGCCACCGTAGGCACCACCACCGCCGTTTGAGCCATACCCACCATAAGGACCGCCTAAACATTAGAACTACTAGGCAAAGTATTTACCTCCGTAGGAACCACCGTAGCCTCCATCATACCCACCATAGCCTCCGCCCATCGGTCCATAGCCACCACCAGCGTAATTGTTGTTGTAGTCGTTTCGGGACTCCTGCTTCTTCTTCATTGTGTTGATCTGTTCCTTGCTGAGAGCCTTCTTCACGTCTGCTTTGCTGGAGCCAATATAGTGTGGTTTGTACAGTATGGCCTTATCAACAGGATCGTAATCATCAAATGTGACGAAGCCGAAACCCCGTGACTCCCCTGATTCTTTCCAAGAAACAACCTCACAATCGGTAATGTTACCAAACTTGCAGAAATATTCACGCAGTTCCTCATGAGTCACATCCTTTTTCAAGCCACCAACGAAAAGTTTTGTCACAGTCATGTGGGACTCAGGACTATTGGAGTCTTCACGTGGCATAGCTCTCTTGGCTTCAACTGTTTTGCCATCAATTTCATGTGGTCTATTAGACTGTGCAGCATCTACCATTTCAGGATCCTTGTAGGTGATAAAACCGAAGCCCCTGGAGCGGTTAGTACGACCATCTTTCATCACCACAACATCTACTATTTCTCCCCACTGGGAATAAAAGTCTTTCAGCTTGGTTTCCGTAGTAAGAGGAGTGAGTCCTCCAATGAACAGCTTGCGAAATTGTTCGGTACGACGATCATTATTCTCCGAGTTGCGCCTTCCCATCTTGTTAACCACGAAAACACACAATGAACTGACAGTATGGCAAACGGATGCAGTTCGCACAAGGTGATTAAAACAAAAATTACAAAACTGAAGTTACTCAATATGTGATTAGTATTTTCAAGAAGATTCTTTTAAGATATTTATCCTAATAAATGAACATCCTGGTGACTGTACCAAACAACGTTTAATAGGTTGACTGACAACTCAGTGTCAGTCTGACGTTCTTGAAAAAATTCAACACAAGTAAATGATGTATCCTGTGGGCAATAAAATAAACAGTTCACATGAGTACTTTAGAAAAGTGTGAAACTAATGTGTGTATAG
This sequence comes from Schistosoma turkestanicum, assembly GCA_944470395.2. Classification (NCBI taxonomy): domain Eukaryota; kingdom Metazoa; phylum Platyhelminthes; class Trematoda; order Strigeidida; family Schistosomatidae; genus Schistosoma; species Schistosoma turkestanicum. The sequence continues at coordinate 41,458,708 of OX103974.1, read as the reverse complement.
CATTGAGTTTTCGTACGTAGAATATGGTCAATCGAGCAGTCAAGTAATAACTGCATTGTGGATGACACTCACTGTTGTACTGTAACTGAAAATAATTATACAATGCGAAGTCAGTATACATAGTTGTCTGTATTTTGACCAGATGCATCGAGTTTTCGTTGAATAGGTATTATTATAATGATCAGAGGAACAGAATAGTAATTGTGGAGACGAGATACGTTCAGTCATACTCCTCTATGCTCATTAAGACTTGCGTGGTTAAAGTCGTTGAAGAGAGGTGCGCTCGACCTTGTTTGTTGAGAAACCGTAGTAAGGCTTGAAGGAAATACTCATACATACGACTTTATATGCCGGACAAAGAATGACTCGAATACAAGGAACATGAATGTTTCTTTGAGAGACTAACTCTAAACTCAATGTTCTGATTTACAGTGAAGTTAGAATCGGTATCAGTTTCAGTAATCATGCAATGTTAAGAAGTAATGAATGAAGCGTGCAGTTAAATATGCGTGGACAATTAAGATGAAATTCCATAAACGTATGAACATTACGGCAGGGCTCATCGATAAATCAAGTGGCTGCAGATACGTCAAGAAAGTTCAGTCAAGATTATCGTGGGAAAAAGGGAGAACAAAGCTACATACAAAGTTTGTTATTACCATACGCGCGCGCTTCGAATTTGACGTAGCCTCGCTGACTTTCTTCCATTTACGGGAAACAATCCATTTTCGGGATACTTTATCACCCCCGAAGCCATAAAAAGTTGTCTCCATTCATTGGTCGACAATGTGAAAACATTTTCGAGCAAACGGAAGCATTCCAAGCTGCCTCATTCAACTGCTCTATTTCTAGTTGCTTCGGCAGCATACATACATTTACTCACTCACAAACATAGGACTTGTGGACAAGTTACTGGATACACGCAAAGTTACTTACCAAAGGTATAGTTGCAATTTTGGAGTACTTTCAGACTCTATTCCTCGTAGTTATATTATGTGCTACTAAATTCTTCTTTCCTAAATCCTTTTTTGTGTTTCCCGTATCCTAATTATCTAGGTTTTCACCCCCTAATCTCCCTGGTATCATGTTAAGTAATAAAGTCGCTAGTACATCTTACACTATAAAAACCAGGAAAACCTGTAGAGGCATAAACCCCGTGGTTAATAGTTCGTCAAAAATCCAATCTCGTGCGACCGGGTTGTTAAAAAACCCAAACCGTCAGTCGATAGTATCCCTCTCAGTGTCCATACTTTAGTTCAGTCAACGCAAACACCACAGAGGAAGCAAGACACCGCTGCTATTCCTAAAAAGACCAGTAGGCTAATTTAGAATAGGAGAAAAAGACGCTCCAAGGCTCAGTCGACACAGTTCAACGTCCAGAAACTGCATAAGGATGACTATTTTGCCTGCTCATTACCAGTCAAAATCAGCGACCGTGCTTTCGAATGGAGCTTCTGTAGTACATGTATACATTGTCACTGCGACACCACAGTACCTAAAGATTACTACGGATTCATGCTGAGTCACCCCTGCCCATGGTTCTGGTATATTTGCCCTCGGTATGGAGTATCTGAGGCATTGGCAAAGACACAGGTCCCACCCAAAATCAGCCCTAAAGTCCAAACGACCGAACCAAAGCGCCTGGAACTAAACCAGTAAAACAAGTGACCAAAGCTACCACAACCCTGCCTAACACACACCGACAAAACTCCCGGTTGTTGTTAACCCCCTAGTATCTGTTAGCAATAAAAAAACAGTGGGTGAACGTGAATAAGAGAAATAGCAACACCCCAACTCATAAGCGGCTACCACCCAAGAACAGGGACGACAGATTAAATTCACTTATATTATTTAATGTCTCAGTATCGGAAGGAAGCTTGCTAGAAGGTAGGGCTGCCTTTGACAAAGAGCAGTGGGATAAACACTGCGCAACCCTCCGAATGTGCAACGTTCCAGCCAAAATATGCCACCTTTTCAAGGGCCACAATGTCTCGAAAGGAAAACCCCCTCCAATGAGGGTAACTATTGACTCGGCACGACTTGCTGAAGACATCGCCCTTTCATCCCAAAGACCATCGGTCAAATTGTCCTCGCCAATTCGCATCAGGCATGACAAGCCGTGGTCAGTACAAGCGTCAGTGAGGACCACGCCAGGCACCAGGTTGCCTCGCCCGTCACACCTCACGTCCATCAAGTCAACCAGGAAGACCTGACTGAAGCACTTCAAGCTTGGTACATTTCGAGGAACGATCTGTCTAGCCACATCAGGCGTTGCGAAAACCGACCTAGATTTGTGAGACAACAGATGGGAGGCCACAATGAACACACAAAACCGACAGTTTACCTCGGTCAACAACACCTGGCACAGGACACGATTGAACTCATTGCACAGGTAAAAAACCTGCAGAGGACAGTTCCCGCAGAACTGGCCAATCAGGTTTGAATAACTTGTTTGAAATTCCGACAACGGCAGCTGCTGCAGAAGTGCACAAGGTGCTGAGACAAACCATCAAGTGCCTCTATAGCAACGTAAGAGGGCTGAGAGGTAAGTTGTTAGAAATCAGGAATATGTGCTCGCAGATGGATCTGAAGATCATAATCCTAACTGAAACATGGCTTTCCCCTGACATTGCAGACGCATAAGTGAGCTTGCCATGCATGACACTCTTCCGAAGCGATAGCGTACACCAAATTGTAGGCGGAGTGGCTATATATATAAACAGCCACTTAAAAGCCGAGCGGCTATACCACACCCAACTTAGCCTTACGAAATACGTACTCACCGGACCAATAGGAATACCGATTAGCACTCAACAGTTTGACGAAGCATATCAGCAGCGACGTTCAGTTACAAAACTTCATGCCGTCAACACCAGGTCCAAAATGTTACAGACATAGAGGCAGATGTCATTTCACGGATGCTGACATCGTGAACTGGGGAGGACATACAGACTCCCGGAAGTAACCTACAGATGAATAGTTGTACACAACGCGAACCTCCCCCTCCAAAAATTCTCTGGCACATACACGATCGTCTGAGTTACTGGCGCACCGTAAACTTTCTGCGTGGATACCCTGGGAGCCGCGCACACGCATGATGGACGTGGACATCGTGCAGCGACACAGCGAGCAAACTTTCGAACAAAAGGAACAGCCGGCCCTACTTGCCCACCCAAACCCATATAACCCATACAGTCACAACCGCAATCAAGAAATAAGATAGTTGTACATGCGGAATCAATCCGTAAATTTATTTTTCACAATGTTTCACAGCATGCATAATGTTTTAATCATACAGGCTTGCGAGTCCATTGCGTTCCACGCCACGGACGAGCATCAGTCCTCCAAAGGTCATCGGGAGATCTGCAAAACCACTCAAAAATTGTGAACAAAATGAATGGACACTGGTTTCGATCCTGCTACATGCCTTTTTGGACCCAAATTTACGAAACACTGCGCTATGGCACTACGAATTTTAATATTGCTCACTTTCTGGTACCTGACTTGGTGATAGGCACGCTTAACATAAAAGGGCTGAAAGACCTAGCAAGCCAACCTCGTCTTCCGCCCAACAAGCATCCATCTCCCTCATTACTACCAATTATAAAACTCACAACTCAGAAGACTAACTGGCTTAAATACTTTTATTTCCTTCAATACTAGTGACAAAGCTGGGTTAAAAAATGACGCTGCATGGGCTTATGCAATTATGATACGAAACTTTACACTTAAAGATGAAAGTCACTCTCGGTTGGGAGCTAGCTCACAATGGACATGACAGTTAAAAAGAACGCTCGATTGCACATGCAGTGAAAATTAACAGTTAACAGTATATACACAGTGAATAATAGGATCCCTGGCCTCCTCAGCTATAGACAGGCTGTCGACTTTCTGCTGGCTGACCTAGAACTTGAGGGCGCTAGGACAACTCTGTCTCCTCTGCTAGTAGAACTGCCTAGACCAAACTGTTGAGGCCATACTAACCCTGCAACGGATACGAAGAAGCAATTAGACGTTGAAAACATGCTCATACTAAGAAATTCTTACCTGTCTGAAGTTAACGACGACCATAGCCCCCTACATATAAAACAGATCAGTTTAAATAGAACGCGAACCCACCTCCATAGGGAGCATTCCTCTGGTAAGGCCCTGGTGGACCACCCCTCATTGGACCACCAGCATAGTTTTGTTGATTCCCGTAGTGTCCAAATCCGTCGCCCATGCCTCCCTGACCCCAGCCGGGACCATCTCCATTCATGTGGTTCGGACCCCAGCCGCCTCCATAATTTCCGCCACCGTAGGCACCACCACCGCCGTTTGAGCCATACCCACCATAAGGACCGCCTAAACATTAGAACTACTAGGCAAAGTATTTACCTCCGTAGGAACCACCGTAGCCTCCATCATACCCACCATAGCCTCCGCCCATCGGTCCATAGCCACCACCAGCGTAATTGTTGTTGTAGTCGTTTCGGGACTCCTGCTTCTTCTTCATTGTGTTGATCTGTTCCTTGCTGAGAGCCTTCTTCACGTCTGCTTTGCTGGAGCCAATATAGTGTGGTTTGTACAGTATGGCCTTATCAACAGGATCGTAATCATCAAATGTGACGAAGCCGAAACCCCGTGACTCCCCTGATTCTTTCCAAGAAACAACCTCACAATCGGTAATGTTACCAAACTTGCAGAAATATTCACGCAGTTCCTCATGAGTCACATCCTTTTTCAAGCCACCAACGAAAAGTTTTGTCACAGTCATGTGGGACTCAGGACTATTGGAGTCTTCACGTGGCATAGCTCTCTTGGCTTCAACTGTTTTGCCATCAATTTCATGTGGTCTATTAGACTGTGCAGCATCTACCATTTCAGGATCCTTGTAGGTGATAAAACCGAAGCCCCTGGAGCGGTTAGTACGACCATCTTTCATCACCACAACATCTACTATTTCTCCCCACTGGGAATAAAAGTCTTTCAGCTTGGTTTCCGTAGTAAGAGGAGTGAGTCCTCCAATGAACAGCTTGCGAAATTGTTCGGTACGACGATCATTATTCTCCGAGTTGCGCCTTCCCATCTTGTTAACCACGAAAACACACAATGAACTGACAGTATGGCAAACGGATGCAGTTCGCACAAGGTGATTAAAACAAAAATTACAAAACTGAAGTTACTCAATATGTGATTAGTATTTTCAAGAAGATTCTTTTAAGATATTTATCCTAATAAATGAACATCCTGGTGACTGTACCAAACAACGTTTAATAGGTTGACTGACAACTCAGTGTCAGTCTGACGTTCTTGAAAAAATTCAACACAAGTAAATGATGTATCCTGTGGGCAATAAAATAAACAGTTCACATGAGTACTTTAGAAAAGTGTGAAACTAATGTGTGTATAGCATTGAGTTTTCGTACGTAGAATATGGTCAATCGAGCAGTCAAGTAATAACTGCATTGTGGATGACACTCACTGTTGTACTGTAACTGAAAATAATTATACAATGCGAAGTCAGTATACATAGTTGTCTGTATTTTGACCAGATGCATCGAGTTTTCGTTGAATAGGTATTATTATAATGATCAGAGGAACAGAATAGTAATTGTGGAGACGAGATACGTTCAGTCATACTCCTCTATGCTCATTAAGACTTGCGTGGTTAAAGTCGTTGAAGAGAGGTGCGCTCGACCTTGTTTGTTGAGAAACCGTAGTAAGGCTTGAAGGAAATACTCATACATACGACTTTATATGCCGGACAAAGAATGACTCGAATACAAGGAACATGAATGTTTCTTTGAGAGACTAACTCTAAACTCAATGTTCTGATTTACAGTGAAGTTAGAATCGGTATCAGTTTCAGTAATCATGCAATGTTAAGAAGTAATGAATGAAGCGTGCAGTTAAATATGCGTGGACAATTAAGATGAAATTCCATAAACGTATGAACATTACGGCAGGGCTCATCGATAAATCAAGTGGCTGCAGATACGTCAAGAAAGTTCAGTCAAGATTATCGTGGGAAAAAGGGAGAACAAAGCTACATACAAAGTTTGTTATTACCATACGCGCGCGCTTCGAATTTGACGTAGCCTCGCTGACTTTCTTCCATTTACGGGAAACAATCCATTTTCGGGATACTTTATCACCCCCGAAGCCATAAAAAGTTGTCTCCATTCATTGGTCGACAATGTGAAAACATTTTCGAGCAAACGGAAGCATTCCAAGCTGCCTCATTCAACTGCTCTATTTCTAGTTGCTTCGGCAGCATACATACATTTACTCACTCACAAACATAGGACTTGTGGACAAGTTACTGGATACACGCAAAGTTACTTACCAAAGGTATAGTTGCAATTTTGGAGTACTTTCAGACTCTATTCCTCGTAGTTATATTATGTGCTACTAAATTCTTCTTTCCTAAATCCTTTTTTGTGTTTCCCGTATCCTAATTATCTAGGTTTTCACCCCCTAATCTCCCTGGTATCATGTTAAGTAATAAAGTCGCTAGTACATCTTACACTATAAAAACCAGGAAAACCTGTAGAGGCATAAACCCCGTGGTTAATAGTTCGTCAAAAATCCAATCTCGTGCGACCGGGTTGTTAAAAAACCCAAACCGTCAGTCGATAGTATCCCTCTCAGTGTCCATACTTTAGTTCAGTCAACGCAAACACCACAGAGGAAGCAAGACACCGCTGCTATTCCTAAAAAGACCAGTAGGCTAATTTAGAATAGGAGAAAAAGACGCTCCAAGGCTCAGTCGACACAGTTCAACGTCCAGAAACTGCATAAGGATGACTATTTTGCCTGCTCATTACCAGTCAAAATCAGCGACCGTGCTTTCGAATGGAGCTTCTGTAGTACATGTATACATTGTCACTGCGACACCACAGTACCTAAAGATTACTACGGATTCATGCTGAGTCACCCCTGCCCATGGTTCTGGTATATTTGCCCTCGGTATGGAGTATCTGAGGCATTGGCAAAGACACAGGTCCCACCCAAAATCAGCCCTAAAGTCCAAACGACCGAACCAAAGCGCCTGGAACTAAACCAGTAAAACAAGTGACCAAAGCTACCACAACCCTGCCTAACACACACCGACAAAACTCCCGGTTGTTGTTAACCCCCTAGTATCTGTTAGCAATAAAAAAACAGTGGGTGAACGTGAATAAGAGAAATAGCAACACCCCAACTCATAAGCGGCTACCACCCAAGAACAGGGACGACAGATTAAATTCACTTATATTATTTAATGTCTCAGTATCGGAAGGAAGCTTGCTAGAAGGTAGGGCTGCCTTTGACAAAGAGCAGTGGGATAAACACTGCGCAACCCTCCGAATGTGCAACGTTCCAGCCAAAATATGCCACCTTTTCAAGGGCCACAATGTCTCGAAAGGAAAACCCCCTCCAATGAGGGTAACTATTGACTCGGCACGACTTGCTGAAGACATCGCCCTTTCATCCCAAAGACCATCGGTCAAATTGTCCTCGCCAATTCGCATCAGGCATGACAAGCCGTGGTCAGTACAAGCGTCAGTGAGGACCACGCCAGGCACCAGGTTGCCTCGCCCGTCACACCTCACGTCCATCAAGTCAACCAGGAAGACCTGACTGAAGCACTTCAAGCTTGGTACATTTCGAGGAACGATCTGTCTAGCCACATCAGGCGTTGCGAAAACCGACCTAGATTTGTGAGACAACAGATGGGAGGCCACAATGAACACACAAAACCGACAGTTTACCTCGGTCAACAACACCTGGCACAGGACACGATTGAACTCATTGCACAGGTAAAAAACCTGCAGAGGACAGTTCCCGCAGAACTGGCCAATCAGGTTTGAATAACTTGTTTGAAATTCCGACAACGGCAGCTGCTGCAGAAGTGCACAAGGTGCTGAGACAAACCATCAAGTGCCTCTATAGCAACGTAAGAGGGCTGAGAGGTAAGTTGTTAGAAATCAGGAATATGTGCTCGCAGATGGATCTGAAGATCATAATCCTAACTGAAACATGGCTTTCCCCTGACATTGCAGACGCATAAGTGAGCTTGCCATGCATGACACTCTTCCGAAGCGATAGCGTACACCAAATTGTAGGCGGAGTGGCTATATATATAAACAGCCACTTAAAAGCCGAGCGGCTATACCACACCCAACTAACTGAGGTGACAGAATCATGCTGTTGTTGTTTCCACACAAATGGCACGAAATACTTGATGTGAGGGATTTACCGAACTCCCTCGGTTACTAAGGTCCAGAAAAGCAAACTGACTGAGGTAATACTGCAAATGCCACTACTGTGGTTTGATCAAATACTCTCAGCTGGAGATTTCAATAGTTCATCTCTAAATCTCAGCAATCAGAGTATAACTCCCACTGGTTGGTTCCAAAGACAACTTGGTAAAGCCATTAGAATCTCTGGGTTGACTGAGCACGTATGCAGTGCCACTAGATGGACTAAAGAGGGAAAGTCCTCAAACCTGGATTATCTGTTAACAAATGATCAGCTCCTGGTTGAGGATGTTCACGCGCATACACCAATAGGTAGTAGTGACCATGGTACATTCTTGTTTAACATGATCATAAACGAAACACTCACACAGGACGATAACGAGCCCTATCTTTTCTACGATAGGGCAAATTATACGCGTGTGAGAGAGGTCCTCCTATAGACCTCATGGCCACGGGATTGGTAGAGGCTGACAGTAGATGACCACTGGCAAACAGTGAGAGATATCATCCGAAATGCTGTCATGGACAATGTACCTCGGTCACGCCACACACCCGGGAATAGAAGAACCTGGGTTAGGCGCGGCACTGAACGCTTGCTACAGGCGAAGCAGAAGGTCCGCATGAAGGATTCCGTTCGCAGTTCTTACTTGGCAATACCAAAGTTCGGTGCGATAGGAGACAATTTCAGATGAAGCTTTCTGCCAAAATAGAGGCAAACCAGAAGCATTTGTTCAGGTTCATGTCCAAAAGGTTGTGTTCCCTCAAAGGATCAAACGAGGAAGACGTTACCAACCTAGAGATGCCCTAGATCTTCAACACCAACGTTTCTGATCAGTTAAACCGGGCGCACAGAAGTTCAGAGTACTACGTCAACCCATTGCCAGCCTACGGCTTAGGGAACATCCGTATCACTTTTGACTTAGTACTAAGGAAACTAAAACCCTTACGCCCAGGTAAGTCACCAGGTTGTAACAAAAATCGCCCCATAGTCTTGCAGCAATGTGCAGAAGTTTTCTGTTCGCCGATATGTAACCTGTTCAGGCATTCACTGGAGTCACACCAATTTCCGGGTGAATGGAAACAAGCTACTTTCTCTCCAATCTTCAAAGGAGGAGATAGAAAGGACCCAGCCTGTTACATACCAGTCGTATTACTACCAATATTATCAAAGGTTATGGAAGGACTAGTGGACGAACAAATGAGGTAGTACATGGATAAGAATAAAGTACTCCATGAAGCTCAACACAGGTTTCCGAAAGACAGGTGGTGTGCGTCTAATCTTCTCATCGCATGGGACAGTTGGACATCCTGTTTGGACTGTAAAATACCGATGCACGTAATATTTCTCGACTTTGCAAAAGTCTTTGACACCGTACCCAATGTAGAATCCATTTTGAAGGCTTCGTTTTTGGGAAAATCCCTCCATGTATATATTTATGTTATGATCTTGCTTCTCTCTGTTCAATATTTTAGTACTCTATTTAGTCCCAATTTGGGGATGTTAATATTTGTATTTAGTTATAATTCCTATTCTTTGTACTTTTATTGGATTTTATGTTTTCTTCTAAACTGTAAATGTGTTGTTTAAATTGAGACATAATATGTCTTCACCCATATCGAATTTGATACCTCTGCGGTAACTTCGTATACTTGACTGGAAGGATGCATTCTTCCAGAATTGGAAACTGATTTTGTTGATTTCGGATCAGAACAGTACAATACTGTTTAGGTAATTGTCTATATTCCTTTTTGAATAATAACAGAACCGTTCTTACCCAGAAAACGTGTGTTTTGAAATTGAACTGGGCAAGGCGCGTTTCTGACTTCTAACTGTTTCCGAAATTTACGTTCACAGAAGTAAATTTTCTAAACCCCACGCGCTTCTAATCGAAAAGGTTGTGGAAATGAGCTTCACCAACCCACTCGTATCTAGGCTCAGAAACTACCTTGAGAATAGAAAGTTTCGTACCTAGGTAAATAGAGTGCAAGCGAGCTAGCGAGTATCCACATCAGGAGTTTCACACGGGACCATCTTAGGCCCATTTCTGTTTCCGGTATTTACTAACGACCTGTTAGATACAGTTAGCTCTCCAGCATTGGTCTACGCAGATAATGCGAAGATCTGGAGGTCCATTAGAGGCGAAGAGGATTCGACTGAGCTTCAAAACGACCTTACATCTCTTGTGGAATGGGCAGTAAAAGCGGTTAAATACTCAACAAACTAAAGTTCCAGGTCATGCACATTCTGCCTTACACGACGCAAACGATCTACACCCTCAATGGAAGTCCCCTCCCTAATGTCTCCTAAGAGCGCGATCTCGGTTTTATAACCACATAAAGACTCCACGCGAGTCCGAACCATGTAGGGGACGCAGCCAAAGCAAAGACAAGGTGAAGACAACTTGGTGCTATCACCCCGCAATTATTCTTGACCCTATTTAAGACATATGCGCGCTCACACCTGGAGTTTCACAACGTCATCGCAACCCATCTGCTTAAAAGAGACATAAATCTCATGGATCGAGTGCAGAGACGAGCAACGAAATGAGTGATAGAGTTGGAAAATAAACCTTACGACGATAGACTCCAGCTTTTGGGATTATTTCCACCGAGTTACAGGAGAACCAGAGGTGATCTGATTATGGCGTACAACATGTCAAGCACGCCAAACCATCCCAACATGAGCATCTTACCGATGCATCACCACCACTCCCCTCGACGCAATCCTCGAAAGACTGCACATCAAAGAGCGAATAATTAGGTTTGTGCACACTTTTTATCACTGAGAGTCGTCGCAACTCGGAGTGCTCTCCCAGCCTAGGTGACCACAGCCCCCTCAGTAGACTGCTTTAAGAAGAGATTTGATAATTACGTGCTCACATACGGACTATCATCTCCCTCTTGGACAAGCTGTTCATGATGCCCATCTTGAGACCTGCTAGTTGGTATCATTGCCATCTCCTCAGATCATTCACTTCATCTATCTTGCCTCTCATCTCTGTTCCCTCCCCCTTGCTTACACTTCGGTCCTCTCTGACAATCTTCACTACCGATTAATAAACCAAATTATCCATTTATATACTTAGTTCTGAAATCCTATTGGCATTAGACTTTTCTGCTTACCGAAAGGACAAGAATCGGGCGCAGAGAAATCAATTGGCTTATATTAGCTCGTGAAAAAGATATTGGATATTGGATCCCTACCGCTGCGAGTACCTTCCAATGTTCCTCAGCCCACCCATCAAATCCTCATGCGCTGAAATAATTGGAAAAATAAAACTTACTATTTGAACAGTTTGAAAGACTCATAGTTGTTTGTTATCAGACTATTCTAGAAATTCGCTGGTTCGGATTAATTCTCATCTACATTGGATATTGGAATTTGTTTTAGGCTTCCAAATGAAGTAGATGTCCATTACGCGCCACGACTTATGCTGCTTTTCTGGATGTGAGTCTCTTTGCATAAGTGGTTGTTAAAAACAGTAAATATTGATGAAAAACCATGGGCTAAACTATCCTAGGCTGTCACCGTGTAGCACTATGTGCAGGAGCTATCTGATACCGTTCGAACGTCTTTTGCTAGTGAATAGTACTGTCGAGATTGGGAAATTGAACCTTAATTCATTCTTTGAAAGCCAGACTTGATGACCGTAAATTATGAAAGCTATTAAAGTACATAACTCTATAGCTTCATTCTCATATGTCATTACTCTTTAAGACTTTACCACTGGTTGGAATAGCACGAAGATTTATATTTGTCGTACTCTAATTAAAATAATTCTCACTACTATTGTTTCGCATTATAACTTAATAGCATCCTTATATGATGCAATTTTCTTTTTTTACACGCGCTCAGGGATTTCATCTTGCCTCGTGATTCTTACAATACAGTCAGTTAGTGATTTCATGGAACTTAAGCATCTCTATGCTTCGGGACTGATAACCTTGGTATCACGTGTCTATCATTTGCAAAGTTTGAGATGAAATTAGAGTTTGTGCCAGTCAAATAAGTCATTTTTTCGTTTAGGATAGCTCTTAACCATCTAATACGATGAACCGGTCAGTGAATTATCATCTGTTCCTACTTGTTTGGTATCAAATGTCTGTTCTCGGTTCTCTAAATCACGCTTTGGCGTAAATTCAGCGTTCGCATACCTATCAAAATGACTGTACAATGCAGCACTTCGCTGTCTAACATTGATTTTGATATATAATCCACTGAGGGGGGTCACTCAACCATGGGTTATACTTGTTTTACAGACTCCGACTTAAAGTTTTGCATTTATTGATACAGGCTAGATCATTATTCATTAAGTCCATGGACTCATGCCACTTGGTGTGATTATCTCTAACATTTTCCAGCTTAATTCTATACCATTCAGCATTATATGTCGAGGTAGGTGGTTAGGCCCATGTGACACATGTTGACCATCTACATATAAACTTACCGTCTAATTAATAGATTGACCATTTTCGCAGATCCGGTTTTGGGTTGACTACTACGTGGTTGCTGAAGTCGATGTAAATAAGGTTGAACCCGAATACTTAGTTCAACGGAGGCAACTAGGCGGATCTTAATACGTTTAAAATATGACATGCTAGTGCGAAATCATCACTTGTCCATAATAATATAAGATAATTATAATCTTTCGTAATGACACAATGACTACAAGTTCGTATTTCTGGTGATTTCTGACTACCTCAGAGTGAGAAAATATCATCACAAAGTATAATTATTTTATTGTTGGTAACTCCACATAATGCTCAAATTCTTTGAAAATATCAAGTCCAACCTTGGTCCTGATGCCTACACTACTTTCTCACTCATAAGGTTGGAGCTAAATACTCTCTATCGCCTCATGAGCATATGAAAGTATCTGTTGTTAAAAACTAGATAATTTTCTTATTTCCCGTGTCTCCAATATCATGAGGTAACATTCATCCCAAAGTTTTATGTTCCTTCCAAACTATATTTCGTGTAGTCAGTTTCTCACTAGTACTGATACTAATGCTTCCTTTTACTTGTTTTCTGCCTGGTTGGTTTTCCCTCGTCCTGATGCTAAGTATGACAAGCAGACAATCAATATGTTATGTTTTCAGGAGATTCACTGGTTGACTTACAATATGCTGATGATATAATTCTTCTCGGTGAAAACGCTGACAAAAATGCAGTCTTTTGACTACCCTAAGCAACAATGCAAGCATGTTCAGGATGCGGTTTTACCCCTCCAAATGCAAAATGTTGCTTCAAGATTGGCTTGTATGGGTATCTGAATTAGTGATAGGGAGTGAAGCAGTTGAGCATGTTGCCCGCTTCACTTATCTCGGGAGTTTCACCAGTGTCGATGGCCTTGTGACTGACGAAATCTCAGCTTGGATACCGAAGGCTCGATTGGCTTTTGCCAACCTGCGTCACTTATGGTGTAGGCGAGATATCCGTTTACTGATTAAAGGACGAGTTTACTGCACAGTAGTTCTCTCCGTCCTACTTTGTGGCTGTAAAAAATGACCGGTAACAGTCGAAGGTATTCGTCAGTTGCTGGTCTTCGATCATCGATGTCTCTGAAGCATTGCTCGAGTATCCTGCGGCAACCGAGTAAGTAATGCTGTCGTTAGGAAACGGGTGCTAGGTAAGGATGGCAGATCAATAGATGAGGCATTGGTACTTCAATTGGGGAGGTTGCAATGTGTTACGAATGCCCAACCACCGACTGCCTTGTCGAGCTTTGTCCTATGGTGCCGGAGTAGGTCGGAAAAAAGCTACGGGCGGCCAACTCGAAATATGTCACAAATCTATGAAGTCACTGACAAGTGGACTGAGTCCTGTTGGTAGATGTAGGGTACCTGGTTGGGGTCCGCGAGACGAAAGTCACTGATGGTTAGACCTTAAACGACAGATCAAAATCACTTGTAATGGCGCAGGTGCATTCATTATGTTCTCTCAAATTTTAACCTCCTGAATTCCTCAACATCTTTATCTTTCTCTTCCTATAATTATCTCACTGAATTATACTTATCAAATCATGTCTTCGAACTCTAATCTCTCCGATTACTGCTAATACTTCTACTATCTCTACCATATGGGATGTGAACTGACAGATGTTTCTCTATGCTGATGGGATATCAAAACCTGAACTTATGTTTTCATGTACGAATTTCTACATTGTAATTGACTGACTGAATGACATGGCTCGAAACCGTTTGTTGTGGCGCAGGTGCATTCATTTTCACTGTGTTCTCTCAAATTCTAACCTTCTGAATTCCTCATCACCTTTTTCATTCTCTTTTGAAGTTTGATTCGCAAGATTCTACTTCTTGAATAATGTCTTCGAACCCTAATCTCTCCGATTACTGCTAATACTTTTACTAACTCTACTATTGTAGGATATGAATTGACAATTACATCTATATGGTAATGTGGTATGGCAACTTTAACTGATGTACTTACGTACGAAGTTCTATGTTGTTGTAGAATAATTGATTGATCTTAGTTGTTTTATTCGAGATTTGCTTTGTCTTTCATTTATCAGAATCAATCTTAACACAACAATGACCAAACGAAGTTGCATAATACCTACTGATTGATAGTTGTCTTCTACTTGCCTAAAATGGATGCGATGGGATATTAGGCTAAATTAAAGTTATTAAATGTCTTATTGTGTGTTTTATTTAGCCAAGTGCCCCTCAGATATCTTGTTACAACGACCATCCTCTAGATTATCTAGGTGTGATTTTCTAGTATATTTTCTTGAACATACTTAGGCCGAAGAATGAGTTAAAACTACGTCAGTTATTTTACTATTTTATTTCTCATGGAATAGACATTCGTGCAAAGAGGTACATAAATATTTACGCGCCACACTGTTGAATTTGTGACTGAACTGGAATGCTAACCGAAAGCCTAAACCAAAACACGTGGTTTTCTCGGGGGCCACAATCCGAGCCTTTGACTCAAAGATCTAATCCACAAGGCAGTGGGGCAGCGTAAGATAAATCCCATAGGAACTAGTGACATACAGTAGGTTCATGTGCCATTCGTTCCGTCAGGATCCTGAAGCCTCTGTGGATCACTGGTTTATTATCTGGGTTGTCCAACTCATTTGGACGAATCTTGTTTCCATGCACTCCAACCCGGTTAAAGCAACAAACACTCGCTTTTCGTCTTCCTAATTTCGTAAACAACAGATGTATCATGTGCAGGCAATGAGTAAGAATTCCTTATAGCAGAGACAGATACAACGCAGAACTTCGTACGTAAGTACACCGGTCCAGGTTGCCATACAACATCTGTACAGAGCCGCAACTGTCAGTTCAAATCCAAGAGTGATAGCGATAATAGAATTATTAGCAGCAATGGAGATTAGGAAGCGAAAATATGATTCGAGAAGTATAATTCAGTAAGATAAATTTAGAAGGAGAAAGAGATTATGAGGAATTCAGGTTAGTCAGTCAGTCAGTCAGTTGCAACGTAGAACATCGTACGTATGTACATAAGTTCATGTTGCCACACCACATTACCACAGAGACGCAAATGTCAAATCAAATCTCATAGTGATAAAGATAGTAGAGGTATTAATCGTAATGAAGAAGACTAGAGTTCGAAGATATTATTCAAGATGTATAATTCAGTGAGATAAAGTTAGAAAGACAAAGGTAGAGGTGCTGACGAATCCAGAAGATTAGGATTTGAGAGAGCTCAAGGAGTGGATGCACCTGCGCTATTGCAAACGATTATGAGCCATGTCATTCAATGTCTCTAACCATTGGTGACTTTCGTCTCGCGGACCCCAACCAGATAGCCTACATCTACCAACATGACTCAGTCCACTTATTAGTGACTTGATGGATTTGTGCTGTTTTCGTTCGGCCGCTCCTAGCTTTCTTCCAACCTACTCGTACACCACAAAATATGGCTCATCGCGGCAGTCGGTGGTTAGGCATACGTAACACATGTCCCAACCACCTCAACTGATGAAGCTGTACTACTTCATCTACTCATTTGCCATCCCTACCTAGAACTCGTTTCCTAACGACAGCATTGCTTACTCGGTTGTCCCAGGATACACGAGCAATGCTTCGGAGACACCAATGACAGAAGACTAGTAACTTACGAAAGTCCTCTACTCTTAACGGCTATGGTTTACCTTACTAGCAGATATCACTGCTGTTTCCACAGCCCTTTTGATATCATTCCAAGTTGCTTCCAGATGGGAGCGGGGTTTCAGGAGACCAGGAATGACGTTTCGTGAACTCGCATCGTTGCCTAACTCTCTTTCTAGTTGCTCCTGAAATATATTCTTAGCTTTATTATCACTAAGTAGAACCCTAAGATGCTTCCTTACGGTGTCTTTCCTACGTCCAGTAAGCCTCAAACAAATACGCGCTCGCACTAGGGCATGATCTGGGAGCGTCACCGCAGAGCCCAACAGACAACTGCTTGAGGCCGGTCACGAACGGCCTTTTGATGAAGGGTTTTTTCAGTATTAGCTCCGCTCTTGAAAGCCCTTATTGGGCACCCTTACCGCCGGAGACGGAAATCCGTGAGTTAGGGGGAGTGTGACATTTTTAGGGTCGACCTTTTCTAACCCTTCCTTTTGAGAAGGCAGCATCGCTCCAGATGCTGGTTGTCCGAGGGAAACACCTTACTGCTGTCACACCCCTCTGCAGTCAGCAGTACGACTTCGCCCTCAGACCTTGGGTAGCTGCTTTTAGTCTCATCGTTCTCCAATCGACCAGCCTGGCATGGTAGGACCTGCAGGAACATATGTTCCAGCCAGTATAGCTCGGTTGGGTCATCACGATAGGCAAGCCCGACCACCACGTCAAGGTAGCATCTTCGGTCGTGCTATGCACTTGGTCATATGAGTGCATTTCGAGAGAGCGAACTCTCCACTCTTGATCATATCAGGGTATTTAAGGTCAGTGGTGTACATCACTGTCGAGAAAGATGCTGGCGTATTTCATTAACTGAGTTAAACAGCGTCTGTTTTATGCTGATTTCTCTTACTTCTCTGTCACTATTATTGGCATTTGTGTTCACTTATTATCGATTTTCCATTTGTGTTTACGTTAAGTATAGCAGAAGTTTATGCCAGTTTTATTTCTCATTCGAAAAAAATAGTGGTGTGAGCTACTTATAAGTAGTATATGACGTAAGTGTCAACGTAATGTCTGGCAGCAGAAGATGGGGGAAGATCAAGAAATGAAGAGAGGAAACACAATGGAATTTGTATGAAACGCATGAATAGTAGTGACAATGGATTGATGTTTTGCAACAGGAACAGTCCAGTTCGATATGATGATGAACTGATATTTTGCAAATGAACGACGGTTTACGATATGGTTTTTCCGATTTTACTGAGTAATTCTGTAATTTTCGTTAAAATACAATTCGATTGCCCCACCTGTGTTCTCGTTCACTACAATAGGACTCCTAGTTGAGACATAAGTCAGTTTGTCACTGAAAGTTTTGTCTTTCATGGGAATATATGAGATGAATATCATTTAACCATGTTCAAATAATAACACTCTGCCACAATAGACACACCTAGCTGAATGAATCAATCATTTAAGTCTAAGTTTTTTTTTTATTCATCTACTTTTGTGTTAAATATAAAAATTTTTTTTTATCTTTTTAGCTTCTTCTAGTACAATTACTTGAGAATTGTATACATAGATTTATCTGATTTTCTTTTCTTGTTATTAACATTTTATACAGTTAATTCAATGGATGCTTTAAGAGCAGCAGCTACATTGGATAGTACTGATGGTCAAGTGGCTACTGTTAGTCGTACTAGTTCACCACCTCCTTTGGATTTACTCAGTCCTCCTCCTGTTGTTGCTGAATATTGGTGTCATACACAAGTATATAAATTTATTCATATTATTATCTTACTTTTTTTTTTCAAAAGGTACGTGTTACAAAAATGAAATACGTTTGGACAATAAGCAATTTTAGCTTTTGTCGTGAAGAAATGGGTGAAGTTGTAAAAAGTTCATTTTTTTCTTGTGGACCAAATGATAAATTAAAATGGTTAGTTTTTTTTTTAATAAAGTGTTTTTTTTAATTTTTATTTTATTTTACATTTATTTATGTTACAACATTATTGAAATCATGAATCGAGATCGACTCCTGCACCCCGCAGGATTCGAACCCAGTGTGGTGTGTGCTACTTATGCGGATGATATAAGCTGGTGGGTGTGAAGGAGCTGGTGGTGCTGGGGACGCTGCTGAGAGGTAGGGCGAAAGCCGTATACGACAGCTTGGACGGTGCTGGCGGGGAGACGATCACCGGGCGGCTGATGACGGAGTTCGACGGCCCAGTGGACAGGGAGAGGGCGTTGCAGAGGAGTTCCGGTTGGCGAGGCTGTCGGCTGATGGTGACCCGCTGGTGTTTGCTGTAGAGCTCATCAGATTGTGCGATGCCGAATATCGATGAGGAGTCGGAGGCACAGTTGTTGACGTCGCAGTTTATCGAGTGTGTGCCTGCCGCCTTATCCCAGCAGCTGAGACTAGTAAACGCAACGCGATCTATGGATATCGGTGAACTGGCGAAGGTGACTCGTCAGCTGATGACACGAACAGTAGTTCCGGTCGGGTGCGAAAAGCAGGAGATAAATACTTTCGAGAAGAAGATTGTGGAGTTAGAGCGTGAGATACCAGCATTACGAGTGGATCATAAAAGGAACGATAAATGTTACGCTTGTGGAGAGGCAGGACATTGGAAGATAAACTGTCCAAGAAGACGACGACGAAGATATTTTAAACATTATAACGTGTTTTCTTTCCACCCTAGGAATCGGGAGGTTCTTGCACTAGTAGACAGAGGGGCAATTTATGCCAGAGTGTACATAAATGAACAGGAGTTGCTGTGTTTGATCGATACAGGGGCAGCTATATCGTTAATAGCCAATGTAAGACAATCAAACCATGTACATGAGCTGTCCACACTATAGGAGGGCATATGCTAGGGGTGTTGGGGGTATCTAACAGTATTGTAAAAATGTATGGAGCTGAGATAAATTTTCCGTTCGTGTTAACCACAAGCTTATCGAGACCGATATTAGGAGCAGATTTCCTAAGAGAGAGGTAAAAGCGATAATTGAATTGAGAAGACTGAGGCAGGCGCGGAAGATTGTATTATGCAAATTTACACTCTTAGTCAATTAAAAACGAAAAACATTACATTGAACACTACTCTATTTGCACACCATATTTGAGTCGTGAACTCCAACGCTCCAGCCTTCTTCCATTCCCGTTTTCCTCTTGTGACCGTGAGACTTCTTCTTTCACGTCCCTTCTTATACTACTTATATCGTTCGTATAAGTAGTAGCACACACCACACCAGGACCTTCGGTATTGTACGTGAACGCCGCAAACATTGATCGATTCATGGTTTCAAAAAATGCGTAACATAAATAATCTTCACAACAATTCCGCAATGCAATGCAATACAATTTATTTATTTATGTACATATTTCTTCTTTTTTTCTTCTTCTTTCTAATCTTACTTATCAAGGTGTCTACGAATAAATCCAAAAGGTTTAGATGAAGAAAGCAGAGAATATTTATCATTGTATCTTTTATTGGTTAATTGTGGCACAAAAAGTGAAGCCAGAGCTAAATTTAAATTTTCTATTTTAAATGCAAAACGTGAAGAAACTAAAGCAATGGGTATGTTATGTATGTATCTATTTTTCATCATTTTTTTTAATTCATTAAAAAGAAAGTCAACGTGCTTATAGATTTGTACAAGGCAAAGATTGGGGTTTTAAAAAATTTATACGACGTGATGTTTTAATGGATGAAGCGAATGGTCTTTTGCCGAATGATCGTTTAACTATTTTATGTGAGGTATGAGAATATATATATATATATATATTAATTAGTATTTGCTCATTTTCTTTTTTTTTTATCATTTTGAGTGATACACTTTCTATTTGTCTGCAGAGAGAGTCTTCTGACCACATTGAGCAACAATGCAAGCATATTCGGTGCATGCGGTTTTCCTCCTCGAAATGCAAAATGTTGGTTCAACAGTGGGGTTGCATTGGCACCTGTACTAGTGATAGGCAGTGAAGTAGTCGAAAGTGTAGAGCGCTTCACTTATCTGGGGAGTCTCGTCAGTGCTGATGGCCTGGTGACTGACGAAATCTCAGCTCGAATACAGAAGGCTCGATTGGCTTTTGCTAAGTTACGTCACCTATGGTGCAGGATAGATACCCGTTTGCTGACTAAAGGACGAGTTTACTGTGCAGTAGTTCTCTCCGATTTACTTTATGGCTGTGAAACATGGCCAGTGAAAGTAGAAGATATTCGTAGGTTTTCGATCATAGGTGTCTTCGAAGCATTGCTGGTATATCGTGGGACAACCAAGTGAGCAATGCTGTCGTTAGGAAACGAGTACTAGGTAAGGATGGCAGATCAATAGATGAAGTGTTGAAACTTCATCAGTTGAGGTGGTTGGGACATGTGTTCCGTATGCCGAACCACCGACTGTCTCGACGAGCTATGTTTTGCAGTGTAGGAGTAGATTGGAAGAAAGCTAGAGGCGGCCAAACCAAAATATGGCAGAAATCCATGAAGTCACTGACAAGTGGACTGAGTGATGTTCGTGGATGTAGGCTACCTGTTTAGGGTCCGCGAGACGATAGTCACCGATGGTTAGAGACCATGAATGACATGGCTCCAAATCGTTTGCAATAGTGCATCCACTCTTTGTGTTCTATGAAATACCAAGCTTCGGCATTCCTCATGATCTCTACCTTTCTCCTTCTAAATTTATCTCACTGAATTATACTTCTCGAATCATATCTTCGCTCCCTAATCTTCTCCATTACTGCTAATACTTGTACTATCGTTATCACTGTTGGATTTGAACTGACAGTTGCGTCTCTGGCTGATGTTGTATGGCAACCTGAACTGATGTACTTACGTACGAAGTTCTGCGTTGTATCTGCCTGTCTGTCTGATACTTTCTATTTGTACTGAATTTCACCGGTACACACAACTAATAATCAGAACGTTACACGTTCATGTGGGTTTTCTTTTTCAAATCAATTCATATAAATTAACTCTTCCACGAATAATGGGGGCTCACACTAGAGGGTACATAATTTTGTACTCGTTAATTGACATATTATTTATTCTTGACTTTAATCTTTCTTCGGTCATATTCAAATGTGTACTAATCATACTGACTTGTTCATGGTATCTTAGATTATCGTTTGGGTTCCCTTAGTGTAGGTTAATTAGACTTTGGGTGGCCGTTCAAAACTGATTACTATAAGGGAAATCCACTCACTTTTTTACCTTTTCTACCCTCAAGATTCTAATACTTCCTACCATGGTTACTTAATTTGTCCTTAAAAACGTCAGTCATCAACCAGATCAGTAGACAGTCGTTTCGTTTGTTTCGCGGACGGTGTCAGTGTATCCGATAAGGTGATTGTATCAATAAATATTGATTCTCCTCATAAATGTCCCCCCAACTGTAACAACTTCTTACACTCCTATTATAATGCTGCTACGTATAGCTATGCAGTCCTAATGGCGTCCAAATTCAAATATCCCAATATGACCCAAATGCTACTTTCAAATCTCCTATATATCAGAACGCAACACCGTTGGATGGAGTTGTCTATTGGGTCGAGTACAGAAGAGAAGAAACGGAATCAAAATCATGAAGTCTTACAGATAGTGCGTATTTATACTTTTAGGTCGAATAGGAAAGAGCATCAAAGCCTGTGACATTGACAGTCCGGATGACCAATAAGAGACAACATTGATAGTTAAAACGACCATAATTTTGACCAATAGAAATCGACCTATGGGATAATACTTCCAAAAATAGTACTCTTAGGATATTTGGTGAATATCCTAACAACTCCTATATTCAAAATAACATCAGTATCTAAAAGTATAATCTAGAAATTGATACTTTGCAATCAGTGTTCATTTAAGAATGAGCAGTATGTAACTTCTTGAAGTTGAATGCATTTGTATCAGGTTAAGGTAGTCAGTTGCTACGTAGAAATTACTACGTACGTACGTAAGTACATAAATTCAAGCTGCCAATACCCCACTAGTATACAGAGAGATAAAACTGTCAGTCTGTGAATCTGAGAGTAAAAGAAGAGTCGGTCAAGCAAATAAGAGAGTTATTAGGAGGAGGTTTAGAAAAGATTTGATTGTGATCAATTTGGTCTCGTGTGCTTTTATGTGTATGAGGGTAGATGTCACTTCCCGGTCGCCCACACCGTGGGTTAGGGTTATGGTTGTCAGAAGGGGGCATCGGCCTCATGCCTGACCGTAGCTGCTACCTTGACGTGGTGGTCGGGCTTGACTATCGTGGTGACCCAACCGAGCTATACTGGCTGGAACATATGTTCCTGCAGGTCCTACCGTGCCAGGCAGGTCGATTGGAGAACGATGAGACTAAAAGCAGCTACTCAAGGTTTGGGGGCGAAGTCGTACTGCTGACTGCAGAGGGGTGTGGCAGTAGTAAGGTGTTTCCCTCGGACAACTAGCGTCTGCAACGATGCTGCCTTCTCACAAGGAAGGAAGGGCTTCTAAATTTATCTTACTGAATTATACTTCTCGAATCATATCTTCGCTCGCTAATCTTCTCCATTACTGTTAATACTTCTATTATTGCTATCACTGTTGGATTTGAACTGACGGTTGCGTCTCTGTGCTGATGGGGCATGGCAACCTGAACTGATGTACTTACGTACGAAGTTCTGTTTTGTAACTATCTGTCCGTCTACATCGGCCTCATGACTTACGAAGGAAATCGTCTTTCATTATGTGATGTCATAATTCTTCTAAATGAAGATTTTCTAACTCCCAGAGCAGAGTTTATATAATTTGAATTATTTTTTCTTGTTAGCGGTTTTTTTGGCAAGTTAGTTTTGTCCGTGATTGAGTCACCAACCCCGTACCCAATCCTCCTCCTTTATCCGGGCTTGGGATCTGCAGGTGGAGTTCCCAGTTGAACGAAGGAAAGTAACAATTGTTTTGTACTAATCTTAAGCTGGCTTAATTTACTCACATTATCAAAATGTAAAATATCTCATGTGTAAAACACTTTTTTTTTATATCATTCAAAAATTATTGTTTTGTTTAGGTTTCCGTTGTAGGTGAAATTCTATCAGAAAGTGGACAAGTTAATAATCAACCAATCAGTGTACCCGAGTGTAATTTACATGAAGATATTGGAAGTTTATTATTTAAACAATTATTAACAGATGTTACACTAGTTGTTGTATCGAATAATACTACTAATCATAATACTAGTAATACAACAACTTGTAATAATTTATCAAATGAAAAATGTTCCATGTCACATGTTATAAATCAACATTCATGCACTTCAAGTCATCAACATCAACATCATCATCAGAATAATAATACATTGCCTAATGTTAGTTCTTTGAATGAACAACAAGGAAATAATAAATTTTCCGCATATGAATCAACCGGTGAAGATGATGATGAAGAAGATGATGGTGATGAATTAGATGAAGGTGAAGAATTCGATGATGATGATGATGTAGAGGAGGATGATGTAGAAGATGATGGTGTAGAAGAAGATGGTGAAGATGATGATGGTGGAGATGAAGAGGATGAAGATGAACAACAACAACAAGAGAATGAAAGTGAACGTGATGAAGATACAACGCAGTCTAGTAGTTATAGAGAATCACAATTGACATTTTTAATTGAAGATGGTATTCATTTAGCTCCGAATGGTAGTAGTAGTAGTAATAATAATCATATTAATACAGAACAAGGTGAAGCAGAAGCAACCACAGCAGCAACAGTAGCAGTGGCAAATCATCGAACTCTAGTCACAAGTGATAATCATGCTTCTAGTACTTCATCATCTCATCCATTAACTCATCATCATGTCTTGTCATCGTCAACTTTAACTCCAACGACAACAACATCGAATGTACCAACTAAAGGTGTTATAGTTCCTATAGCTTCTACTAATCCTAGTCCATTACTAGTCCCATGTACTACAGGTAGTGCTGGCGGTGGTGTTGTAGATGTAGCAGCATCCTCTGTGAAACAGTTTTCATTAGATAATCATGTTTCAAATGGTGGTGATTGGCGATCGACCACATCATCATCAACATCAACATCATCGTCAAATTTTGTTACCACTGTTCAAGGCAATACAAATCGTGATGATCGTGAAGTAGTAGTACGATCCAATGGTGTTTGTGATATTGTTGTCAGTCAAAGAACTTCTGATGATAATTGGTCTTCATCAAAAACTACTACTGGTAAGTAAATAAATAATCTTCTTCATTAATGGTCTTCTTATACATAAATATTTAACCTTTTCGTTTGCATATTTTGAACATGATGAATGTAAATTGAAGTGTGGAAATATTTCAATCATTGGTTACAATATGCCCCCCCATCACAGCTGCTTACAATAATTGAGGCTTGCTATTGTTATACTGATTGACAGGAAGAAAACCTGATCTGAATAAAATTATCTTACCTCAAAAACAACTGTGTGACACACAAAGAGAAGGTATGTTTTCTTTCATGTGAGAACACATTCATCATCATATCACACACATGTCAGCAATTGTGTTTCTGTTACGCCTGTGTACGTAAACACGTCAACTTGATACACTTGAACTATTACGAGTTCACCTTGGTCGGAAAACGAGAGCGAGGATCGAGGATCCGGTGACTCGATATGCTATTTAAATCCGATTATCCCAAACCCCATATTTAGTAAAAATAAGGAGATGTGATATGAAGTAGAACATGTATTCTACAAGCATCCAGAAAGTACGAGGTCCGAATCTAGAAGAGAATCAGGATCCCGGACTAGGGATCCGGGATCGAGCCTTGGTCCTGGTCCTGGTCATAAAATGTTACAGATAATGCGTATTTATACGTTTTGGTCGAATAGGAAACAGCATCGAATTCTGTGGCATTGACAGTCCGGATGACCAATAAGAGATAAGATTGAAGTATTTGACTTTGACAGTTAAAACGACTATAATTTTGACCAATAGGTTTCGACCAATAATTCCCTTACGATATTGGATGAATATCCTAACAGTTTCTTAAAGTCGGAACAATTAGGTTTGGTGTGTGTAGCGTTATGTTGTTCTAGAGGAGATTTTAAAACAGGATGGTCACTTTGAACCTCACTGGCATTGTGACAATCCATATACTGAAACTCATGATGGAGACGAACACGGAATATAGAACCACTTCATCTCTTTTTTTGTGAACTATCATTGAAGGCTGATCAAATATAATTGCAGTACAGCCAGCATAAATGGTCCCGACTGTAGCTGGTTTAGAGACCTTGAACGACATGGCTCAAAATCGTTTGCAATGGCTTAGGTGCATCCACTCTTTGTGTTCTCTCAAATTGTAACCTGAATTTCTCATAATCTTTATCTTTCTCTTTTCAAAATTTATCTCACTGAACTATCCTTCTTGAATAAGATCGTCCAACTTTAATTTTCTCCATTACCGCTAATTCTCCTCCTATCTCCATCAGTATGGATTTGAACTGACAGTTTCATCTCTGTGTTAATGTGGCAATGGCCACCTGACGCACGTACGAAGTTCCACATTGTAACTGACTAACTGACAGCATAAATAGTACAAAAGTTTGTCACCATGTTTGTGTTTAGAGATAATAAAGTTCTCGACCTCATCAATGTCACCATTTTTATATACTGACTTCTATGGCCAGGTCGTGTTTTAAGTATATGATCTCACAGTGTAGTGAAGGAGAACACAGGTGAGGGCAACCGAATTGTATTTAACGAAAGTTACTGAGTTACTCAGTAAAATAGGAAAACCATATCGTAAACGGTTAACTTGCAAATCTTCAATCCATCATCAATCCATTGTCTGACATTTCACTATTCATGCGTTTCATACAAATTCCATTGTGTTCCCCCCACTCTTCCTTTCTTGATCTTCCCCCATCTTTTGCTGCCAGACACTACGTTGACACTCGCGTCATATACTACTTATATGTAGCGCGCACCACAACAGGAGCTTAGATAATGTGTTTTATCTGTCAATGCAGATATGTTAATCAAAATGGTCAGTTTGTAACATGATGTATCTTCTGTAAAATCACACTATCCGCGGTTTCTTCTTCACGACTAGCTCGATAGAATCTATCAATCAGTCAATCAATTAATCAAGAGGGAAAACTGATACCCATATATCTCTAACAAATTTCGTTTTGTGCAGCTTATGTCTTAGTGCCAGGTTAAACCAGTCATTTGTGTTCTATGAATATAAATCTTGCCTAATTTTCTTCAATCATTGTGTTGTTACACACTTGGTACGTAAGTACATCAGTTCATGTTGCTATGCCACATCAGCACAGAGAAGTAATCGTCAATTCAAATCCAATAGTAGAAGAGGTAGTAAGGGAATTAGACGTAATCGGAGAGGTTAGGGCTAAAAGATATTATTCAAGAAGTATGATTCAGTGAGAAAAGTTTAGAGAGTCGAAACTAGAGGTGTTGAAGAATCCAGAAGATTAGGATTTAAGAGAGAACACAAAGAATAAATGCACCTGCGGCATTGCAAACGATTTTGAGCCATGTCATTCAAGGTCTCTAACCATCGATTATTATCATCTCGCGGACCCCAACCAGGTAGTCAACAATTACCGACATATTGTTATCATATATCAATACAAACCACAAGATACAAGCAAATTTTTCTTCGCTAATAATAATATCCGCTTATTTTGTTTTTTTTTTTTCTGTAGGCATTCATCGATGTCGGATGTCTGGTCTGGTACCGTCCACATCGTCTGCGCTGCCCACAACTACAGATTCTTTAACATCTTCCACTTCATGTTGCAGTAATAAAGTAAAACAACCTATTGGACATAATAATGCAGATGTCGGGAGTAGTAGTACAACTACAAGTAGTACAACTATTAGTCAAAGTAGTAGTTCTCTTGCTAATACCACTCCATCGAATCCTTTAATTACATCAAAAGAAGAATCGGAAGATACGGAAGAATCAGTTGAAGCGGAGACATCTGGTACATCTAGTCGTGTACGTCGTAATACAACACGTAGGCGAAACACTACATCAACTACCACAACAACAACCTCAACATCAAATCGTTCACGCAATCGAAATGGTCGAGATTCATCCGTTTTAACTACTGTGTCAAAAGCTGCTTCGACTACTTCAAATCATTCCAATCTTGTTGGAACTCCATCAAGTTCTACTACTTGCTCATCGGGTATAACCACTAATCAAACTGTAAAATGTTCCAGTATGGGTTCTAATAATAACAATAACAATAGCAATAACAATAATTCGACAGTGAATGGAACTTCCAATTCAAGTGTTGTACTAAGACAATTTGAAGCACATAAAGCGATTCTAGCTGCTCGTAGTCCAGTATTTGCTGCAATGTTTGGGCATGGTATGGAAGAGTCTAGAGCAAATCGAGTTGAAATTACTGATATGGAGCCGGATACTGTTGCAGAAGTTTTACGATACATTTATACAGGTCAAGTTGTTGGTATGAATCGATTGGCTCATGAGTTATTAGCTGCAGCGGACAAGGTGATTATTATTATTATTATTATTATTATTATTATTATTATTATTATTATTTTGTCTGTATTTAGTCTGTACTTAGTTAAGCTCTTTATAGAACAAAAAATGATCTAGTAAATTCTATTTAAACGTAGGCTAATTGTTGTGAACTTCGCTTGACGTTAATTTCTTAGAATATATGTGTTACACAAGTCAAGAGTAAATCAGATTGTTATGCATGCACACGTATACACGTCAGCTTGATATGCTTGAACTATGACGAGTTCAACCTAGTCGAAAAACGAGAGCGAGGATCCGACGACACGACAGGCTACTCTGATTCGAATGTCCCAACCCCCCACCATTGAGTAAAAGAAGACTTGATATGAAGTAGAACCTGTATTCTACAAGCATCCAGAAAATACGGGGCCCGAGTCCAGAAGAGAATGAGGATCCTGGACCGGGTCCTGGTCCAGGTCATAAGACGTTACAGGTAATGCATATTTATACATTTAGGTCGAATAGGAAACAACATCGAAGTCTGTGACATTGACAGTTAGGACGACCGATAGGAAACAACATTTAAAGTGACATTGATAGTTAGAGCGACCACATATCGAAGTACATGACATTGATAGCTAGGACGACCATAATATTGACCAGTAGGAATGGACCTATAGAATTAGACTTACAAACAATTAATTATCTTAGGATATTGAATGAATATCCTAACACAAATCGAGTTAGCGATATACTTTTTGTCTGTTGATAGAGATCTTTATGAATTGTATCCAGTGTTTTAGTTATGAATTGTTTGCTTGAGTAATCTTAACGGTTGAATATGTTCACCATTATCAAAATGGTGTAGAGAATATCTATTAGTGTAGGAGTAGTTTGGAAGGAAGCTAGAGGTGGCCAAACCAAAATATGGCAGAAATCCATGAAGTCATTGACGAGTGGACTTAGCCATGTCGGTAGTTGTCGACTGCCTGGTTGGGGTCCGCGAGAGACCCTGAATGACATGGCGCCGGTGCATTTATTCTTTGTGTTCTCTTAAATCCTAATCTGTATTCTTCAACCCCTCTAGTTTTGAATTTCTAAACTTTTCTCACTGAATCATACTTCTTGAATAATAATATCTTCTAATCCTAACCTCTCTGATTATTTCTAAAACCTTTACTACCTCTTCTACTATTGGATTTGAATTGACAATTACATCTGTGTGTGCTAATGTGGTATGGCAACATGAACTGATGTACTTACGTACGAAGTTCTACGTTGCATGTGACTGACTGACTGACTGA
This sequence comes from Schistosoma turkestanicum, assembly GCA_944470395.2. Lineage (NCBI taxonomy): Eukaryota > Metazoa > Platyhelminthes > Trematoda > Strigeidida > Schistosomatidae > Schistosoma > Schistosoma turkestanicum. The sequence continues at coordinate 41,429,605 of OX103974.1, read as the reverse complement.
CAGAGAATATCTATTGAAATTTACATGTTGTGGTATTTTAAATAATGTGGTGGAGTTTTGTTCTCTGAGCTGGATTGTTTCGGTGGTGGAGCTTTCATTATTCTTCTGAATAATATCAGTACAATCTGATGGCGAATAGTGGAGAGAAGTGGAGGACTAATGGTTCACCTTTTGATCACCGATGCACACTACAGGATCTACAAATACCAACACAACATGATTGAACAAAAAAAGAAAACTGGACAGAGTACTCACATCAGAATATTTAACAAGATTGACAACGGCGATCCAGATGTCAAGCAGGCGATACAGAGTACAAAGAAAAAGCATCCTCAGTGATAAACTAATCAAGCCACCCACTGAAGAAAACGAAACCAGTTGTGTTGTCAACCTTTCGAAACAACACCGAACGACTACGGAAGAACAACTGCTGGAAAAAGGATTAAACTACTACACGATGGACGCTTCAAGACTCGAGTTCTTCGCTGCACAAGAGTCATCACTCTTAACGACAGGAATAAGTGGAGGAACTCAACAAGAAATAAGGCAAACCATAGTACCATCAACACGACGGAAGAGAGACAACAACCAACTGACAACACAAGAACGAAAAGCCTTAAAGAAACTCAGAACTAGGAAAAATATTATTGTCATAATTCCAATGGACAAATGATGCACTACAATAATTGTGGACAAGAAGGAATATATATCAGGAAAGCCGAGGAAGTATTTGTGGAGAGAAGTGTAAATAAACCAATCGTCACAAATCCGATAAAAAGGTTAGATAGCCAAATCTCAAACAAACATGATCAATGGAGAATGAATTTCACTAAACCCCGTTATCCACACAATTTGTACGATAGGCCGAAACCTTATAAAACCCATCATTTCACTATGTTCAATTGTATCTCTCCCTGGAATCTCGACCTACAACTTATCAAGAGAAATTTCGAAAATATTAAAACATCTAGTGGATTTATCCAATCACTACACTAAATCTCCCACACAATTCTCGACAACAGCGAGTTGATGATATCCTTCAATTGTAACAACCCTATTCACTGCAATAGAACTAAACTTAGCTAAATAAAATATCCTCCCAAAGCATACAAAACTTCAGAGTCAAAATCTACTAGAACTTAGCGATTTATACAACCTATTTTCCCGATCGAACAAAATCTACAACCAAACGAAAGGAACATCATTAGGATCACCAATATATCAGAAATCATCGTAGAATCTATGATACAGAGACTATAAGCATACAACGACAGGTTTCAGGTCAATAACAACCAATCAACGTCGAGGTCAACAGAACAAGCTTACGGGTCAAATGTGAAGAAATTCAAATACTTCACTTCTGTTATTTGAAGTTTATGCTTGTGATGTTGTTTCAGACGAAGAACAATGATGAAAGCTTCACAAGCAAAAAAAACTGCTCAGAAAATCAGAACCACCCACCACCATAGTAATCATCCAGTTGAGCTTCAAATTTTTTATCCACCACCTCAAATTCATAGGCATTTTGAATACAATACTGTTGCTTAACTTAGTTGTTTTGAGAAGACTTGTTTTCATTCGGTATTATTTTTCATTTTTGTCCATAATTTATCTTGTGAACCTCTCGCTGTTTTTCTACTATTGCAAATCAATAGATGCAGTGGTGAAACTTCATCAGTTGAGGTGGTTGGGACATGTGTTACGTATGGCTAATCGCCGACTGCCGCAAAGAGCTATGTTTCGTGGTGGCGGAGTAGGTTGGACGAAAGTTAGTGGCGGCCAGACCAAAACATGGCAGAAATCTATGAATTCACTGACTAGTGGACTGAGTCATGTTGGTAGATGTAGGCTAATTGGTTGAGGTCCGCAAGACGACAGTCACCGATGGTTAGAGACCTTGAACGACATGGCTCAGAATCGTTTGCAATGGCGTATTTGCATCCACTCTTTGTGTTCTCTCAAATTGTAACCTTCTGAATTCCTGATAATCTCTGTCTTTCTTCTAAATTTATCTCACAGAATTATAACTTAATCTTCTCCATTACTGCTAATACTTATACTATTGCTATCACTCTTGAATTTGAACTGACAGTTGCGTCTCTGTGTGCTGATGTGGTATGGCAACCTGAACTGATATACTTATGTACGAAGTACTGCGTTGTATCTATCTATCCATCAATCACTGTAACTCGTACACCTTCCAGTATTGTTGACCATATTGCCCAAAGTGATATAAACTCCAATGTTAGTCGTCAACACCGTAGGTCGTCCTCAAATATTAGAAAAACCTTCTTAATGACAAGTATATCGATTAGCATAATGTTAAAGAGTTTTTTTATTTTAAAAATTTATCCTCTGCCCTTTTTATTTTAACAGTTGACTTGTCATTATTTTCATGTTTTTTTTTAAAAAAAATATTCATTTTATGTCATTCATTCATTCATTCATTTTCTAGTATCAATTAGAACGATTAAAAACAATGTGTGAAGAAGCTTTGGTGGAAAGTCTTTCAGTAGAGAATGCATGTGATATATTTGGACTAGCTGATATGCATAATGCAGAACAATTGAAAACGCATACATTAGAATTTATTATGCTGTAAGTTCCTCCAACCCACCTCACCTCACCCCCCTATTCAGTCAGTACATTATTGATGATTAATTGGTATATATGTGTATTATTATAAAAACAATGCAGTCATTCAACAGAGGTTTTGAGGTGATGTTTGTTATTGTAAATTTGTCTTCGATCATAGATGTCTTCGAAGCATTGTTCGTGTATCCTGGAACGACCGAGTAAGCAATGCTGTAGTTAGGAAACAAGTTCTAGGTAAGGATGGCAGATCAATAGATGAAGTGGTGAAACTTCATCAGTTGATGTGGTTGGGACATGTGTTACGTATGCCTAACCACCGAATGCCTCGTCGAGCTATGTTTTGTGGTGTAGGAGTAGGTTGAAAGAAAGGTAGGGGCGGCCAGATTAAAACATAGCAGAAATCCATGAAGTCAATGACAAGTGGATTGAGTCATGTTGGTAGATGTAGACAGCTTGGTTGGAATCCGCGAGACGAACGTCACTGATGGTTAGAGACCTTGAATGACATGGCTCAAAATCGTTCATCCACTCTTTGTGTCCTCTGTTATAATGACGCTAAGTGGCTATTCAAATCCTACCGATGTCCGAATTCAAATATTCCTAAACGACCCCAGATACTATTTCCAAATCTCCAATATAGATCAGAACACAACACCGTTAGATGAAGTTGTTTAATGGGTCGAGTACATTAGAGATAAAGGAAGGAAGGAATGAAATGAAAAGCTTTACAGATAATGAGTATTCATACATTTAAGTCGAATAAGAAACAACATGGAAGTCTATTGCATTGACAGTTTAGGACGACGAATAGGAAAGAACATTTGAAATGACATTGACATTGACAGTCCGGATGACCAATAAGAGACAACATTGAAGTATATAACGATGGTTAGGACGACCATAATATCGACCAACAGAATTAAACTTCCAAAAATAGTTTTCTTAGGATATTTGATGAATATCGTAACATCCTCCCAAATCTTAATCTTCTGGATTCGTCAAAACCTTTGCCTTTCTTTCTAAACTTATCTCACTGAATTATACTTCTTGAATAATATCTTCAAATCCTAATCTTTTCCATTACCAGTAATACTTCTACACTATCTTTGCCACACTAAGATTTGAATTGACAATTGCGTCTCTGTGCTGATGTTGAATGGAAACCTGGACTGATGTACTCATGTACGAAGTTCTACATTGTAACTGACTGAAATAGATTGATGTAAAATGGCAACACTATCGGCCAATAAACGTCCATTCATTACATATCATAATGATACATGGGAGATTTCAAAATGTTATCATAATTTTTAGATTGTATATTCTATTGTTGTCACATACGATAATATTTGAAAAACAATAGATTTACAATAAATTTACTACTTAAGATGTCAATTGATTTCCTCACAATCAGTCAGTCAGCAGCAACGTAGAACTTTGTACGTATGTACGTACGTTAGTTCAAGTTGCCAAATCACGATAGCAGAGAGGTGCAATTCTCAGTTCAAATCCCATTGTGGTTGAGTTCGTGGTAATCGGAACGATTAGGGTTTGAAGATGTTATTGAAGAAGTATGCGAAGTCTTACTGCTGACTGTAAAGGGGTGTGACAGCAGTAAGATGTTTCTCACGGACAATCAGCATCTGCAGCAATGCTGCCTTCTCACAAGGAACGAAGGGTTTAGAAAAGGTCGACCCTAAAAATGTCTCATCTCCTCACCTTATCCTATGGATTTCCGTCTCCGGCGGTAAGGCGTTTTAAACAAGAGCCGAGCTAACAGTTCACAAACTTCCCATTAAAATGGTCGTGCACAACCGGCCTAAAGCAGTTGTCCTTTGGGTTCTGCGGTCACGCTCCCAGGTCCCTAAGAGCAACACTGACTCGATTTCTTTTTCAGATTCCTCAAGAAACACCGTTCCACGGTGTGGATGACAGGAAAAGTAATATCCTCCCCCATACACGAGACCAAAATAGTCACAAATTGATTTTGTCTCCTTTAATGGAACTAATGTACTTCACTATGAACAATTACTTCGATCAGCTGCGCTATAGATTTATTTCCTGCTATTCAGTTTCAGTGAGCATAAAAAAACGATTGATTAGTGACATTCGGAATACACACTTATTGTGCGTATGAATTACAGTAATAGTGGTTCATTCATTTTTGAAGAATATCTCCGGTTTGATTTACTCCATGGCTGCTGCTTTATAATGGTCGATGTGGGGAATGACAACCTATATGTGTACGCTACTACTACTACTGATTGTTAGTGGAATTAAAGCATGACTGCGTTAGCCGCGCGCTGATTGTCTAATTTCCTAATCCAATCAGCGCCTGATCGATTCTTGGAGAACAGGGTAGAAAATGCTCGTATTGTTAGCTGCATGCTGATTGGCTAAATCTAATCCAGTCGATCACGTGAATTACTATCCAGAAGTTCTCATGAAAATAATATAAAGAAACTAACGTTGTATCTATTTTGCTTTCGCCTTCGGCTACTTATTTCCATCTAACCTTGCTGTTTGGAATATAACCTTTTCCTGTTCAACCGTGTTCTTGATTTTTTGGGGCACAGTTTTTGGAGGTTTGCGTTTTTACACATTTGAAATCATCAATCAATCATTGTTAGACCACCATTAGAAACCTGAAAGCAGTGGATGGCCGTTTCGTCCTGGTATGGGACTCATCAGCTGTGCGCATCCACGACTCCTGCTCCTCGCAGGATTCGAACCCGGGACCTTCGGCATTGTAGGTGAACGCCTACCGAGTTAGACATTAACACCGTTGGATGTCGGCCCAGTGTGTCCAATGGTTAGGCATTCGCGCACAATACCGAAGACCCCAGTTTCGAATCCTGCGAGGAGCAGGAGTCGTGGATGCTCACTGCTGATGAGTAGTCCCATACTAGGACGAAACGGCCGTCCAGTGCTTCCAGCTCTCTTCTAATGGTGTGGTCTAACAATGATTGATTGATGATTTCAAATGTGTTCTTGATTGTTTGGAACTTGTCCAGTGTATTGTGTGGTCAGAGAATACTAAGCAATAGGAATTAGCTGGGAATTATATAAGCGATGCGTTACAACATTGACCTGAACATGTCGTTTTTTATTTCTCAAAAAATTAGTAAAATGTCTTTGCTTTTGCTTTTATTTTTTTTCTCTAGCCATGCACATGATGTCTGTGAGACTGAAGGCTATGAACAATTAGTTCGACATCGTCCACGTCTATTGAATGAATGTTTTCGAAGTTTAGCATCACAACAACTTCCTCTTCGATGTTGGGCACGTAAACGTCCAAGGCAATCATAATACCTTGTTCTATGTTGTTGTGATTGTTGTTATTGCTGTTGCTGTTGTTATTCCATGTGTATCTAAAATTGCCCCCCCCCACTCCCCCCACCCCAGCACACACCTCAATGTCTTTATAATTTTCCTTTTTTAATTTTCTTTCCGATCTCTTTCCTCCTCTGCTCATAAATTTTTCTTTATTTATCTTGAGAAAAAAGCAAACAATAGGCACCTTGAATTATTTTCTTTTCAGTATCTTTTCTCTCTCTCTGTGTCTTTTTCGATATCATATAAAATTTATTATATAACTGAAGCATTTTTTTAAAAAAAATTTTATTCTTACCTAAAATTTAGAATTAATTTAGTTTGAAAAGAAAAATGATCATTCAACGGAATCAGTTTGTCTTCGGTTTTTTTCCCCCGTTGTTGTTAAGTTGTTGATTAGAGTTTATTTAATTTAAACACATACCTCTCTTTTTTTTTAACCATGCGCGCTTCCTTTGCTTCATTCATCTGTTCACATTATGCGTGTGTGCGTGCGCGTACGCCTGCGCATGCACGTGCAACTGTGTTTCCACTGTAGAATTATACAGTGTTACTACTAATTGAACAAACATGCCAGCTTTTCTCTCGCTCGCTCTCTTTCTCTCCGCTATGGTGACGGTGATTGTCTCATGCTTGCTGATCATCTTATCAGTTTATTATATATAATCCATTTTGACTTATTATTCCCGACTTTATTCTGTCCTTCTACTATATATATATACATTTGTATGAAGGTGTATGGGATTCATGCATAGTGAGTATTGCAATCGTTTTCGGGTGTGTAAAATGGTATTATTCCCCCACTGTTCATTTCTTCATTGTACGCTTGTATGTATGTATGTATGTATGTGTCTTTGGCTTTCATAAAAAAAAAATTAGTGAACTATATTTTATTATTATTATTACTATTATTATTATTATGAATATTATTAATTGTCATTATTATTACTATTATTATTATTATTATTATTATTATTACAGTAATTATTCATATTACTGTGACAATTTTTTCCTTTCTTGGATTTAGGTTTAAGAAAAAAAAATCGATGACATGTTATATATTACTTACTACAACATATTATTGGTTTTCTCTTTTTTTTGACCATGATTGATGTATATATGTTCATGAACGATTTATTGATTATTTCAGTGTTCCGACTGTAGCTGCTACCTTGATGTGAAGGTTGGGCTTGGCCTATCGTGGTGACCCAACTGAGCTCTATTGGCTTGAAACATATGTTTCTGAAGGTTCTACCATGCCAGGCAGGTCGATTGGAGAACTACGAGATTCAAAAACAGCTACTCAATGTAGGAGGGCGAGGTCGTACTGATGACTGTAGAGGAGTGTGACAGCATTAAGGTGTTTCCCTCGGACAACTAGCATTTGCAGCGATGTTGCCTTATCACAACGGAAGGAAGGGTTTAGAAAAGATCGACGCTAAAAATGTCACACCTCACCCTACCTCACGGATTTCCGTCTCCTTGGGTAAGGGTGCCCACTAAGGGCTATTAAGAGCGGAGCTAATACTCAGAAATCCTTTCATAAAAATGCCGTGTGTGACCGGCCTCAAACAGTTTTCTGTTGGGCTCTGCGGTCACGCTTCCAGGTCTCTAAAACCAACACTAATCTACCTCCCTTTTCAGGTTCCTCAAGAAACACTCTTCAACGGTTTGGGCAACCAGGAAGTGACAACCGCCCTCATACCAGTAACAGCACACGAGACCGAATTGGTCATAATCGAATCCTTCCTACACCATGACTAACTCTTCTCACAATACCTTATCTCACTGCACTGTTAATACAACTGAAGCGAGTTCACCTTGACGTAAAGGTCGGGCTTGCCTATCGTGATGACCTAACCGAGCTATATTGACTGGAACATATATTCTTGAAGGTTCTACCATGCTAGGCTCAGCTCTGAACATCCATTCTTTGTGTTCTCTCAAATTCTAACCTTTTGAATTCTTCATCATCTCTATCTTTCTCTTTCTAAATTTATCTCACTGAACTATACTTTTTAAATCATATCTTCGCTCCCTAATCTTCTCCATTATTACTAATACTTCTGTTATTGCTATCACTGTTGGATTTGAACTGACAGTTGCGTCTCTGTGGGGTGATGTGATATGGCAACCTGAACTGATGTACGTACGTATGTACGAAGTTCTGTGTTGTATCTGTCTACCTGTATCTCACATTCATATGAAGAGAAGCATTAGTCCATTGTTCTTTTTTCTGTCATATGATTCTGTGGCCTGCCTTCAACCAGAGTTCGTTGTTATATGAAATAAACTATCAAGTTGAAATGATGAATTTAGACAAGCTGTTCTGTAGACGCGACTGGCAATTTTAAAAATATGTTAGGTATTAGGACGAAACAGATCGATTGAAGTTTGACACTGACACCGTTGGATGCCGACCCAGTGGTATAGAGATTAAGCACCTGCATGCGAGGCCAATGATCGTGGGTTTGAGGTCGTGAATACGAACTCTTGAAGAGTCCCATGCTAGCGCCTAAATGTAGTACGGCTGAGATTGAGGTGAATTCATTTTTGCTCGAAGTGCTATAAAATGATCACGCGTCTGTAGTTATTGCTAGGGAAATCCGACCTACGATGTTCTTGAGGCGACAAGAAGCAAAGTCCGGCTCTTAAACCAGATTGATAGGTACCAAGGATCCATGTGAAAGAGCTGTGAAACCCTCCTTCCAAACCAATGATGTATATGCATCGGTTCATGAGATTAACTGTGAAAGTACTAGGATTGTCCTTAAACTTTTTTGAATGAATTTCGTATACTTGAATCTAGATCGTACCAGTTATTTCGGTTGTATATACAGAGTAGAATGTCTTTCTCAAAGGCACTGTAGAAAACTGATAGTTTTAAAATAATTAGGAAACTTAACAAAATTCACTTATGAATTTTATATCGGTGATTAGTTACCAAATGATTTTGTGTTGAAACTTACGTCTACCTAGTTCTATTCTGTGCTGACCAAAAGATAAAACCAACGAACATAATCGAGCTCACTACGTCAGTCAGTCAGTTACAACGAAGAACTTCGTACCTATGTACATAAGTTCATGTTGCCATACCACATTAACACAGAGACGCAAATGTCAATTCAAATCCCATAGTGATAAAGATAGTAGAAGTATTACGGGTAATGGAGAAGATTAGGATTTGAAGATATTATTCAAGAAGTATAATTCAGTTAGATAAGGTTAGAAAGACAAAGAAAGAGGTGTTGACGAACCTGGAAGATTAGGATTTGAGAGAGCACAAAGTGTGGATGCACTTACGCTATTGCAAACGATTTTGAGCCATGTCGTTAAGAGTTAACTACGACCGAAATATATTACATCGACTGCTTAAAGGTATCGATTAGAAATGGTTTGAACTTATATCTGTGTTTTTACGCTAGCACTTAGATGATATTACGAGTATCATGCCTTAACTTTTTTTGCAACTAAGATCAAAATCGGCCGGAGGAAATCTGTAAATTTTGAACTAAAGTAGACTGAGGTGCTTGGTATTTGTCTTGATAATTTTATCTCATGGCTTTAATGTGGTTGTCTAACACGGAACGCTGTGCATATTTGTCAAGTTCTACGCTGCATATAAAATAATGATTGTAATCAACCTATAATAGACAAATGATATTGAATAAACGTAGTTCATCGATGGATATCATCACAAATCGACAGAACCAAACAAATGATGTGAATGCGAGCGCACGTGAAGATATCAAGGCTTTTGAGGTCAACTGTCCATAATGACACACCTTAGAATAGACTTGTTAGTGGGACATAGATGGAATTAAAGCATGACTACGTTGCTGCGCGCTGATTGGCTAAATGCCTATCCAATCAGCGCCTGATCGAATCTTGGAAAACAGGGTAGAAGATTCTCGTGTTGTTAGCTGCATGCTGATTGGTTAAATCTAATCCAGTCGGTCACGTGAATTACTATCCAGAAGCTTTCTCATGAAAATGATATAAATAGACTAACGTTGTATCTATTTTTGCCTTCGCCATCACCTTTGGCTTCTTGTTTCCATTTAACCTTGCTATTTGGAATATAATCTTTTCCTGTTCAACCGTGTTTTTTGATTCTTTGGAACTTGTCCAGTGTATTGTGGTCAGTGAATACTAAGCAATAGGATTTACCTGGGAATTATCTAAGCAAAGCGTTACAACAAGACTACATTGCATCTTGAGATCAATGCGCTGACCTCCGCCTATTTAATGGAGGTGACTGCATCGCAATAGACTCGTCCGACTCAATGAATCTAAAACATCTTGGTTTTACAGTTTCCTTATTTGATTCGACAAGAAGAGAACACTTACTTGATCATGATGTTCAATAATTATTATCAGTCTTCATAACTGATATATTCTTTTATCAGAATTGTTAGTGGGACATAGATTGGATTAAAGCATGATTGCGTTGTTGCACGCTAATTGGCTCTTTCGTACCCACCAATCAGCGCTAGCCGATGATTGAGGGAACATTTCACTATCTTCTCATGTAAGAATACTATAAATATACTAACATCTTTTTTCCTTTGAACTTCTCTGTCTTCTATTCTAACGTTGTTGGATTATAATCTGTATTTCCTGTTCAACTGTTTCCTGATTTTAGGAGAACGTCTCGAGTGGATTGGTGTCTGAGAATATTAGGAATAGCTAGGTTGTAATAAGAGAGAATTATAACAATAATGAAGTGGCTTGTTTACCTGGATAGGTGTTTTTACCTATGGAAAGTTTAATTATTCAATAAATTGATGATGAATGTTGTTGCAAGATATTATGTCCAATCAATTCGTCTTATTTGGTTAGCTTTTTATCACATGCGTCTAGAATAATAGCACAGTGGTAAGGTCTTTCAGTATGAATCTGTGTTACACGGTATCGAATTCCCCTAGGGATAATTAGTCTCCTCAGCTATACCTTACTGACAAGTGCCAAATAGCATTCAACTTGGATTTAAGATGCAATAGGATAACTAATAATTCTTTTCTGATATTGTTGCTCAAACAGAATATACATTGGTCATTAAGTGAGTGGGTGATTTAGATACTTGGCCGTTAAGAGTAGAAGATGGTCGTAGGTTACTAGTCTTCGATCATCGATGTCTCCGAAGCATTGTTCGTGTATCATCGGACAACCGTATAAGCAATCCTGTCGTTAGGAAACGAGTCCTAGGTAGGGATGGCAAATCAATAAATGAAGTAGTGAAACTTCATCAGTTGAGGTGGTTGGGACATGTGTTACGTATGCCTAACCAACGACTGCCGCGATGAGCCATGTTTTGTGGTGTACGAGTAGGTTGGAAGAAAGCTAGGAGCGGCCAAACGAAAACAGCACAAATCCATCAAGTCACTAATAAGTGGACTGAGTCATGTTGGTAGATGTAGGCTACCTGGTTAGGGTCCGCAAGACGAAGGTCACCAATGGTTAGAGGCCTTGAATGACATGGCTGAAAATCGTTTGCAATGGCGAAGGTGCATCCACTCTTTGTGTTCTCTCGAAATCTAACCTTCTGAATTCCTCATAATCTCTATCTTTCTCTTTCTAAGTTTATCTCAATGAATTATACTTTTCGAATTGTATCTTCTCTCCCTAATGTTCTCTATTACTGCTAATAATAACTGACAGTGGCAACCTGAACTGATGTACTTATGTAGGAAATTTTGAGTTGTCTCTGTCTGTCTGATTTAGCTACTTTACTTTCAGTTTTAGAATTAATCGTTCAAAATAATTGACTGTTCTTCTTTCAATCGATATTTACACCATTCAAGATTACTTCTCAAGATAGACGACAGCTGGATATAATGATAAAGTTGAAAATAAAAATTACTGTCATAGAACTAGATGTGTTATGAAATGTCTATGATACTGTAGTGAAGGAGAACACAGGTGAGGGCAACCGAATTGTATTCAACGAAAATTACAGAGTTACTCAGTAAAATAGGAAAACCATATCGTAAACGGTTAATTTGCAAATCTTCAATCCATTGTCTGACATTTCACTATTCATGCGTTTCATACAAATTCCATTGTGTTCCCACTTTTCTTCCTTTCTTGATCTTCCCCACATCGGCTGCCAGATATTACGTCGACGCTCACGTCATATACTACTTATAAGTAGCTCGCACCACAATACCAGTGTAGGCACTACAATAGCCCCCTTCACTTTTTTTAAAAGTCAGCAAGTTTCTTTCTGATTAAGTATTCACTACACTTTAATTTAATATACTATAATATATATACAATATACGTTCCTGTTTAACAGACCGTCTTCCCACCTGCTGAGTGAAATATCAAGTTGTGGTGGCCAATTTCAATGTGTCCTTCAACTTCGTAATTCGTTCGTCTAGGCAATCAGCACCAAATATCGCCTGACAATTATAAATCAGAAAGCAAAATACAAAGTGTTGAATTCGTTTATTTTTAGCACACCACAAAATAGGACAGCGGACCACAAACACACAGCGCAGGGTAAGCATCATAGCGAGCTAATTGGCGAATGTATGAAGTGGAGAAGCAGTGAATAAAACAAATGAAGCGACGCGACTTGTTGGAGGCTAATGAGCCAACTCCGAGAGTTAGAGAGCATGACTAAGAATATATAGTCAGACAATAATCAGACAGACATATGACAAGCGAAATAGGCATGCACACACATGAATAAAAGTGACAAATAGTTGACAAGGTCAAATGACAAGTGGGACACATCATGTGAGCTCATAGGGGTATTAAGAGATTATCATTCAAGCGAATAGGATGAGTAAGCACATAGGCGTACGCAATGCTGAGTCAGTCAGTTGTAACGTAGAACTTCGTACGTATGTACATCAGTTCATGTTGCCATACTAACACATTATCACAGAGACGCAAATGTCAAATCAAATCTCATAGTGATAAAGATAGTAGAAGTATTAATGGTAACGAAGAAGACTAGGGTTTGAAGATATTATTCAAGAAGTATAATTCAGTGAGAGCAATGCTCAGTCGTACAAGTTCATACAAACCAGACAATAAAAAATACCAATGGTACATATAGCTTGTTGCTCGAAAGGCTTAATTAAATTAAATATGAGCGAACTCAAGTTTATGTGTAGGTAGTACAGCACATGTTTGTTCAAAGATGAACGTGTTTCAGCTTCACTACCGTCGCTTTCCTGACAGATCAATGCAATTTTGCAGCAATTTATGTCTAGTAAACTAAAATTAGGAAAATTTACAGCTCTTTAAACAACCTAAACCAATAGTCATATATAAAATCTGATTTCTTAAACACAATCAAGTAACCTGTATTAATCAACGCAGAAGATCAGACCAACAATCCATAAAATAATGAACTGATTGGTTCGACACCTAGCTTTCTTCTAACCAACACTGTCCACATAGTATCCCGAATTAGATGGGAATTGTGATTAGAATTGTGATCGATTCACTGACCATCGCTAAAATGTGACAGTTTTCAAATACTTGTTTAGAGTTGATGGAGAACATTTCTAGCTCAGGTAGATTATTGTGGTGATGTTTCGTTCTCTAAGCTGGATATTTTGGTTGTGGAGATTTCATCATTCTTCTGTTGACTAACACTATCAGCACCAACTTCAGATAACAGAAGTGAAGTATTCGAATTTCTTCACTTGTATGACCCGTAGCCTGTTCTGTTGACATCGATCTTGATTGGTTGTTATATTGAACTCAAACCTGTAGTTGTCTAAAGTTTTTTTTGAATGTTATCATTTACTGAGAAAACACAAGTATCAAGTGTTTATCGGTTTATTTATATGAGCGAACTCAGGTATATGTGGAAGCACTACAAGGTCACCATTAGAATCTTGGAAGCAACTCAATCGCCGTTTCGTCCCAATCTGGGACTCATCAGTGGCAGTGCTCATCTACGCACGCGGTAATCGAAACTAGGACTTTCGGTCTCGCACACAAACGCTGAACCTCTTTGTTGTAACGCTTGCTTAAATAATACCCAGCTAAATCCTATTGCTTAGTATTATTCTCTGACCACAATACACTACTGGACAAGTTCCAAAGAATCAAAAACACGGTTGAACAGGAAAAAGATTATATTCCAAATATCAAAGGTTAAATGGAAATAAGAAGGCGAAGGCAAAAATAGATACAACGTTAGTTTCTTTATAGCATTTATATGAGAAGCTTCTGGATAGAAATTCACATGATCGACTGGATTAGATTTAGCCAATCAGAGTGCAACACGAAAATTTTCTACCCTGTTCTCCAAGAATCGATCAGGCGCTGATTGGATTAGGAAATTAGACAATCAGCGCGCAGCAACGTAGTCATACTTTAATTCATCTCTATCCCCCTAACACTCTTCTAGACAAATGAGTGGGCGTTCAATAGTGTAATGTCTAACTTGAACTAATCAAAGATATTGCTTAACCTTAACCATTGTCCTTGATAGGTAACTGTCGACACCCGACAGGGTTGATTCTCACTTGTCACAGCTTCTCACTAGAATTCTGAGAATTTCCTCACGAATCTAGTCACCATGAAGCACATTTTATGATTTTGCTTTATATAGTTATGAAGATGATTGAATTTCCCTGAAATTACGAATCGATCACTGTTACCCTTTCAAGTTTCTAATGATGGTCTAACAATGATCATTGTATAATCCGCATAAAACACAATGATCTCTATAATGGTGGAGAAAATTTGTATCTCAGGTGGATGATTGTGGTGGTGTTTCGTTCTCTGAGCTAGTTGTTTTGGTTGTGGAGTTTTGATTGTTCGTCTACTGAACAACATCCTCATCAGCACAAACTTCAGATGAAAGAAGTGAAGTATTCGAATTTCTCCTCAACTGACTTGTAGCTTGTTCTGCTAACCTCGATCTTGATTGTTCGCTGTTGACCTTTGACCTGTCGTTGTTTACACCCTTGTTTTGATAGCATCCCCATTTTGATATGTTTCTTGATCCTGTGTCACCTATGATTTTTCTGATTAGTTGATAAATTGGTTCAATGTCGATGTGTTTGTTGATTGCTGATTGACTTGAGTGTCAAGCTTCTAAAAATTCTCTAGTGTCCTTTGTCCTCCCCCTACCCAGTATTTCTACATTGTTCCAATCAAATGTGTGTCCACAATTGTCGGTGTGTATTGATATAAGCGAAGCGTTGTCGTGGCGTTTGACAGCTAATTGATGTTCACGTAAACGGAGATGAAGAGGTTTGTCCACTTTGTCTTATGTAGTGTTTCTTCTCACAGTTTGAGCAATTTATTTTGTAGATGATATTTGGTTTTTCTTCATTTGTCATTTTGTCCTTTGGTCTACAACATAGGATTGATTGAAGTGATTCTGTTGGTTTGTGTGCCACACCTATTCCAAATGGTTTCAGTAGTCGTGCCGTATGCTCCGATATGTCCTTGATGTATGGTAGGATGATGCGTTTATTTGTTCCTGTGCTTGATTTCACTTCTGATGATGGTTTCGGTTGATGTTTTTTGATGAAGTTGCGTGGATAGCCGTTCTTTTGGAAGATAGTCATCAGGTGTTTTTCCTCATTTTTTAATGGTTCGTATGTGCTGCAATGTGTCTTCGCTCTCTTGAACAGAGTTTGTATGCAGTTGATCTTGTGGGTTCTTGGGTTGTTGCTATCGTAGTTGAGAATTACGTCTGTGTGGGTTGGCTTCCGAAATACTTGAGTTTCCAGTTTTCCTGCGTTAGTTCTGGTGATTAGTACATCCAGGAATGATAGGCTGTTGTTTGATTCCTTTTCCATCGTGAATTTGATGTCATCGAAGACGTTGTTGATCCAATTGTAGATGTTCTCCAGCTCATTCCTTTTGATAATAACGAATGTGTCGTCTACATAGCGAACCCACATTTTTAGCTTGATCACCGGCAGAATCGACGCTTCCAGTCTCTGCATTACCGCTTCTGCGATGAGTCCTGATATTGGTGATCCCATTGGTGTTCCTTTAATTTGTTCGTAGACTCTGTTGTTGAATGGAAGATATGTTGTTAAGCATAGGTCGATGAGTTCAAGCAGACGTTTACTCTGAAACTTTGTATATTTGTGTCGTTGATGAGGAGTAGAGAAAGAGTTTCTTTAGCCAAGTTTGGCTCTATTGAGGTAAATAAGGCTGTTATGTCGAAGGATATCATTATTTCGTCGTTGTCAATTTGAATCCCAGCTCAGAGAACGAAACACAACCACGATCTCTATAATTCTATGATGAAAAAAAAAAAAACAGATTGAACACACATGTATTGATTTATAATGCCGACAAAGAATTATATTGAATGAAACATGTGATCAAGTAAAATAGTTCAGTCAATTGTTTGTTGATCAGCAAAACATGAGTTCAAAAGTTCTCATTATAACACAAGAAATATACTCACTATACTACTAGATAAGTAGTAGTTATCAATTTTTGCGTAAATCTGTTTATTTTAGTATACATAATAATATGTGATATGATTTCATGATTTCTTCTGTTATGTCGTAATATTATTATTGTTATTATTACTATTATTGATTTCGTAAAAGTGAATGAACGATTCAAAACAATGTACGATTAGGTTCATGTCAATTCACCTTGTTGTGTGTGTGGGTGCGTGTATAAGCTATGTGTAATTACAAAGTTGGTTTTCAATGAAATTATCTTGAGCAAAAATAAATCTATTGTATTGGTGGTGTCGTGTCGAATCACAATTGACTATGATGCACACTGCTGATGAGTCTTATACCAGGAGGAAACGGCCGTCCAATGCTTCCAGGTTTCTAATGATGGTCTAACAATGACTGATTGATTGATGATTTCAAATGTGTAAAAAAACACTAATCTCCATAATTCTCTAATTGAAAATGACTATGTTTACGCTCAACCTTTCTCTTTCTTCTGGTGATTAACTGGATTATGAAGACGTCAACATCTGAAGGGAAGCACGGTATTCAGTGGACAGATAGGATGCAGATGAACGATCTGGACTTCGCAGATGACTTGGCTCTTCTATCGTACGCGCAACAACAAATGCAAGAGAAGACGACCAGTGTAGCAGCAGCCTCTGCAGCAGTAGGTCTCAACATACATAAAGGAAAAAGCAAAACTCTCCGATGCAACACAACATGCACCAAACAAATCACTCTTGATGGAGATGCCTTGGAGGACATTAACACCTTTACATATCTGAGCAGCATCATCGACGAGAAAGGTGGATCCGATGCAGATGTGAGGGCACGGATTGGCAAAGCAAGGGCTGCATTTCTACAGTTGAAAAATATCTGGAACTCCAAACAAATATCAACCAACACCAAGATCAGAATTTTCAATACAAATGTCAAGACAGTTCTACTGTATGAAGTGGAAACTCGGAGAACTACACAAGCCATCATCCAGAAGATATAGGTGCTTATTAACAGTTGTCTACGTAAAATACTTCGGATTCGTTGGCCAGACACCATCAGCAACAACGAACTGTTGGAGAATACAAACCAGGTTCCAGTAGAGGAGGAAATCAGGAAGAAGCGGTGGAAGTAGATAGGACACACACTATGAAAATCACCTAACTGCGTCACTAGACATGCCCTCACATGGAACCCTCAAGCCAAAATGAAAAGCGGAAGGCCAAAAAACACATTACGCCGAGAAATAGAGAAAGGCATGACAAGAATGAACAAAAATTGGACAGAATTGGACAAGGAAGTCCAAGACAGAGTAGGTTGGAGAAAAAATGGTCGGCGACCTAATGCTCCATTGCGAGGGTAACAGGCGTAAGTAAGTAAGTAAGCAAATAAAATAAATACTGTATAATTATCATAAACTATGTTTTTTTATATTAAATCAAAGATACTGTTCAAAAAATTGTGTAACTATTACGCTAAAAACGCACGGCACAGTGTTGTTTTTCAATGTTGAAATTTAATTTTTAATTTTTATTATTGTACAATGAAACATTTCAAATATTGATAATTGAATAAAATGTACTTGATAGATAGATAGATAGATAGATAGATACAAAAAAAATATACATTTGAGTGGAAAAAATTTTTTACATAACCCAGTCAGTTGTCTATCTGTAATTTGTTTTAATTGTTAACAGTTAACATATGTATAAAAACAAATCAGTATAGTTAACAGATATCGGCTGACATAATGATACAATGTCGATTGATTGATTAATTTATGATGTATACTAATACCATTATTATTATATAAACCATTTTCATACTGATTTGATATAATTTGTAAATTTTCAATAATTTGTATAAATCTTACACCAAGCCATGCTTCGTAAGTTTGATTTTCCCATGGAATTAAATTTAAACTCTCTGTATCATCACTAAATATTAAATCTTTTTGACCAAATTCAGAATTGAACATTTGAAAAACTGGATCACTAATTTTGATAGGAAAAAAAAAAAGAAAGTATACAGTATTGATTATTATTATTATTATTGCTGTTAATAGTTGTTGGGGGAATGTGAGATCCCCAAAACTCGCTCGCTTGATAAAAAATGCCTTATTTGTTGGATTTCATGTTTGTCAGCCAGCATGGGCTGATCAGTTGACCTTGAGATCGCATTTCTCACCAGGAAAATCCTCGGCTGTGATTGTGTTATGCCTGCACGTAAACATGTCAACTTGATATATACTTGAACTATTACGAGTTTACCTAGTCGGAACCGAGAGCGAGGATCCGGTGACACGACATGTTACTCAAATCCGATTATTACAACCCCCATATTTAGTTAAAATAAGAAGACATGATATGAAGTAGAATCTGTATTCTACAAGCATCCAGAAAGTACGAGGTCCGAATCCAGAAGAGAATCAGGATCCCGGACTAGGGATCCGGGACCGAGCCCTGGTCCTGGTCGTGGTAAATAAACGTTACAGATAATGCGTATTTATACATTTTGGTCGAACAGGAAACAGCATCGAATTCTGTGGCACTGACAATGAAGACGACCAATAGGAGGTAACATTTGAAATGACATTGACAGTCAGGATGACCAATGAGAGACAACATTTAAGTATTTGACTTTGAGAATTAAAACGTCCATAATTTTGACCAATAGAGATCGACCAATAGGATTTTTGACCAATAATTCTCTTAGGATATTGGATGAATATCCTAACAGATTGGCTGCTGTGTACTAGAGTGTGCTTTATTTGTAACTGTCCCTAAGGATGTTTATATGATGTATAAATAAACGAGAGTTGTGTGCTTGATTGTATTGTATTGTGATTGCTGGGTGTTTGTACAATATACTTTCTACGCTTATCAAGACTTCTGTTTTGGGATTCAAGGTAGCCTATCTGGATGCTGGTTCATTGTCTGGTTCGCGTTTATCGACTAAGGTGAACTCGTAATAGCTTCAAGCATACTTAGTGACGAACATAATAATACTGAAACATTATTTATTAATAGCAGTCAAAGAAGGCAGTTGTCCTCTCGAAGATATTGTTTACTAAACCTGATTTCATTATCTTCAATAAATTAGTTTTCATAAAGGAAATTATCAATCAATGTTTATTGACTGGTTCAAGTATAATACCTGACCGTAGCTGCTGCCTTGACGTGAAGGTCGAGCTTGCTTATTGTGGTGACTAAACTGAGATATATTGGCTGGAATGTATGTTCCTGAAGGTTCTACCATGTCAGGCAGGTCGATTGGAGAACGATGAGACTAAAAACAGCTAATGAAGGTAGGAGGGCGAAGTTGTACTGCTAACTGTAGGAGGGTGTGACAGTAGTATGGTGTCTCCCTTTGACAACCAGCATCTGCAGCGATGTTGCCTTATCACAACGGAAGGAAGGGTTTAGAAAAGATCGACCATAAAAATGTCACACCTCGCCCTACCTCACCGATTTCTGTCTCCGGCGGTAAGGCCTTTTAGAAAAACGGTGAGGCCAACACTTTAAAAACTCATAAAAAGGCTGTATGTGCTCGGCCTCAAGCAGTTGTCCCTTGGACGTTAAGACCAACACTAATCTACCTTCCTTTTCATGTTCCTCAAGAAACGCCCTTCCATCGTGTGGGCAATCAACAAGTGACATCTTCCCACATACTCGTAACAACACACGAAACCGAATTAGTCAAGTAAAATTCGATAATTTTGACTGTCGAATGAAAAAAAACCTAATACCATACAAATTTATACAATAATTTATCACTTACAATCAGTCAAACAATGTCACACTGATTAAAGTTAGTGCTAAATAAATTTTACTCATCAAATTACTATGCAACCACTAGTTTTAGAGCTATTTAACTTTGTAATGTACTTTGATCAATGTTAAATAATTATAAAACATGGTTGTTAATCGTGAAAAAACCATTTTATCATGTTTTTGTAATTTGCGCTGATTTGGACTCTTGATGAGTTACTTACTTTACTTCTAATTCCCTGGCAAAAAACTGTCTGATTTTCAGATCATTGAAAATCTGTTCCTGTGACGACTGCACGTAAACACGTCAACTTGATATGCTTGAATTATTACGAGTTTACCTTAGTCGGAAAACGAGAGTGACGATAGAGGATCAGGCGACACGACATGCTACACGAATCCGATTATTCCAACCCCCATATTGAGTAAAAATAAAAAGACTTGACATGAAGTAGAACATGTATTTTACAAGCATTCAGAAAGTACGAGGTTCGAATCCAGAAGAGAATCAGGATTCCGGACCAGGGATCCGGGACCGGATCCTGGTCCTAGTCATAAAACGTTACAGATAATGCGTATTTATACATTTAGGTTGAATAGGAAACAGCATCGAAGTCTGTGACATTGACAGTGAAGACGAGCAATAGGAAGCAACATTTGAAGTGACATTGATAGTCAGGACAACCAATAAGAAACAACATTGGAGCACATGACATTGACATCTAGGACGACCATAAAATTGACCAGTAGGTATTAACCATTAGGAATTGGCCAATAATTCTCTTAGGATATTGGATGAATATCCTAACAGTTCCTTTCATACTATATCAGTGAATTTCGATATGCTTGGATTAATGGCATCAGTGATTACACTAACAACTGTATGTCATCCACCAATAAGGATGATTCTCGTTTTCAAATTTTGTGTCGGTGAAAGGATCAGAAATCCTTTCTCATTTAGTCCTCTATTATGCAGAAAGACATCCTTACTGTTCACTCTCGTCTTGTACTTGAATATTAAAGCTCTTAGTACGTTCAGAGAATTCGGATTTGTAATAGGCAACTAGCTGATAGTGAACCAAGACATCTGTCCTATTCAAATTTCTGCTGAACGTTTGTGGTGGCCAATTACTGCGTATTCTCTTAAGCTCGGTAATTAGCTCGTCTAGACAATCGTTACAAAGTAGCAGCGTCTGACGGTTTTTATAAATCAGAAGGTGAACTGGTAGTGTGTTGAGTACGTTTATTCGGGATACACCACAAAGCGAAGCGGAGAAGCAGTGAATAAAACGAATGAAGCGACGTGTATTGGAGAAGGCTGTTGAGACAACTCCCAAGATTACAATGCGAACGAATGGGCGAAGGAAGCGAATGAATAGGTGAAGCGCGTTGGAGAAGGCTAATAAGCCAACTCCAAGAGGTAGAGCATGACTAAGAACATCTAGTCAGACAAATATAAGACAGACATGTGGTCAACGAGATAGGTATGCACACAGATGAATAAAAGTGACGAATAGTTGACAAGGTCAAATGACAAGTGGAACACGTCGCATGTGAGCTCATACAAACCAGACAATAATAAGAATGAATGGTACATAGAAGTTGTTGCTACTACGCGCAAATGGCTTGGTTAAATAAATTAATCGAAAGGGCTTAACCAAGTTAGATATAAGCGAACTGGAATATATGTTGATGCACTACACGTTTAACTGGTACTACATCCTTCGAAATGTCAGATGCTGTAGACACGATTCGATACATCACCCTCCCTAATGAAATTGTTTTGTCTCCTAATGCGCTGAGTATTTTTTACTGCATCTGTTCCGTTCCGGTGCTTCGTAATAACGCTATATTTCGCAAAATAGGGTAATACTATACTCGTCAACTGATATGCTTGAAACTATTACGAGTTCATCTTAGTCGGTAAACGAGAGCCAAAACTAATGATACAGTGACATGATAGTCTATTCTAATCTGAGCGTCCCAAGTCCCCACGAAGTAGAGGAAGAAGTATTGACAAGACGTGGAAAGTGTATTCTACAAGCACCAAGAAAATATTAGGTTTCACAAGCACACAAATCGAGTTCATTTATGAATGGTAGAAACGTCCCATACCAGGACGAAACGACCGTTCAGTACTTCCAGGTTTCCAATGGTGGTCTAACATTGATTGATTGATGATTTTAAATGTGTAAAAACACAAACCTTCAAAACTCTGCCCGAAAATAGTAAATTTGAGAGAAAAAAGAGGTTGATTAGTTTGTCCAAAATTCAGGACAAACTATATGAGCGCATCAATTTTAGTCTAGACACTACAAGTCAAGTCACAAATGCGAATAATTTGAGTGAATGTACAGACGATAATCAATCAAATCCTTTGTCACGAATACAATCAGTTGATAAATACATAATTTTCGAAAAAAAGACTAAAAGCTCGCTACTTTTTTCAATATGTGTTGATAACATTTATTGGAGAGTCAACGAAAACTTCATGACCAAACCATCTAAATTATAGGATGAACACCTTCATCAATAATAACTAATTCTCAGTGTTAGTGGGACATAGATGGAAATAAAGCATGACTGCGGTGCTGCTCGCTGATTGGCTAGTTTCCTATCCAATCAGCGCCTGACCGAAGCTTGGAGAACAGGATAGAAAATTCTCGTATTATTAGCTGCATGCTGATTGGTCAAATCCAGTCCATTCGATCGCGTGAATTTCTATCCAGTAGCTTCTCATGTAAATGCTATAAGGAAAGTAACGTTGTATCTATTTTTGCCCTTCGCCTTTGCCATCACCTCTGGCTTCTTATTTCCATTTAACCTTGCTATTTTGGAATATAATCTTTTCCTGTTCAACCGTGTGTTTTGATTCTTTGAAACTTGTCCAGTGTATTGTGTGGTCAGAGAATAAATACTAAGCAATAGGATTTAGCTGGGAATTATATTTTAGCAAGCGTTACAACACTCAGGTGTAATTTAAAATAGAACTTAAGAAATTTTAGGTTTCACAACAAAATAAATTGCGGAGAGGCTGCGTGCATTGCGAATCTAACTCCTGATTCAGTCGTTTAAAGGAAATGTAGTGTCTGAAAGACTTGAAGTTTTTTTCAGTTTTTGATTCATAAACACGCTGTTGGTTTTTGCAATTCTGAATATTTCAAACTGAAGACAAAACATTTTATGGGATATTCAGCCAATATTAGTTTAAGACGTGCATTATATGTTTAACAATCCAACCATACTGATAAATATCTGTGTTTCACTGTCTTTCAATTTTCAGTTGGTTTCTTAAACATTACTACTCATCGGAAATATATGCAGCGGAACGACTCACTTTTTCAAACAATAATTTTACACAATTTTGTGTTCAATATACTAGTTAAGTGATATGCTTGAAACTATTACGAGTTCACCTTAGTCGGTAAACGTGTAGTGCGCGCTACTTATAAGTAGTTTGTGACGCGAGTGTCAACGTAATGTCTAGCAGCAGAAGATGGGGGAAGATCAAGAAAGGAAGATTGGGAACACAATGGAATTTGTATGAAACGCATGAATAGTGAAATGTCAGACAATGGATTGATGATGGATTGAAGATGTGCAAATTAACCGTTTACGATATGGTTTTCCTATTTTATTGAGTAACTCTGTAATTTTCGTTAAATACAATTCGGTTGCCCTCACCTGTGTTTTCCTTCATTACAAACGAAGCACAGATAAATGATACAGTCACACGATAGACTATTCTGATTCGATTGTCCCTAGCCCGGGCTAACTATGGCAGAAGTCTTGATATGGCGTAGAAAGTGTATTCTACAAGCATCCAGAAAATATGAGGTTGACAAGCACACAGATTGAGTTTATTCATACATGATAGAAACATCCTTGGGAGAGACACAATAATAGCATACTAAAATAATACATCAACCAATCACGGTCATGGATTATTTTCCCAGGTAGGAAATGTAATCTCAAGGTCAACTAATCGTCTCTCTTGGCGCGAAAACACACACACACAAGAAAAATCCAAAATTAGGACCTTTTCAAAAAATGAGTTCTAGGAATCTAAATTCCTCAACATGAATATTATACAATCTCACTTAGTTTTTGTAAATAATCCAGTTATACGAAGAACTATGTGTCTCCATTCTCCGGTTACACTGTGAAAGTTACAATTTAAAAAAAACGAGTTATTATGTAATCAACTTTGTAATTATCACTTACTTATCAGATGAATAATATTCTTGACCATATTGTAATAAACGCCACATATTAGTTCGTTCATTTTCAGATTTATAATTAGCTGTCACTACAACATTACTCGGAATTTTGCCAAGATTACAATGTAACCAATCATGTGCTTCAGCACGTCTCCCATCTGGACATAATAATTCATAATTATCTTCACGTAAATCACGTGCCCAAAAATTTGGATTTCTGCAGTGTTAAAAATAATTATGTACAAAATGAATATTCATTTCATATGGTATATATATATATATATTTGAATCTGTTAGTCTACTTGACGGGGACAACTGAGTAAGTAATGCTGTTGTTAGGAAACGAGTACTAGGTATGGATGGCAGATCAATAGATGAAGTGGTGAAACTACATCAGTTGCCGAGGTGGTTGGGACATGTGTTACGAATGCCTAACCACCGACTGCTGCGACGAGCAATGTTTTGTGGTGTAGGAGTAGGTTGGAAGAAAGCTAGGGGCGACCAAACCCAAACATGGCAAGAATCCATGAAATCACTGACAAATGGACTGAGTCATGTTGGTGGATGCAGGCTACCTGGTTGGGGTCCGCGAGATGAAAGTAACCGATAGTTAGAGACCTTGAACGACATGGCTCAAAATCGTTTGCAATGGCGCAAGTGCATCCATTCGTTGTGCTCTCTCAAATCCTTATCTTCTGGATTCGTCAGCACCTCTACCTTTGTCTTTCTAACCTTATCTCACTGAATTATACTTCTTGAATAATATCTTCAAACCCTAGTCTTCCTCATTTACCATTAATACCTCTACTATATTTATCACAATGGCATTTGATTTGACATTTGCGTCTGTGTGCTCCTGATGTGATATGGCAACCTGAACTGATGTACTTACGTACGAAGTTCTATGTTGCAACTGACTGACTGACTGACTCTACTTGACGATGACTACTACAATGAAAAAACATGCAACAAGAGAATTGATAGTGGTTTTTGTGAATTATTTTGAATACGAAGCTGTTATTGACATTATGTCAACGAATCATTGGGTGCCAGTGTCAGATTCTTCGGATATGGCGGTTGGAGTTCACCGAGATAACATCTGTGAGGTCTGTTTAAGGCTAGAAGACTACTATCCTGATTACTCGGACATATTTATTCATATTGTTAATCAATAACGTAAGTTTAGTTCCAAAATAAATCGTAATTCATAAAAATTTAAGCTGACCATTAAAGTAATAAGCCAATGACAATAACAACCAATCATAAAGCAGCTCAACGTAAAATGACGAAACCAAAATGGCTGCCTACGCAAAAAATGTTTCAACCAATAAAAACATAGGCAGTTTGTCGACGATTAATTCAACCAATGAGACACATGTAAATTCGTATGTGCAAGGGTGACATACACATATACATACATAAAGGAAAAAGCAAAATTCTCCGATGCAACACAACACACACCAACCAAATCACTCTTTATGAAGATGCCTTGGAGGACGTAAAGATCTTAATATATCTGGGCAGCATCATCGACGAGAAAGGTGGATCCGATGCAGATGTGAGGGCACGGATTGGCAGAGCAAGGGCTGCATTTCTACAGTTGAAAAATATCT
The DNA here is from genome assembly GCA_944470395.2 of Schistosoma turkestanicum. NCBI lineage: Eukaryota > Metazoa > Platyhelminthes > Trematoda > Strigeidida > Schistosomatidae > Schistosoma > Schistosoma turkestanicum. The sequence goes on along the minus strand of OX103974.1, from coordinate 41,403,665 downwards.
GGAACTCCAAACAACTTTCAACCAAAACCAAAATTAGGATTTTCAATACAAATGTCAACACAGTTCTACTGTATGGAGTGGAAACTGGGAAAAATACCAAAGCCATCATCCAGAAGATACAAGTATTCATTAACAGTTGTCTACGCAAAATACTTCCAATTAGTTGGCTAGACACCATCATTAACAACCCATTGTGGGAAAGAACACACAAGATTCTAGTGGAGGAGGAAATCAGGAAGAAGCGGTGGAAGTGGATAGGATACACACTACGAAAAGCACCTAACTGCGTCACGAGACAAGCCCTCACATGGAACCCTCAAGGCAAAAGGAAAAGAGGAAGGCCAAAGAACACACTACGCCGAGAAATAAAGAAAGATATGAGAGGAATGAACAAAAATTGGACATACCTAGAAAGGGAAGCTAAGGACAGGGTTGGTTGGAGAAAACTGTTGGGCGGCCCATGCTCCATTGTGGGTAACAGGCGTAAGTAAGCAAGTTGGAGACATCAGAAAGCTAGTTCGATCAAAGGGCGTCTGGACTAGACGTCATTCAACTACAAATTTTCTCCACCATCTCATTATCGACAATCGAAATAACTTGTAATAACACCGTATGATTTTTTTAAACTCGCTGAACAAGTAAACAGTTTGAGACAATTTGCCTGATGTAACAGTAGCCTGTTTTCAAGGTTAAAAATGATTACAGAATAAAAAAAATTTTTCAAACTAACCTTCCACCAGTATTGGTATGAACTGTTGTATGTCGAGCAAACGCGATATCTGCACCTTCTATTAAACATCGAAATGCTCCAGCATCTCCATAATACAATTCTAAATTATCTCGACGACATCGATCAGCATTACCACCAGTGCATAATTCACAAAGATTTAAAGAATTTGTTCCAGTATGATCATAAGCTTTGTTTAATATTCCAGGTATACATGCTCGACTGATTAATTCACCTTGATTATCAGAGAGAAAAAAACTAGTTTCTGTTAATTTAGCTATTCTCGATATAAGGTTGTGTACATTGCAATCACGCACCAATCAATGTTAGACTATCGTTAGAAATTCGGAATCACTTTCTGACTGTTTCATTCTAGTATGGGATTCATCAATAGTGCCCATATGCAACTGTACTAGCCAGAATCTGTTGTAACGCTTGCTTAGATATTTCCCGGCTAATTCCTATTGTGCTTAGTATTCTCTGACCACACAATACACTGGACAAGTTCCAAAGAATCAGAAAACACGGTTGAACATGAAAAGATTATATTCCAAATAGCAAGGTTAAGTGGAATAAGAGCCAAAGGCAAGAAGGCGAAAATAGATACAGCGTTAGTCTATTTATAGCATTTACATGAGAAACTTCTGGATAGAAATTCACGTGATCGAATGGATTAGGTTTAACCAATCAGCACGCAGCTAACAGTACGAGAATCTTCTACCCTGTTCTCCAAGTTTCGGTTAGGCGCTGATTGGATAGGGAATTAGCCAATCAGCGCGCAGCAACGTAGTCATGCTTTAATTCATCTAAGGACATTTGGTCTCATGCGAGAACGATTAACATATTGACCACTAACTAAGTCAGCATCTGACGTTGTTTTAATGTCTGACTTTAGTCAATCTACGATATTGAGCCACCATCATCGTAGTTTTCGGTGAGTAACTTCCTTAGACCTGAGACGGTTTAACTTCATTGGCTACGGCTACTGAGAATTCCCTTACGAAGCTAGTTACTAGTGGGCATGTGATAATTATCGATATAGGGTTGTATAAGTTGTTGAGTTTTGTTTGAATCAATGGTATTCTACCCGATACAGAAGGCTCGATTGGCTTTTGCCAACCTGCGTCAGTTATGGTGCAGGCGAGATATCCGATTGTTAACCAAAGGACGAGTGTACTTCGCTACGTCCTACTGTACGGTTGCGACACTTGGCAGTTAAGAGTAGAGGACTTCCGTAGGTTACTAGTCTTCGATAATAAATGTTTAATAAGCAATGCTCGTATATCGTGGGACAACCGAGTAAGCAATGCTGTCGTTAGGAAACGGGTGCTAGGTAAGGATGGCAAATCAGTAGATGAAGTAGTGAAACTTCATTAGTTGAGGTGGTTGGGACATGTGTTACGTATGCCTAACCACCGACTGCCGCGACGAGCAATGTTTTGCAGTGTAGGAGTAGATTGGAAGAAAGCTAGTGGCGGCCAAACCAAAACATGGCAGCAATCCATGAAGTCATTGACAAGTGGACTGAGTGATGTTGGTAGATGTAGACTATCTGGTTGGGGTCCACGAAACGAAAGTCACCAATGGTTAGAGACCTTGAGTGACATGGCTCAGAATCGTTCGCAATGGCGCTGGTGCATTTATTCTTGGTGTTCTCTCAACTCCTAATCTTCTGGATTCTGCAGCACCTCTAGTTTTGAATTTCGAAACTTTTCACACTGAATTATACTTCTTGAATAATATCTTCTAATTCTAACCTTTCCGATTACTTCTGATAACTTTACTACCTCTACTACTATTGGATTTGAATTGACAATTATATCTCTGTGCTGATGTGATATGGCAACATGAACTGATGTACTTACGTACGAAGTTCCCTGTTGCATCTGACTGACTGACTGACTTAAATAAATAAGATCTACAAAGTTAATTGGAAACATTCACAATTCATGTTAATTGCGTAAAACACTTCAATACTGAATAAGCATTGAATCTTGATAAATTCAACTATTCTAATCTATAACCATAGTTATTGGCAATCAAGAAATATCCCCAATAGAATCAAATATAACACACCACATTTCGAGATGGTGGAGAAAATTTGTAGTTCAGATGAATAATTGTGGTGGTGTATCGTCAGTCAGTCAGTCAGATGCAACGTAGAACTTGCGTACGTAAGTACATCAGTTCATGTTGCTATACCACCACATTAGCACAGAGATGTAACTGTTAGTTCAAATCCCATAGTGGTAAAGATAGTAGGAGTAATAATGGTAATAGAGAGGATTAGGGTTTGGAGATATTATTCAAGAAGTATAATTCAGTGAGATAACTTTGGAAAGGGAAAGATAGTGTTGATGAGGAATTCAGAAGGTTAGAACACAAAGAATAAATGCACGGGCGCCATTGCAAACGATTCTGAGCCTTGTCATTCAAGGTCTCTAACCATTGGTGACTTTCGTCTCGCGGACCCCAATCAGGTAGTCTACATCTACCAACATGACTCAGTCCACTTGTCAGTAACTTCATGGATTTGTGCCATGTTTTGGTCTGGTCGCCCCTAGCTATCTTCCAACCTACTCCTACACTACAAAACTTAGCTCGTCGAGGCAGTCGGTGGTTGGTGATTTGTAACACATGTTCCAACCACCTCAATTGATGAAGTTTTAATAATTCGTCTGCTGATGTGGTGTTTCGTTCTCTGACCTGGATGTTTTGGTTGTGAAGCTTTCATTGTTCTTCTGTACAACATCACGAGCGCAAACTTCAGACGGAAGTGGAGTAAAATTCACCATGGAAAAGGAATCAAACAGCAGTCTACCATTCCTGGATATACTAATCACCAGAACTAACATAAGAAAACCGCAAACTCAAGTATTTTGGAAGTAAACCCACACAGACCTAATTCTCAACTACAGTAGCAACTACCCAAGAACCCTCAAAATCAACTGCATACAAACTTTGTTCAAGAGAGCGAAGACACACTGCAGCACATATGAAGTATTAAAAAACGAGGAAAAACACTTTGTGACCATCTTCCAAAAGAACGGCTATCCACAAAACTTCATCAAAAAACATCAACTTAAATCATCAACAGAAGCGAAATCGAGCGCAGCAACCAATAAACGGATCATCCTGCCATACATAAAAGATATATCGGAGCAGATAGCATGACTACTGAAACCATTCGGAATAGGTGTGGCACACAAACCAACAGAATCACTTCAATCAATCCTATGTTGCAGACCAAAGGACAAAATGACGAATGAAGAAAAACCAAATATCATGTACAAAATAAATTGCTCAAACTGTGAAAAACACTACATAGGACAAAGTGGACAGATTCTTCAGCTTCGCTTACGTAACCACCAATTAGCAGTCAAACGCCACGACAACGCTTCGCTTATCTCAATACACACCGACAATTATGGACAAACATTTGATTGGAACAACGTGGAAATACTGGGTAAGGGTAGAACAAAGAACACCAGAGAATTTTGAGATGTTTGGCCCTCAGGTCAATCAGCAATCAACAAACACATCCATATTGACCCAATTTATCAACCAATCAGAAAAATCATAGGTGACATACGATCAAGAAACAGATCAAAAGGGGGGATACAATCAAAACAAAGTTGCAAACAACGACAGGTCAAAAGTCAACAGCGACCAATCAAGATCGAGCTACAGGTCAAACGTGGAGAAATTCGAACACTTCACTTCTTCTATCTGAAATCTGTGCTGATAATGATGTTGTTCAGTAGATAAACAATGAAAGCTTCATAACCATAAAGCATCCAACTCAGAGGGGACGAAACGCCACCACATCACATTTCTCTTTTTCCACTTCATAATTGCTTCCAGTTGAAACCAACTTCAAAAACACTATTAGTTTTACATTAGAACTAATAAAATGTTTTAAAATTGTTGGGCAACCACTTGTTCAAATGATAAATATTCATTAGTTCGGAGAAGATTCCTCATGAAGCTAGTCACTAGTGAGCACAGGTAATTTGCATTATGTGGTTGTGACGATTGTTAAGTTACACATTTTAAAATCATCAGTCGACCTAAGACAGTGTATGAAATTACGCAACTCCGTGAATTGATCAAGTTAGACATTAACACTGTTAAATACTGGCTCAGTCGTCCATAAGTTAGGCGTTCAAGCACAAGATTGAACGCCCTGGGTTTGAAACCTGCGTGGTGCGGAATTCGTGGATGCAGTCAGTCAGTCAGTTGCAACGTAGAACTTCGTACGTATGTACATACGTTCAGGTTCCCATACCACATTAGCACAGAGACGCAAATGTCAAATCAAATCCCATAGTGATAAAGATAGTAGAGGTATTAATGGTAAATGAAGAAGACTAGTATTTGAAAATATTATTCAAGAAGTATGATTCAGTGAGATAAGGTTAGAAAGATAAAGGTACAAGTGCTGACGAATCCAGAAGATTAGGATTTGAGAGAGCACAACGAATGGAAGCACTTGTGCCATTGCAAACGATTTTGAGCCATGTCGTTCAAGGTCTCTAAACATTGGTGACTATCGTCTCGCGTGCCCCAACCAGGTAGGCTACATCTACCAACATGACTCAGTGCACTTATTAGTGACTTCATGGATTTCTGCCATGTTTTGGTCTGGTCGCCCCTAGCTTTCTTTCAACCTACTCCTACACTACAAAACATAGCTCGTCGAGTCAGTCGGTGGTTAGCCGTACGTAACACATATCCTAACTACCTCAACTGATGAAGTTTCACCACTTCATCTATTGATCTGCCATCGTTACCTAGAACTCGTTTCCTAATGATACCATTGCTTACTCGGTTGTCCCACGATATACGACCTTTTCTAACCCTTCATTCCTTGTGAGAAGGGAGCATCGCTGCACATGCTGGTTATCTGAGGGAAACAACTTACTGCTGTCACACCCCTGCATCACAGTCAGCAGTACGACTTCGCCCTCAGATCTTGAGTAGCTGCTTTTAGTCTCATCGCTCTGCAGTCGACCTGCCTGGCATGGTAGAACCTTGAGGAACATATGTTCCTGCCAATATAGCTCGGTTGGGTCATCACGATAGGCAAGCCCAACCACCACGTCAAGGTAGCAGCTTCGGTCGGGGAGTCGTGGATGCGCACTGCCACTGATGAGTCCCACACCAGGACTAAACGTTCGTCCAGTACTTCCAGGTTTCTATTAGTGATCTAGCATTGGTCGATTCATGGTTCCAAAAATGTGTAATTTAACAGTCTTCACAAACCCCGTAATGAAATTTATATTCGTGTATTTTTTGGACAAGAAAATCAAATTTAACCACTTTGTTAATTAAAAACTCTAACATTGAATCGGTATGTTTCGGTATGAATTCGTGAATAGATTTTTTCATTGAAAAATCCACTAATTAATTAACCGACTAATCAATTATCCAATCAGTAAGACAAATGAATTATTGATTATTTGTGAATTTTTTTTTCTTCAGTTCAAATATACCAGTAGTTTTGTTGATCTAATTAAAATGAATATTTTCATTATTATATAGAGCGAGTTATGAAGATTGTTAAATTTCATTTGAAATAATGAATCGATCATTGGTAAACTGCTATTATAAACCTGAAAGCATTGGATGACCGTTTCTTTCTAGTATGGGGACTCATCAGTAGTCAGTATCCGCAACGCTCGCCGGCAGGAGTCGAACCCAGGACCAATGAAGTTCAGTCCTGTCAGGTGTAGGCAGTTACCTACCTAACGAAGAGATTGAGAGAGATTGAACAATATCTTGGATGAATTAAAGTTAGACCACTCAGTGGTTTAGAGAGAGACCAAGGGTTCACGCTCAAAACCAAAGGTCCTAGGTTCGACCCCCGTTCATGGAATTTCTAATGATGGTCTAACAATGATTAATTTATGATTTCAATGAAAATGTATATCATAGCAAATATGATTAGATTGTTAAATGTGAAACTTCATGAATTATTGTTTCCCAACAACAGACC
>OX103974.1:41324110-41396457 GCA_944470395.2 Schistosoma turkestanicum | reverse complement strand
CTTATAGTAGAATATCGATTTATTAATTGGGTAGTTTGATAATGAGGCCTTTATTGTTCTCCTAGACATCAGCCGAAACTTTAGACAAAAGTTTGTGATATTGCAAAGAAAGACATTGAAAGCTGAGACTAAACCACTCAGTTAAAGAAACGAATCTCCATTTGCTGATGCTTTGGGTGCCAGTTCATTATAGTAAAGTGGTGGATGTATGTAATCACGTCATTTGGGTGTACTTATAGGGAAATGGGTTTATTCAGTTATTTCATCAAACCAAGCCATCGGAAGTTACAATCATAATATGGACAAATTTGGATGGATATCGTAATGAAGAATAATTGGTTAAGGGTTGTACTAACAATTAGGTATTAGGAGCAAATGCTTGGATAACATATTATAGAATTATCACTCCTATCAAATGTGTAAAAACTACACCTATTCCTTTTTTTAAAAAACCAACTCATTAACAATTATCTTACGCAATGACATAAATTGGTTTTCAGCTGCTTCTTTCAACTCAGTAAGTTTCAGATCCTCAAGACGACTTCGATCTCGTTCCAATGCACGGTTATTCAAAGCTGTTGCAAAATGAGACAGTGTTAGCTCAGATACCAACGGTGGTTCTAGCTTTATTTCCACTAAATTGAAAGCGTATCCGTCAGGTAAATGGTTCAGATATCTCAGTGGTTTTCGCAAAGACTTGAAAGAAAAGATATATTGACAAGGCATTTTTAATTATAATTAATAAATGTATGAAAAAAACTAAGTCTCATCTATAATAAAACCTTATTCATCCACTATCTAAAAATATTCAAGAATTGATGTCACACGTACAGGGCGTTGATGGTTTGTATCTGCCAAGTGAAGCGCCTGCTAATTGAGTATGTCAAGAACGGAGTGATGAACAAAGAAAACCCACATAAAACTACTAGTGAGATTCGAAAAGGGTCAGTTATCAAGAAACCAGTTTACTGAATTTTCCGATCAGTCAAAAGCTTGAGTATAACTTCTTAAAAGAAATGAATGTTACCAACCAATACATGATGCCAATTTGTAACCAGTCTAATATAGGCCAGTGTGTTTTACACCTTGTGGTCCATAAAAAAGAGTAGTGACTTACTGGATTCATCCGAAAACTTCTGGTTGATACGACAGTTGCGACAATCTCTTTCGGAAGGTTTTGCACCTCTGTGTACTCGGTTAGCAGACATCGCCAACCTAGGCTATCCAAGAAAATAGGTTGACTATTAGCAGCTAAACAGTATGTTAGCGAAGATTACATTTACCTTGGTAAAAGTAGGTTTTATTTGTAGAAACTTCATTAATATCTTGACTGCAAGATTCACAAGGCTTAGCTGAACTGTTACTGCAAGGTTTTTGAAGCAATTCTTCCTGACTCAGCTCTTCAAATACAAAGTCAATGAACGGAATCAGCTCCATGTTGTTTTCATCTACTTCACAAATAGTTCTATACGTACGAAGTTCATCAATCTCAGACTCGTGAATGTTCTTTATTGTTACTGGATCAGCGACGCATACACACTCGAAAAGTGGCCCAGATGTAGATTCACAAGTTTGAGGAGATAAAAGAGGAGTTACACAAGGTCCTGAACGCTTAACTAGTTCCAAGCGTATCTCGTCACCGACCTTCGTTGGGGTAATACAGGTTAAGGATACCCTACAGTATTAGTGAGGCAAGACACATGATTACCTCTTCAACTCATTAAGTGCCAACAGGGACGGACAGACAGAACACTTCTTGATGTCGGATTCATTTTCGTATTTTATATATTGTAATGCACAGGGCCAACAGTAGATATGTCCACACTTTCCCATTCGTGGTGTGACAGGAGGATAAAGACATATAGGGCACACTAAATCGCCTTTGTTCAGAACTTTCACGAACGAGACTTCGTCCCATTGTGGAGGAGTCCCGTCGTTATTGGTTTTGAAGTATGTGGAACCCGGAATTAGAACAAACTGGCTTCTAAAAACACCATCAGTAATATACAAACTACTCACGAGACTTGCACATAGCCATCTACTTGGATTTCGAGTGATTTTTCACTTTCTGAACATCTAAAGTTCATACGGTCTGGTCTTGTCTTGTAATCAGTCACCAAATCTACATGCCGTTTGGAACTTTGCTTGGAATGCCTGTTTCTGACCTGAGATCTGCTTGGGCAGGACTTCCGGCTTGATGAAGATACCGGCTGGCTGATGCACATTTTGCCATCTACAAAAAGATTTTGGCTTAGATAAAGGCTAACCTCTTCTTTCGGAGTTGCTGGGGCGCTGAGCGTTCATAGGAAAGCGCACTAGTGACTTTTCCATCGGTGGAAAGGGTTTCTCTCTTGAAGAGTATTGCAGATTGGCTTGAGTACTTAGGAAGCATATCTAGAACTCCATCGTACCAAAATATTCAAAAATGAAAACAGTATGAAGTGTGTCTGTACAAATTCCGAAGTATAAGCTGAAAAAACCGGTAAAGCTCTAGCGAGATACGACGACAGCGCCCGTAGCAGCACTATCAATTAAAACAGCTCCAAAATCTTACCTTGTAATTCGAGCCTGTGTGTTTGTCTCAGGACAATAGGGTTTCTGGATACTAACAGCTACCACATAACTAGGCAGGTCATTTGGTAAAAATGCGAGAAATAGTGAAGAGAAAATTCTAATACTAAGGTTAATAGTGACAAGTATTAGAAGCAGCTGATTCAAGAGGGAGGTGGTGATCCATGTGTGTTTATCAACTCCCCTCTTTAATCCATTCACTGAGTGGGTCGTTGTGCCCTCAGCTGACTATCTTATGCATCTAATGTCTTTGTACCAATGAAGTACAAACCAACTGATTTCTTATCCTTTATGTCATTCAGCTGAAGGACAGTTTCTGGTTTTTACAATCATTTAATAAAGTCGCTCTATTTAAAGAGTATGATTGTCAACATTACTTTCTTTTCGTTTTCGGCTTCTTTTATTACTGTTTCACAGGTGAGCAGAATCTATGAGACCAGTATTTGTCACAGCATTGGTGAGTAATGTAGTGTGTCATGCAAGAACAACATGACTGAAAGCTTAAACTAGAAGGACTGAAGAGCACTCAAAGAATTTCTGAATATTCATACCACTTCAAACATTCTTTTGATGAGACTAGTCAAGCTGAATGTGTCAAATTTGTGATATATAGAAGTGGCATCATGGAACAGCTACTAGTAAGCTACCAATCAGAACAACCAACTAATATGACTCACTGCTGAAAGTAAGCATCAAAACATAGGTCAACGTTACTTTCCTCTTCATCTTATCTAGGTATCGCCCTCCTCGTTATCGTTTATTCGAATGATGAAGTTTCACATCATACAATGGCACATCCAACAAAGGATTTATTTTGTACCTCTCTAGTCTCTTCCGATAGTACATTTCTAAGGCAGGATTATGGTTATTGTTGCCGGCCATCGAGATTATTATAATAAGAATAGCTAGATCAGGTGTTACCCACAAAGTGTCTCTTCAGCGTAAACTGGCTCAAATCATTTCTGTTCAACCTAAGTAGATCTGAAAATCATAGTCGCATACACTGATAGCTTACAACTTCTTTCATACGTAAACGACCGTCCTAGCAACCCTGTGTAGTGGTATACTTTTACGAAGAAAACACAATTGCTGGAATATAAACATTTATTATCGTACTTTATTCTGACAGTAATTGTCATATTCCACTCCTTCTGTTAATCAGTACAAAAGACCATCTCTCGCGCGTCAAGCGTGTTATTCCCATCCTGTTTCTCCGCGCGTCTCCTGCCTGGACGTTAGCCGCTTGTATGCCCTCTGGCCTCGAAATTACTTCGATATCACGAGGCTAGCATTAAGTATATGCTTCTTCATCTGGAATCGTCTTTTATCTGATTCCTAGATTAACGGGATTAAAATTTGTTATCTCGCGAAGAATTATTATATTTCGATTCGCTATACCTGTATGCGAATATCCAAAGAGGAAAACAGCCAAGTAATATTTGTAGGTGTCTCCGAAAAACTGATAGCCAGAAACAGAGATATGGTCCCAAATGTTTCATATTTCACAATCACCAATAAAACCGAAATATACTTGCAACACAGGAGTTGCTGAAATGTCTGAATAACTGGATAATGCATTTCAATAATAACCAAATGTTTTTATTATATACGACTTCGTGCATGTTCAGCCTTGCCGAACCAGTATTTTATGGTGGGAACTCATCTTCCTGATCCATAGTTCATGTAATAAAAGTCATCGAGTCCCTAGTCACCGTTTTACCGAAGAACGTCAATTAAGTTGATCCAATGTGGTTTGTCTGTATCGAATTCCAATGCATTAAATGATGTTACTTATTCCTTCGATAGTTCGTTCGTTCACAGAAATACCCCATCATCTATGAATTTTAAGGATAAAATAAACCACGTCAGTTCTAAAGATATTATCTGGACGCTTACCTGCTCGACTACATAGAAAGTAGTTCCTTAGAAGGAGGCTTTAGGCCAAGATTCTCAGACTTCATCAAGTTGATAGAGCGCGATACGGACATTCCTCAAGTCTTTTTGCGAGAATATTACTACTCAATAACCTTGATAGACTGTAGAGATTGGATTTCGTAAGGTAAACTAGATTGTTTTATCTGCCTAAAGGAAAAATACTTCAGTCGAGAACTTCGATAAAAGAGATTCAAAGATACTGCCAGAGTTGGATGAAGGCACACAACGTTGACGAAAGTAAGTGATATACAAAAAAGTAACGTTAATTTGTAAATCATGCAGCCAATATAAAAGAAGATGAGCATGGTAGATGAGATGCCAAATTACTTTCAGACTTGTTTTGCTCCGAGTATTCCGAATCCTTAGGTTATGTTAGCTTTACAAGCCACGGAAGATCAAAGGGATACTCTCCAGTAAGGCTTTGAGTCAGGAGAACCTTCGTTTCATGAATATAAAGCTCATATAGATTGCGTTGATGACGAAAGTTTAATGAGTTATAAAATTGATGCACCAAAAAAGCAAGACGGAATGGATTCCATAGGGTTATTTAGTGATCTTGGATACTATCGTGGCAAGAAAATGGGTGACTGACATTGAAGTATTTGTTGTACACTAATTTTATTGTTTTCAACCGATTGTTCCAACAGTTCAATTGTCGCTCTTCGCGAATAGTCAGCCTTTAGGTTTGTTTACGGATATAGAACGTATCCCTGAAGTGAGTTCGCCTTTGCATATCAGTGCAAGCAATATTACTGAAGATGTATCCAACACCTTAGGTGAAACTAATAATGTGGTGAACATGGTTACAATTCTGTGAAACGATATCTCACCTGTTATGAAAATCAGAGCTCATCGTCAGTAGGATGCTCTAGATTTAGCTGTGACTGACGAAGTATCTTGCTCTTCTGAAGCAAGTATGCAGTACTACAAAACAGTTCAGTTTCTGTTTGGTATATTGCATTTAGCCATCAAAGCATATCATCTAAGAGATCAATAAAAGTTCTGTGGCGCTGTGCATTATCGATTCACAAACGGAATAGCGCTGAATTTAAACGGGATGAGTCGCGGTCGACTGTGATCACCACTGAAGGCCAATTACGTTCCAGTTACCGGGTAAAATCCGTCCGCAGAACAAAACCAAGAAGTAGATTCGATGTAGAAATGAATACATGTTAGATTATTTCAACAATATCACACATGAACAAGACAAAGGGCTTCTGGTATCAGTCCTTTTCTTCGATTTTAAAAAAGCTTTTGATAAAGTCCCACACAAAAGGCTTCTACTTAAACTGAAGTCATTCGGAATCATCAACCCACTGCACTCATGGTTAGCTTCATTCCTAAATGGACGACAACAAATGATAAAGTACAATGACTGTCTTTCATCACCAAGACCAATAACCAGTGGGGTTATCCAGGGAAGTGTCTTAGGTCCACTCTTGTTTCTAATGTACATTAATGACATATGTAATACTATAAAATTTGGAAGAGCATACTTATATGCTGATGATCTGAAAATAGTATACAGCTATAAGCCTGAAGATCTGGACGAAAATATAGCTAAGATTCAGAGTGATCTTGATAACTTAAGTACCTGGAGCGAGACATGGCAACTGCCGTTTAACCACAACAAATGTGGCATAATGCATTTTGGCAAGCATCACCTTGATTCACCAGTCTACTTACAAAAATGTAGGGTTCAGACACTCATATCAGCGCGTGACCTTGGTATTAGTTACTCTAAAAGCCTAAAATTCGAAGAACATGCCTCAAATATTATCTCTAAATCTAGACGACTCATTGGGTTTATAAACAAGAACTTCTTCACAAGTGAGGCTAAGCTTACTCTCTTCAAAATCTGTATAAGGCCCACACTTGAATATTGTTCACTCATATTTTCAAACATGAATATCATGGACAAAATGCGAGTAGAAAATGTACAAAGAAGCTTCACCCGGCGACTACTCGGATTGAGCAATAACCTCGACTACACAGAAAGATGCAAGCATCTTTCCCTAGAACCTCTATGGCGCCGTCGTCTCAAAAACAACCTAATGCTCCTCTATAAACTAATAAATGGTCTTTCGTTCGTAAAATACCGCCCAAATATGAACCAAGACACTGCTTACAGACTTAGAAACAACGCATATACACTATTAACGGCAAAACACAAAAAATCATTGCGTTCTAATTTCTTTGTAATACGATACAGTCTACTGTGGAACAGGTTACCAATCGCTATTCGTATCTGTGACACAATCACTAAGTTCAAGAAACTAGTTATGCTGTTGCTAGATTCTAAAGAGATTTATCGACTATTCCCAGAACTCACACAAAGTCCCCAGGCACTCTTTTATGGTCCACCAAATATTTAGATAAACCTCAGAAACTAATTATAGACTATGACCATATTGTGTTCTCATTACCACCCATACATGTATCATGAAATGGTAGACAAATCCCCCTGCTCCTACTAACAGCAATAGGTTACGCCTTTGAGGTGTTAACCGTGACTTTTCTCTGCTTTTAAATTCCAATCATTATTTTCATATCTTCATAGCAGTTTTAGTTTTTATTTCTAGTAGACAGACAAATTGACAAGCCTGTAGATGCTGATCAACTACTGTCAATTACAAGGAACTCAAACACCATGTATAATTGTGAGTATCTTCTTATTTACGTATTAACAGTTTAACTAATTTTTATTTCCCCAATTCATTAACATCCAAACACCTTGCCTGCTTACCAACTTATCGCTTTACTCATTAATTTTTAACATTATTTCAACTCTTTTTTTCTCCTTCTCCTCGTTCCAGCTCCCTGTCCTTCCTATTTCCAAACTACCTATTGACTGACTCATCTTACAAATCATACCATTCGTTTACTTAAAATCAGTGTGATATGCTTCGTGGATATTTTCTCTGGCGAAGTTATCTGGATGGCTTGTAATATGGAGCTAGTAGAGAAAGTGAATTCCGATAAGGTTTACAAAAAAAAATTAGAGTAGACTAGAGACCATTATTTACAATCAACCATTAAACGTAAGAGAGCCTAACATCACAAAAGGAGGGAGGGTGGAGTTTCTGACCAGCATTCATGACGGTGGGGCGATAACCTCAATCTACCCATGTCTGTGTGGCAGAACATTTTGTTTGCTTACGGCTCCTTACGATATGGCAGGATGTAACAAATCAGTGATATTGATGTTACTTTTCCTTGTTAACCTCGTCTACAACTCATGTCTGTAACCTTGCACTGGTTTTTACTTCCTACCGAGAAATCCTATTACAAGCTGGTCTGGATAACTATACTAAAAAAAGAGCTCATTCATAATTTCTTGAGCTGCAGAGTTAAAAATAAAAAGAATATATAAAACAAAAAATTATATCACTGAGCCTCTTTATTATATTTTGTAAATCAACATTATTACTAACAACTTGGTACTTCTGAATTTCCTCTATTCTTTCGACTAACTTCCCAATAGTTATCTCACCAATAATTTGTCTTCATTAACCTACATAAGTGCAGGTGTACAGTAATGACATTAAAAAAGTCTGAGTAAACATACCTTTGTTTTATCTATAAACGTATTTTCTGTTCCGCTCCTCGTCCCGTCTTCTTTATTCCTCTTTTTTCAGAACCTTATTCCACTCCTCATATATTAGTCTGGATATTTGCAGTAGACTTGGTTACCCTACCCAAGAACATGTAAAATCATTAGCTGATGAATATCAACCATACCTTTGTACATTTACCGCATCAATTCTTGTTATATGCAAACCTATCTCTACCATGAATCGTTTCTCAGTCCATAAGATGATTGTCGTAACGCAACCTTCGTAACTTGCGCCAATTATTCGCATTGAACATTCCATCTTTAATAACACAATGAATCTTGTGAAATGTTTCAGTAAATGTATACCGTTTTAAAAGAAATATGTTGTTAATCTTAACATTTTGATCTTGCCTGTAAATTGGCATGTCTCTTGTAACATGTTTGTTATTTGAGAATAAATTATTATTATTATTATATGTAATGCATCAGAAAGTTCAAGACAAGAAAAAAACTCAGTCCAGTCGGAGTGCTGAATTAGAAACCGAAAGCTGTCCCAGTCAGCATGTTTATAGTCTCTGTATTGAAAACGGTTTACTGTTTTAGATTTGTCACATTTAGCAAAAAACGGAAGGGTGCAGAGGACAATTTTATGGTCACTGTTGTGAAACGTTTCGCAGACAGACACAGATGTCGGGGTGACATCGTGACAAAATACCAAATCGAGGATGTTGTGGTTCCTAGTAGGCAGGTGCACATGTTGTTGCCAACCGTGTGTGTCTAGGGGACCAAGTAAGCTATCAAATCGTAGTGGACCGGAATGTGTCCGCCAGTTGATTCCAGGGAGGTTGAAGTCACCACAAATAATTTTGCAGGTGAATTTAAGACAGACAGCCCTGGCAGCCCTGGGATTATTTTGGAATACTATGGTTGATGCATTTGAATTTAAAGTTCGCATACCGAAATGCCCTCTCACTAGGCGAGGTATATTGTCGAGTGTAGCTTCATTATACGACCCCTTGGGATTGTTAGCACCATTCACACTTCCTATGAAGCAGTTACTTCAAAGTTTGAGTAAATTGGGACTAGGATGGGACGAAGAGATTCCAAGTGAGGAAGGCAAACGCTGGTTAGAGATTTTAAGTGGCTTTCAGAGGGTTGAGAACGTTAGTTTTCCACGCTGTGTATTATTCCCACAGTCAGATCGCTCGCTCCTGGAACTTCATATTTTCTGTGACGCCTCGGAAGTTGGATATGGGGTAGTGGCATACATCCGTTCTCACATCGATGACACTGAAATATGTTCTCGCCTTATTACGGCTAAGGCAAGAGTAACCCCTTTAAACATTCAAACTATACCCCGCTTGGAACTTACGGCAGCAGTGTTAGCAGCGCGTATGGGGTCCCAGCTGCAGTCTGAGTTAGATATCAAGTTTGCAGAAGTTGTGTTTTGGACGGATTCCATGATTGTCTTACATTATATTAGAAATGAGAAAAGCCAGTTTAAAACATTCACAGCAAACCGGGTCTCGACTATCCACAGTCTTACAAAGGTGGACCAATGGAGATTTGTACCTTCTAAGGAAAACGTAGCAGACTTTGCATCCAGAGGAGCCAAGTTCAACATTGATGATGTCAAGGTATGGGAGGAGGGACCACATTTTTTGAAGAAGTCAAAGGAGTATTGGCCTGAAGCGGATGTACAAGGTCTTGACCCCATCTCTTAGAATTAAACAAGGTAATGTCCACGCATGTAATAGTTGGAGAATCCACTGTTGATCTACTTATTAATTATTATTCAGATTGGACTAGGTTACTTAAGGTTGTTGCATGGTTGATCCGATTTAAGCGATATTTATTAACAATGTATTCTGGCAGAAATGATCTGTCTCAACAGGTGGGTATGCTCAGAGTTGATGAGCTAGATTTAGCATGTTTAGATTTAATTCGATATGTCCAAAGCATAGTATTTCGGAAAGAGATTGAAATGTTGTTGTCTGATACCATTAGCAAAGTGAAAATAACAAATTCACCCTTACGAACCTTAAATCCAATAATTATAGACGGTTTATTGTGTGTCGGTGGCCGACTTCAAATTAGTTCCTGGTCTGAGTCGAGGAAGCATCCTATAATATTACCATCGAAGCATACAATTACAGATTTGATTCTACGGTACTACCATGTTTTGGAGGGACATGTCGGAGCTACACAGGTAATGGCAACTGTCCGAGAAAGATTTTGGGTGCTGAGGGGTGGTGTAGCCATGAGGAGAGTGATAAAGGATTGTGTTTATTGTAAAAGGAGGAACGCCCATCCAATTCAACAACTAATGGCGCCATTACCTGCGATCAGGATAGAAGGTTGTGACTATCCGTTCTTATCAGTTGGAGTAGATTATTTTGGACCCCTTATGGTTAAACATGGTAGAAATACTGAGAAGCGGTACGGTTGTGTATTCACTTGTTTAAGGTTGAGAGCTGTGCATCTGGAGGTGGCATATAGTTTTACCACCGACTCATTTATCATGGCACTAATGAGATTTGTCGGCAGAAGAGGTTATCCAAAAGAGATATATAGTGATAATGGATCAAATTTGGTGGGAGCTGAACGTGAATTAAGAAAATGTCTTCAAGGTTGGGTACAGGAGCGTATACACTCTGATTTGCTAAGAAAAGGAATTGACTGGCATTTCAATCCTCCAGCCGCTAGTCATTGGGGAGGAGTGTGGGAGCGTATGATTCGCTCTGTACGTAGGGTATTGGATGCTCTTGTAAAGGAACAAATTTTAACAGATGAATGCCTTGAAACTTTTATGATAGAGGCGGAGCGTATAATAAACAATCGACCTTTGGTTCCCGTTACAGACGACTCAAGGGATCTTGATGCAATAACACCAGCAAAACTATTACTATTGAGAGAGAATGTTGCAGAATTTACCGACACTGTATCTAATGACAGGTATTCTAAGAGATGGAAGCAAGCGAGTTACTTGGCGCAAGTATTTTGGAAACGTTGGTCTAAGGAATATGTTTCACTGTTGCAGCGTAGATACAAGTGGACACAGTTAGAGAGGAACATACGAGAAGGTGACTTAGTAATGATATGCTCTGACTTCTCTGAGAAAAACAAGTGGCCCTTAGGTCTAGTACAGAGAGTGATACCAAGTAAGGACAGACTAGTGAGACAGGTAGAACTAAGGACGAGAAAGGGGATCCTAGTGAGAGATATACGTAAACTGTGTCTTCTTGAAGCGGTAGATGGTAGGTAGCTACTCGGATCCCTAGGCGTACTGGTGTAAGTCCTAGGGATCACGAGATTGTTAACATATTGCATGCTTGTTGTTGATTGCTTGTGATGCACACATTTGGATTGTTGTTATCTATTTTTGTCGATGAAAAGAACCAAGGTTCTTTTGGTCGGGAGTGTTACGGGAGAAACGAAGACATTTTGCTGATCAAACCTTTATATATATAATCATTAATTTCACTGTTTTTTGGGTATATTTGTTTTACTTAACTTATGAACTTGTTTGAATTATTTTTTGCGGACATTTTGGACTCCCGTTTCTCTTGGTTGTTCGTTTGCAGTTTTTTGCTCCAAGAGCTAATAAATTAGAAGAACGACATTGGTCGTCTATTTGTAATAAAGTATTTTGGTCGAATTTGTGATTTGGAATAAACTTTGGTATCTACTTTGGAGTTTCGTTCTTGGTTTAAACAATTGGGGACCGTGAATTACAAATAGTTCGACAACCGTGCTTCGTAGGATCAACGGGCAAAAAACTGGACATAACACTATCAACAGATTTTGTTGGTTCACACTTGGCATCATTTTGGCCTTCTTCTTCCACATGGTAGTTTCTTCTTCAGTGAGTAGGTCGCTAAAGGTGTAGGACCTATTGCTGAGGGCTAGCTTCAGTTCGTTGAGTTTGCCAGTATCCCGAAGAAGAACTGTATTAAACATTAGTGGTGCTGTTCAACCAGCTATCTAGTGCTTCTTCAGTTTCAGCCTAATGTTAGCTACTTCCAAGTGGTAATCTAAAGTTATGTCAGCTCCTCTATTGGTTCCCACACCCTCTGTGATCCTTCTGAAGATGTGATGTGATTATCTTGGTTCTCTGTAATGTGATACACGGAAAACGATGAAGCATTGTGCTTGGGTTTGTGCGGGAGTATGGTATGGTCCCATGTTGTCTTTGTATCCGGTATTGTCAATTTCACCCTTGGCGTTTAGGTCCTCTTCTAAAGCTCTCCTCATCATACCAAAGAAGACGGCTCCGTTTACCGATAACGGATGCCATTAACGAGAGCTGATGGGGGAGTACTTTAAAGTGTTAATGACGAAGGGTTTGAAGGCTAGAGAAACTGCAGAATATAATGCACTTTGAGAAGGTTAGTCGTAGCTGATGTGGTAGTAGCACAAACGCAGGTCTTCCGTTCCTCACAGTCCGGAAAAAATGGTCTACGAAGATGGGTTTCATCGGAGAGTTTTTGATCTTTCGGGATTATGCTAACGATCTGGAAGGCGAACGACTGTGTTACAGAGGCTCGTAAATCCGTTTCCAGTCTGTCGAAGTGCATGTTCAAGATAATAAATCCCTTTGTTGGGAGTAATGTTGATCTACAGAACCCAATCGGCAGTCGTTATATCGTCCACGGCGTCATTTCAAAATGCGAGGAACAGAGCTAGCACCTGTTGAGGAAGTTTGGATGGGAAGAGTTTTAAGAAGACTTTTGTTCAAAGGTCGCTGACTAACGACCTCTTTCACGCATAGTGCCATTTCTGTCGCTTATCATTGTTGAAGTTTGATGTTGTGAAAAATTTCGTCTAACCTCTGCCAATCGGTTTGGTTCCCATACTTAAGAATTGACTTATTATGGTATTATAGGTTTCAGTAACATTATTATCAAACATACTAGATGTGTCGTACCTGTTCAGCTTGTGCGGCGAGGAATTTTTCAAGTTGGTCTGTCATGCTGCGTTAGTCGGTACCGGGCTCTGCTAAGAAGATTGGGTATCGGTCTCTTTACGGGAGAATAACATTAGTTGGAAGTTCGGCGGCATAATAACCTTAATAATACGAGGCTCAGATGTGTGTTTCAACATAACAGCAATAGAGTATGTATAAATTTCTCAGAATAAAAATGGTATCGCAACGTGTAAAATACATAAGCAAGTATAACATTATGGCAAGGAACAGACTTACGGCATTTCGTTAAGTTTACCAGGACACGTCGTGCTCACTAATGAGAATGTAACGTTTATTCACAGTTGGACAATGTTTTTGTCCTTAACACAATTCAGACCGAGGATAAGCAAAGACAAGTGAAGCCAGAGGTTAAAAATGACCAGGATGAAAGGCATACTTGAATGATGGCTGGGATGTTGATTAGTTAGTGAAATAAGCCTATTAGCTGATGCGAGGAGATGCCTAACTAAAGATGACCTCATGCGGATGATGAAGTCGGCATCAATATTAAAGACTTGGAGAACTATTTATATTGGGTATTTATTCACTTCTACAGACCGATGTCTGATTTGTGTCATACAAAAAGCGACATTACGTTTATGGTTATCATGCACCTCTGATCTGCTAACTTCGCGAAAGTGATCTAAATCACGGAAAATTACGCCTCCTCTCCTGCGGTTTATGACCGTATAACTTCTAATGAACATGCAACATCCAACCGTTGAAAAACAGTCTACATCAATAATAACAATAACACTTAACTTCATTCGTCCATCAGTAAAATCAACTTGAACATTTTATTTCTCAAACACTCCATTTATGAACTTGATTGGCTAATTTCCTATCCAATCAGCGCCTGATCGAAGCTTGGAGAACAGGATAGAAAATTCTCGTCTTATTAGCTGCATGCTGATTGGTCAAATCCAGTCCAGTCGATCACGTGAATTTCCTTCCAGAAGTTTTCTCATGCAAAGGCTATAAATAGACTAGCATTGTATTTATCTCTGCCTTCAAGCCTTCTAGCCTTCTTCGCTTTCAAGCCTTTTTGCCTTGGCTTTCGCCATCACCTCCAGCTTCTTTTCCTTGCTATTTTGGAATACAATCCTTCCTGTTCAACCGTGTTTTGATTTGTGTTACTTGTCCAGTGTTTTGTGTCAAGAATACTAAGCAATAAGATTTAGCCGGGAAATATCGTAAGCAACCGTTACAACAGTGGCGACGGAGAAAAAGGAAAAAAATTTCAAGATGCCTATTTCAGATGATCAGCTTAACCGAATACTACAACAACAGCAAGCACAATTAGATGCACAAATGCGGTTGTTGGAGACCCTAACTCAACAGCTCAACATCCAGTGTTCGAGTCCACATACTGTTTCAAATACGTCTTGTGAAGCAGTGGCTAACAGCATACCAGAATTCGTCTATAATCCTGAATGTGGAAATACTTTTCTGACGTGGTTCAAACGTTGGGAAGATACATTTAGAATTGAATTCGGTAAACAAGATGATGCATGGAAGACTCGGTTGTTGCTGCGTAAGTTGGGAAGCAGTGAGTATGAACGTTACGCTGACCACATATTACCGAAGTTACCTCGAGAGCTCAGTTTCGAGGAGACAGTAACTCAGCTGTCAGATATTTTCGGCGAATCAGCATCATTGTTTAGTATTAGATATCATTGTCTAAATCTGGTGAAACACGAAGATGATGAATATGCGGTTCTTGCAGACGTCGTCAACAGAGAATGTGAACGGTTCAAGTTACGCTCGTTGACGGAAGACCAATTTAAATGCTTAATATTCATCAAAGCTCTTCAGTCACCGCAAGATGCTGAAACCAGAACTAGACTTTTGATTCGAATGGACCAAGACCCTAACGTCACACTCAGAACATTGACAGATGAGTGTAAACGCCTACAAAGTATCAGGCACGACAACATGTTGATTGAACAGGTAAATCACAATTTAACCAGCAGTAGTGTCAATGCTATTACTAGGTTAAAAGTCCAGAAGCCGATAGCATCTCGTAACAAACCAACGACGGCATGTTGGTTATGTGGTGATTGGCACTACGTACGATTTTGTCCATTTAAAAAACATAAATGTCAGATGTGCCTTAAACGTGGACATAAAGAAGGCCATTGCCAACCAAATCGTACGTCTCAGCCCAAGAAGAAGCGCAAACGTACTCGACATGTGGTGAAATCAGCCGAGTCTAAATCACTTTCTCTCGTAGCTGCTTTTCAAACAGACTATGACGTTCGGAGAAAGTATGTCACTATACAGATGAACGGTGCATCAGCTCGTTTCCAAATCGACACGGCATCAGATATCACCTTAATGTCTAGAGAAACGTACAACTTGCTGGGAAAACCGCCAATGAAGCCATCTAAGAAAACAGCTAAAAGCGCTTCAGGTGGTGTGTTAAAACTGGTTGGTGAATTCCAGTGTAAATTTTCCTTCAACGGAAAAAATGTACAGGAATATGCTATCTGACAGAACGGCCAAACCTTGATCTTCTTGGTCTAGATATGCTAGAAAAGCTGGGAATAATGGATTTACCCATTAACAGTGTCTGCAGCGTATCGTGTTCATCATTGGACACCCCGATACTTAAAAACAAGACAAGTGAAAGGTTACAAGATAAACGAAAGAGGAAGTCAGCCTCTGTTTCTCAGAATAGCCTTGGCCGCTGTACGAATCTGAAAGCTAACCTACCAGCGAAAGCAGATGCCAAACCTACTTCACGTCCGAGACGCCCTATACCATATGCTGTTCATGAGCCTCAACAAAACTTATCGGTGGGGAAGCAGCCCGATCGACGGTTGTTTAAAGATATGGTTCCTACAAAGCAGGCGGCTCGTAAGAGTACGGGTGGCAAGGCACCCAGGAAGCAGTTGGACTCTAGCACCAGATCCTACGAATTTTCTCAAAGGGGAGGTGTTAGCGGGACATAGATGGAATTGAAGCACGACTACGTTGCTGCGCGCTGATTGGCTAATTTCCTATCCAATCAGCGCCTGATCGAAGCTTGGAGAACAGGATAGAAAATTCTCGTATTATTAGCTGCATGCTGATTGGTCAAATCCAGTCCAGTCGATCACGTGAATTTCCTTCCAGAAGTTTTCTCATGCAAAGGCTATAAATAGACTAGCATTGTATTTATCTTCGCCTTCTAGCCTTCTTCGCTTTCAAGCCTTTTTGCCTTGGCTTTCGCCATCACCTCCAGCTTCTTTTCCTTGCTATTTTGGAATACAATCCTTCCTGTTCAACCGTGTTTTGATTTGTGTTACTTGTCCAGTGTTTTGTGTCAAGAATACTAAGCAATAAGATTTAGCCGGGAAATATCGTAAGCAACCGTTACAACAGTTGACTTCTTGATTTTGAATTTCATAAGAATCACTTTCTTCGTATTATCTAATTTTTACTGTCCGAACGTTCTGATCTCTACACATCCAATAGTTACATTCATATCATCATCAATGTTTAGAGTGGTAGCTTCCTTCTCTTGACAATGTGAAAATTATTGCGATTATGTGTAATGATGGTCTAGACAGTTGTCCACTCTCTTAGCATGTCAGTAATTTGTTCTTCAGCCTTTTGATCAGTAATAAAACATGAGCTAATGGCTCTAACCACTACATTTTCGACTTCCTCCTCATATGATCTCGAAACTACTGAGTGCATGTAGTCAAGTAGCAATTTTTAAGCAAAGATGGACGTTTCAGGGCTTAATCTAAGAGAATAGCTTAGGTTAGTCAGCATTCTGAACATAAACATCGTGGGACAAGTTTTCATTAACGTATATACGCAGAGGATGGCTTATTTGCACACATTTTGTGAAACCACCTCATATGCCGGTCACACTACGTTCAATATATAGTAGGAAAGAGGAACTATAGTATACGACATAGATAACTTTACATGACCATTTTAACCAGAATGATGCTGATTAAAAGGAGAACGTCGAACAGCGAACAACAAAACGTCCAAAAATATAGCGTTATTGCAGTAGCTATAAACATGACAAAAACCGTAACTTTAGCCAGTGATAGTCAAAGCATCAAAATGTCAAAAATTAGCAAACCTGAGCCATGAAGGAGATAACCGTAACACGATGTATTCGAATACAAAGATTATACCCTAACAAAAATATTCAACTAATGAAAGCTGAAGTAACGACTTTGTAAAAAGGTACTTTCTAAACACAGATATCTCTAAAAGCGTCAAACATGAGATTAAATATTATATTTGGCACGATAAATGTGCCAGAACTCTAAAATCTCAACGCGTAGGAACTTCACTCCTGTTTTTCAAATCGCGCCAATATTTTCTTTTAGGATGCGCAATATTACCGCTTTTGTTGTTCAAGAACAGATAAGATAGTGACGACATCACAAATAAGGAAGAAAATCTTCGTTTTTTCGCCTTTCTATATTGGGTGTTGTAGATTGTAGTTGTTGGTTACACTATTGGAATCTACACTCAGCATATTTAATGTCAAGGTCGTTATGATCATAACCAACTGTAGGCATTAAGTTTTAGATGCAGGAAATTTGGTTACACTGTGTGAGCTCTACTAAATTACCTTAACTTTCAATACGTGATCGTGATTTATTAAAGTAGTATGTTTCGAAATCTTTAAAAGCGTGTGTAACTCCATCTTATTGGTCTAATATTTTATCCGTTGAATTCGGAATGTTGATAGTCTTTTTCATTTATATCCATCCACGGTATTCTGGTATCAAAAGCTAGCTTTATTCTGATTGTTGCATACAGTAGAGAGTTTGGTACTTACTACTCGGTTTCCTGCTTTCGAGGAAATATATTCACACCTGTCTGATAACATTGAAGTCGCTGGTTCCAGTTACTTCTCTGCCCCGCGACAAACGCATCCATTCGTACTGTAACGATAAACTAGTCAACAAACGGTATAAGGGAATTGTTTATTTTACCCTAGCTTACCAAAACGATTTTAAACATTCTGGTTATGTAGATTCTTTTCAGTGGTTTTCCTCTTTAATAAGTTTGCACAAGTAGCTAACCCGAAAAAATCTTTTTTAATAGTTTGTATCACTTGTCTATAAGTATTTTTCAAATATAAGTCTCCGGTCGATCATAATGCTTATCATGTTTCACGACTACTTATATGGAAACCGACGTAAATAGTTACGATTTTTGTTTCAATTTATTGTTAGGGAATGCTAAACAAACCAATAGTTCTATGACAATGAGATTTTTGAACACAGGAGAGGTCATAAGTCTCAATCTTTCTTATCGACACAATAAAATGATAGTAAAAAGATAAGTATTACAATAATAAAGGCAATAGTATTACCGGAATCGGAAGACGAGAAGTAATCAAAGTTTGTCAAGGGTGTTAATAAATTATGTGGGTTGATACTATGTTCATTACACGGAAAAAGCCAAATAATGGTTACTCGGTACACTCTGTTAAATAAATTCACAGCATACGGGTGTCTATGATCTGTATTGTATTCAAATAACCGGTTTATTCCTCATATAAAAAATTTTACACAAGTATTCCAACGATACTGTCCCCTCTTATGCCTCAAAAGTATGTCCTGAGTTTGTTACTGCATTTCATCTTAATAAGGTGTCTATATGATGCTTACTTACGCTTGTTCGCCCCAATGGAGCATAGGTCGTGAACCGGCATTCTCCAACCTACTCTGTCCTGGGCCTTCCTTTGTAGTTCTGCCCAACTGTTGTTCACTCTCCTTATGTCAGTCTCCATTTTTCGGTACAATGTGTTTTTTTGGTCTTCCTCTTTTCCTTTGCCCGTGAGGATTCTAAGTGAGGGCACAGTCATGTGACGCAGTTGTGTGCTTTCCTCAGTGTAAGTTCTATCCAACTCTAGCCCTTCTTCTTGATTTCTTCCTGAACTGGAATCAGGTTTTCTCTTTTTCACATTAGGTGTTTGCTGACAGTGTATGGCCAAAGCATCCGAAGTATTTTGTCTAGACAATTGTTAATTAACAATTACTACAAACATACTTGTCGAAATAACACTTTCCTTGTCTGATTTTTCAGAAATTGAACTTTTTCCAAGAGATTCACCTACTGACTTAGAATATACCGATAATAAAGTTCTATTTGGTGAAGACGCTGAGAAAATGACGAGCGTTCTGTCATTAAAATGTGTACCAAAGAATTACATTAACCTTATACAAGCTCTCTAGTCGAACACCACTGGTCGAGTAAGAACTTATTGCGAACTGTCATCGGCATTCTTTACTTCAAGTGGTGTTCATCAGGGCTGCCCACTGTCTCCATTCCTGTTTAACTTTGTCACGGACATACTTTTAGAGTTAGAATTACGCTCGTCTGATTTTTCAGGGGTGAACCTGCTACCAGGAGACACGCGTGCTGACCTAGAGTATGCTGATGACATAGTTCTGTTCGATGAGGACGCTGACAAAATGCAGTCTTCTAACTACCCTAAGCAACAATGTGAACATGTTCGGGTTACGGTTCCCCCTCAAAATGCGAAATGTTGCTTCAAGATTGAGTCGCATCGCCACCTGAACTAGCATTAGGGAATTAAAGGGTTGAGCGTGCTGACCGCTTCACTTAACTCGGGAGTCTCATCATTGCTGATGGCCTGGTGTGTGACGAAATCTCAGCACGGATACGGAAGACCCGATCATCTTTTGCTAACTTGCGTAACTTATGGAGTCGGTTAGATATCTGTCTGCGAACAAAAGTACGGATTTACTATGCAGCAGTTCTCTCCGTACCCATATATATGCCTCTGAAACATGGCCAGTAAGAGTAGAAAACATTGTTATGTTACTGTTATTCGATCATAGGTGTGTCCGAAGCATTGCTCGTTTATCTTGGGAAGACTGAGTAATCAATGCTGTTGTTAAGAAACGAGTACTAGGCAAGGATGGCAAATCAGTTGATGAAGTGATGAATCTTTATCATTTGAGATGGTTAAAATATGTGTTATCTATACCCAACCACCGACTGCCTAGACGAGTGATGTAATTTTGGTGTAGGGGTAGGCTAAAAGAAAGCTAGGAGTGGCCTAACGAAAACATGGCACAAATCCATGAGATCACTGACTATTGAACTGAGCCATATTGGTAGATGTAGACCACCTGGTGTGGATCCTCGAGATAATAATGATCGATAGTTTGATACTTTTAATGACATGACTTAAAATCGTTAGCAGTGGCGCAGATGCATCCATTCTTTGTGTTCTCCCAGATTATAATCTAAACTCCTCATGACCTTCTTGTCTTTCTTGTCTCAAATCTATTTCACTAGATTATACTCCTTGAATAATATCTTCGGACCGTGATCTTTCTGATTACTGCTCATACTTCTACTACCTCTACCACTATGGGATTTGAATCGACAAGTGCATCTCCGTGGTATAGTGTTATGGCAACTTAAAATAATGTACGTACGAATGAAGTTCTGCGTTGTAACTGACTGACTGACTAACTAACTTATATAGGCAAAGGTATTGAAAATAAAAAGGTACGAGAACTCTCTAGTCGGTATGGTAGAATAATAAATTCAAATGTTACTATCTGATCCAGTCAGTCAGATGCAACGTAGAACTTCGTACATGAGAGTACATCAGTTCATGTTGCTATACCACATCAGCACAGAGATATAATTGTCAATTCAAATGCAGTAGTAGAAGAGGTACTAAAGGTATTAGAAGTAATCGGAGAGGTTAGGATTAGAAGATATTATTCAAGAAGTATGATTCAGTGAGAAAAGTTTAGAAAGTCAAAACTAGAAGGGTTGAATAATCCAGAAGCTTAGAATTTGAGAGAACACAAAAAATAAATGCACCGGCGCCATTGCAAACAGCTTTGAGCCATGTCGTTCAAGGTCTCTAACCATCAGTGACTACCCCAACCAGGTAGTCGACAATTACCGACATGGCTAAGTCCATTCGTCAATGACTTCATGGATTTCTGACATGTTTTGGTCTGGCCGCCCCTAACTTTCTTCCAACCTATTCCAACACTACAAAACAAAGCTCATCGAGGCAGTCAGTGGTTAGGCATACACAGCACATGTTCCAACCACCTTGACTAACTAAATAAACACTTGTACCTTCTGGATTATGACTTTTATAATATTTCTCCAGAAAATATACAAATATATTCATAAATTGTTGTTGATGAGTTTACATTTAAAAGATATTCCTTGTTCAAATGTGAACAGTTGCATTTCACATTATATTTTATTCTTTTTAGGTATTATTTGTTTTATCTAACTTAATTAATTCATTCAAAAACTGCTAAACTAAACTAAACTAACCATGGATGCAGAGAAATTTTTAAATTTTCAAATGCAAATGCGTGAAAATAATATGGAAGTAGAAAGTTTTTTAAATGATTTTGAAGCATGGAAAAAAACAGTTGAATTGAAAAGTCAACATTTAACGAAAACTGCTCAACCAGAATTACCAGCTATACGTAATAGTTTACTGCAAAAACAGAAAAAGGTACTTGGATAATTTTTTGTCGCTCCAACTAATCGAATTCATTTCTAGAAAACAATGAAACAAAATGTGAATACTAAAAAAAAAGTTGAACGAATTAAAGCATATGATTATCAAGCATGGGATAAATTCGTTGCTAACCATGCCGTAGATGACGATGACGATGATAGTGCTGTTGTTGATCGTGATGATGTTGATAAAAAGTCAACTTCTCTGAATGGCCAAGCGTCTAGTAGTAGTAGTAGTAGTAGTAGTAGTAGTAGTAGTGAAATAACAGATGAAGAGAAAGAAGATCAAAGACGTATTGAATTATCTAAAGAAGCTCGTGAATTAGGCAATGTTCGTTTTAAGGTTAGTGCAATCATGTATTGTCTATTTTTTGTTTTTCTCATAGAGTTAGATGTTAACAATTTAATCTCAGTTATCATAATGTTTTCATGAATTCTCATATGCAGATTATTTTATTTCAAGGATAGAAGGCTAAGGGTTTTTATTAGTTGTCTTTTAGTTAGGTTGTGTGTGTGTGCTTTTATCTCTTGAATGATTCAGTTTAAACAGAAAATATTACTCATGCTGGTAGTAGGTTCTAAAAGCTGATTATTCGGTGCGAAAACACTGATCAATCAATCAATCAATCAACAGCAACGTAGAACTTGGTAAGTACATACGTACATCAGTTCAAGTTGCCATGCCACATTAGCACACAGATGTAATTGTCAATTCAAATCCCATAGTAGTAGAGGTAGTAAAAGTATTAGCAGTAATCGCAGAGATTAGGATTAGAATATATTATTCAAGAAGTAGAATCTAGTGAAATAAACTTAAAAATAAAAAGATAAAGGTGATGAGGAATTAAGAAGTTTAGCATTTAAGATAATACAAGGAATGAATGCATCTGCGCCATTGCAAACGGTTTTGAGCCATGTCACATTCAGGGTCTCTAACCATCGATTACTATCATCTCGCGGGCCCCAACCAAGGTAGTCGATAGCTACCAACATGACTCAGTCCACTTGTCAGTGACTTCAAGGATTTGTGCCATGTTTTGCTATTGCCGCCCCTAGATTTCTTCCAACCTATTTCTACATCGCAAAATATAGCTTGACGAGGCAGTCGGTGGTTAGGCTTACGTAACACATGTCGCAACCACCTCAACTGATGAAGTTTCACTACTTCAACTTTCGACCTACCATCCTTACCTAGAACCCGTTTCCTAAGAACGGCATTGCTTACTCGGCTGTCCCATGATACTCCAGCAATGCTTCGGAGACACCTATGAGCAAAAGCCAGCAACCTACGAATATCTTCTACTCTGACTGGCCATGTTTCACAGATATAAATTAGGACGTAGCGAACTACTGCACAGTACACTCGTTCTTTTAGTCAGCGAACGGATATCTCACCTACGCTATTAGTGACGCAGGTTGGCAAACGCCAATCAAGCCTTCTATATCCATGCTGGTGGGAAAACACCGGGTAATTAATAATAAGTTCAAATTTTGTAGAGATTTTTTTTACCCTACGAACACAATCATCCTGTAACAATAACTTCAATGTCTTTAACTTGATTGCCATTCATTCACATCGATATTTGTCTGATGTAGTTGTAACAGTTTGGAGACCAGAAATAGGTCGATTTATTGCGTAACTCCATTTTGAACTATTAACTGTGAGTGCATTT
Source organism: Schistosoma turkestanicum (assembly GCA_944470395.2). Taxonomy (NCBI): domain Eukaryota; kingdom Metazoa; phylum Platyhelminthes; class Trematoda; order Strigeidida; family Schistosomatidae; genus Schistosoma; species Schistosoma turkestanicum. The sequence goes on along the minus strand of OX103974.1, from coordinate 41,373,257 downwards.
TAACCTATTGAATAATATTTCAACAAATCGTTAAAAACAGAGACTAAAACCCTTGTCAACTCTGCCAGTAGACCCTTCGGGGCTACTGCCGGTCCCAAGCCCGGTGATCGACTGGATTATCAAGACATCAACATCTGGAGGGAAGCACGGTATCCGGAAGGAAAAAACAAAATTCTCCGATGCAACACAACATGAGCCAACCAAATCACTCTCGATGGACACAACTTGGAGGACGTTAAAACCTTTACATATCTGGACAGCATCATGACAATCAGGGTGGATCCGATGCCGATGTGAGGGCGCGAATCGACAAGGCAAGGGCTGCATTTTTAAAATTGAAAAATATCTGGAACTCAAAACAGCTATCATTCAACACCAAGATTAGGATTTTTAATACAAATGTCAAGACAGTTCTATTGTATGGAGCGGAAATTTGGAGAACTACAAAAGCCATCCTCCAGAAGATACAAGTATTCCTTAACAGTTGTCTTTGCAAAATACTTCGGATTCGTTGGCCAGACACTATCAGCAACAACCTACTGTGGGAGAGAACAAAGCAGATTTCAGCGGAGGAGGAAATCAGGAAGAAACGGTGGAAGTGGGTAGGACACAGTGCGTAAAGCACCCAACTGCATCACGAGACAAGCCCTCACATGGAACCCTCAAGGCGAAAGGAAAAGAGGAAGGCCAAGGAACAAATTACGCCGAGAAATAAAGAAAGATGTGAGAAAAATGAACAAAAACTGGACAGAACTGGAAAGGGAAGCCCAGGACAGAGTTGATTGGAGAATACTAGTCGGTGGCAGCCTATACCTCATTTAGGGTAACAGGCGTAAGTAAGTAAGTAAGTACGTTAGTAAAACTCTTACTCAGCCTTATTATAGACCTGTCTACTCAAATATTACTGAATTTAAAAAATAAATCAATCCTTCTTGTATACAAGCTTTTCACTGTTTAGATAATGTCGTCCATTTATCTCGACGTGTTTTTTGTATTTTCTTACTTCTATTCATATAAATCTTGATTTCCATTTCATAAATGTAAATTTTTGTACAAAAAATAAAGAAACTGGCATCTCTTTTCATATGAAGTCAGTCAGTCAGATGCAACGTAGGACTTCGTACGTAAGTACATCAGTTCATGTCGCCATACCACATCAGCACAGAGATGTAATTGTCAATTCAAATCCAATAGTAGAAGAGGTAGTAAAGGTATTAGAAGTAATCGGAGAGGTTAGGATTAGAAGATATTATTCAAGAAGAAGTATGATTTAATGAGAAAAGTTTAGAAAGTCAAAACTAGAGGTGTTGAAGAATCCAGAAGATTAGGATTTAAGAGAGAACACAAAGAATAAATGCAACGACGCCATTGCAAATGATTCTGAGCCATATCATTCACGGTCTCTAACCATCGATTATTATCATCTCGCGGACCCCAACCAGCTAGTCGACAATTACCGACATGACTCAGTCCACTCGTCAATGACTTCATGGATTTTTTCATATGAAGGCAATCTAAGTTGGATTAGTATGTTTGGTATATTTACTGATATTATTTGATCATTGTCTCAATTATCCACAAAAAATAAAACTTGAATGTGTACACAACTTTTTTAAAAATTCAATTATTTCATCCAAATAAAATCAATAGGAAGGTAAATTCAATGAAGCTATTGAACAGTACACCATGGCTATACGACTTACACCGGAAGATTCTACGCCGTATATAAATCGTGCATTTGCTTATATTAAAACAGAACGTTATGCATCCGCTGAAGTGGATTGTACCAATGCGTTAAGATTAGACAACAGTTCAGTGAAAGCATTTTATCGGTAAGTATTTAAAAGAAAAGATGATATTCTATAATCATTGTATTATAGTTTGTGATGTTTTTTATTCCAATTAGATAGGTATCGCTATCACTGTTGGATTTGAACTGACAGTTACATCTCTGTGCTGATGTGTGATATGGCAACCTTAACTGATGTACTTACGTACGAAGTTCTGCGTTGTATCTGTCTGTCTGTCAGATAGGTATTCAACTTCATAATTTGAAAATATTTACATTGATTGATAAGTTGATTGCGTAAAATGTTATATTATGTTTGTGATTGAGTCTCATGAAAATATCAAGATTTCTGAAGCGTTCTGTTGATTAGTACCGATGACATAGTCCTACTTGGTGAAGACGCTGACAAAATGCAGAGTCTTCTGACCACCTTCATAAGCAACAATGCAAGCATGTTCGGGATGCGGTTCTCACCCTCGAAATGCAAAATCTTGCTTCAAGATTGGGTTGCATCAGCACCTGAACTAGTGATAGGGAGTGAAGTAGTCGAGCGTGTAGACCGCTTCACTAATCTGGGCAGTCTCGTCAGTGCTGATGGCCTGGTGACTGACGAAATCTCAGCTCGGATACAGAAGGCTCAATTGGCTTTTGCCAACCTGCGTCACTTATGGTGTAGGCGAGATATCCATTTTTGAGATGGTGGAGAAAACTTGTAGCTCGGGTGGATGATTGTGGTGGTGTTTGGTTCTCTGAGCTGGGTGTTTTGGTTGTGGAGCTTTCATTGTTCTTCTGAACAACATCATCAGCACAAACTTCAGATAGAAGTGAAGTATTCGAATTTCTCCACGTTTGACCTGTAGCTTGTTCTGCTAACCTCGATCTTGATTGGTTGCTGTTGACTTTTGACCTGTCGTTGTTTGCAACTTTGTTTTGATTGCACCCACCTTTTGATCTGTTTCTTGATCCTATGTCACCTATGATTTTCCTGATTGGTTGATAAATTGAGTCAATGTCGATGTGTTTGTTGATTGCTGATTGGCCTGAGTGCCAAGCTTCTAAAAATTCTCTAGTGTTCTTTCTCCTCCCCCTTCTGCTGACTAAAGGACGAGCGTACTGTTCAGTAGTTCGCTCCGTCCTACTTTATGGCTGTGAAACATGGCCAGTCAGAGTAGAAGATATTCATAGGGTAATGACCTTCGATCATAGGTGTCTCCGAAGCATTGCTCCTGTATCCTGGGACAACCGTATAAGCAATGCCGTTGTTAGGAAACGAGTTCTATGTATGGATGGCAAATCAATAGATGAAGTAGTGAAGCTTCATCAGTTGAGGTGGTTGGAACATGTGTTATAGATGCCTCACCACCGACTGCCTCGACGAGCCGTGTTTTGTGCTGTACGAGTAGGTTGGAAGAAAGATAGGGTCGGCCAGACCTAAACATGGCAAAAATCCATGAAGTCATTGACAAGTGTACTGAGTCATGTCGGTAGTTGTCGACTATCTGGTTGAGGTTCGCAAAATGATAATAATAGATGGCTAGAGACCCTGAATGACATGGCTTAAAACCGTTTACAATGGCGCCGGTGCATTTGTTCTTTGTGTTCTCTTAAATCCTAATCTTCTGGATTCTTCAACACCTCTCTGTGCTGATGTGGTATAGCAACATGAACTGATTTACTTACGTACGAAGTTCTTCGTTGCATCTGACTGACTGACGGTTGATTAGTGATGACTGAAACAAAACCTTAATTCGAGACTTCTTGTCGATTCCCCCTTCAACTATCTACCGTCTACATGCTGTGAGTTTTCTTACATCTACTAACTCAGTTATTGTATATATACCAACTGTTGAAAGCTCACTTAAAAACTCATCCATTCCTCAAATTATCAATCAGAACGCTAGAGAAACCATTCAGGTACCTTGTATTCTTCATGTGTTTATTTTATACATTAATTCGAAAAGACTCGTAATTACAGATACGAAACACCAATAACACATTAGCACACAAAGATCGAATTGTCAATTCAAATCTTATAGTAGTAGAGGTAATAGTAGTAGTATTAGCAGTAATCGGAGAGATTATGTGTCGAAAATATTTATTCAGGAAGTACAATTAAGTGAAATGAACTTTAAAAAAATTAGTCATGAGGAATTCAGAAGATTAGAATTTGAGAGAAGAAAAAGAGTAGACTCATATACGTCTTTGGAAATGATTTCAAGCGATGTCATTCAAGTTCTTTAACCATCGGTGACTTTCGTCTCGCGGACCCCAACCAAGTAGCCTACATCTACCAACATGACTCAGTCCGGTTGTCAGTGACTTCATGGACTTGTGCCATGTTTTGGTTTTGCCGCTCCTAGCTTTCTTCCAACCTATTCCTACACCACAAAACAAAGCACGACGAGGCAGTCAGTGGTTAGCCATACGTAACACATGTCCCAACCACCTCAACTGATGAAGTGTCACTACTGCGTCTATTGATCTGCCATTCTTACCTAGCACCCGATTCCTAATAGCAGCGTTGCTCACTCGGGTGTCCCAGGGTATACGAGCAATGCTTCGAAGACACCTATGATTGAGAACTAGTAACCTACTCTCACTGGCTATTTTTTCACAGACATAAAGTAGGACGGAGCGAACTACTGCACAGTACACTCGTCCTTTGGTTAGCGAACGGATATCTCGCCTACACCATAAGCGACGCAAGTTGACAGAAGCTAGTCGAAACTTCTGTATCCGTGCTGAGATTTCGTCACATACCAGGGCTTCAACACTAATGAGACTATGAAGCGGTCAACATGCTCAACTGCTTCACTCCCTATCACAAGTTTAGGTGCCGATACAAGCCAATCCTGATCTTAGGGTAGTCGGAAGACTCTGCATTTTGCTAGCGTCTTCACCGAATAGGACCATGTTATCAGCATACTCTAAGTCAGCAAGCTAGTCTCCTTGTAGAAGGTCAACTTCTGAAAAGTCAGACAATGAGATTCTGACCTATAAAAGCATGTCAAAGTTAAAATGGACATCCCTGACGAACACCATTTGAAGTAATCAATGCCGATGACAGTTCGCCATTGGATTTCACTTGATCAGTCGTGTTCGAATAAAAAGACAAAATGTGTCTTTATTCCAGGACCTGACGAAGTGTGAATATATGGTCTATACATCAACTTCGGGGTCTGAAACCAGCGTGGTTTTCTTAAGTCTGCTCTTCACAAGCTCTAGTTAGATGTCGAAGTGTTATCGAAGCTAATATCTTAGATAATTCATTAGCTAAACTGATTCTTCTGTGATTGTCGCAAGAAGACTTTTGTCCTTTCTTATAGACTAGAACAATCAGTAATTTCGAGTAGTCAGATGACATTACGTCTAGTTCCAAAATTCTAGCTAAAATCTCACTCATTCGCACTGCTAAAACCGGACCCCTATCGTTTAAAATCTCAGCGATCAATCTATCAGGACCTGTTGCCCTCCCTCACTTCATTAAGAGTTGGAGGATTAACATCAGTTGGCCATTCCGGTTGACTGGAGATTGTGGGTAACTGAAGTGTGGCTGAAGGCAATTTGAACCCCTTACTAAATTGTTCTGCCCTTCGATCCAATCTTCTGAATTTAGAGTGAATAATAAGCCAATCTTTCTCAGTGATAATAATCTCGCTATCAGTTGGATTTCTAATACCGGTTTTTTTGATAAGGCTGAAAAGTTGTCTACTGTCACCTATCGCCACCGCCTTTTCCATCTCTTTTGCTTTCGCCACCTACCACTGTTCGCGATCAATGCGTAGGCTTTCTATCAGCCTGCGTTTAAGCTGATTCCGTTCCTCATCATGTCCGGAGCCAGATGGGATGAGTTTCCTAGAATGTACCAGTCTGGTAGATTCTGCTGAGATCTGCGGCTTCTTCCTGGCCTTACGGTTTACCTTACTAGCAGATATCACTGCTGTTTCCACAGCTTTTTCGATATCGTTCCAAGTTGCCTCGCGGTAGGTATCAATTATATGTCTGCCTAATTGTTTTTTAGTTGCTCTTGAAATATACTCTAGGCCTTTTTTATCGTTAAGTAAAACTCTAAGGGGGCCTAAAGTAACACGCATTCCAGCCAGTATAACTCGGTTCGGTCAACACAACAGGCAAGCCCAACCATCACGTCTAGGTAGCAGCTACGGTCGGGTTGTGGGAAGCATACAAACTGATTCCTGTAGTTTCATAAATTTCCTCTCGCACCTCTTCCTAATACTTACTCTACGTATCGATCTATCATACACTTAAATAGTATTGTCAGACACTTGGGTTACAACCCATTTAATCAATAAAACCATTGAAAATATTTATGCCCATTCATTTTTTCTATCTTTTTCCTAAGAACAAGTATGTGATTCAAAATAGATTACCTATAGTTTCTCCAACAATCATTATATTCGATACACTGCAACTGTAACCTGTTTGATGTATGCCATATGTCTATTGAAAAGTATAACCGTTGTTATTTAACTAGTGTAGATTAGGCGATTATTTTGTGTAGATTTTTCAGCTACCATTCATGAATCCAGTCAGTCAGTCAGTTGCAACGTAGAACTTCGTACGTAAGTACATCAGTTCATGTTGCCATACCACATTAGCAGCACAGAGACGCAAATGTCAAATCAAATCCCATAGTGATAAACATAGTAGAAGTATCACTGGTAAAGGAGATTAGGGTTCGGAGATATCATTAAAGAACTATAATTCAGTGAGGTAAGGTTAGAAAGACAAAGATAGAGGTGCTGACGAATCCAGAAGACTAGGATTTGAGAAAACACAAAGAATAACTACACCGGCGCCATTCCATACGATTTTGAGCCATGTCATTCAAGGTCACTAAACATAGGTGACTTCCGTCTCGCGGACCCTAACCAAGTAGCTTACATGAATTAAGTTGTGTTGATTTTTTTTAAAAAAAAAAAAGAAATCGATGCCCTGTATCATCACTAACTACTATCAAACAATGATTATATTCAATGTTCAAGTCACATCTTTTTATTGATCAATGATAATGAGCGCAAAAATCGATATATATGTTTCTGTACAAACTGTGTACAATAATATTATACTGTGACATATTAATTTTTATTACGGGGTTGTTGTGAAGGTTGTTAAGTTACACATTTTTGAAACCATGAATCGATCAATGTTAGACTATAACCATTAGAAACCTGAAAGCACTGGACAAAGGCCGTTTCGTCCTAGTATGGTACTCCTCAGCAGTGCGCATCAGTGTTCGCGCACAATACCGAAGGTCCTGGGTTCGAATCCTGCGAGGAGCAGGAGTCGTGGATGCGCACTGCCACTGATGAGTCCCATACCAGTACGAAACGGCCTTTGTCCAATGCTTCCAGGTTTCTAATGACGGTCTAACATCGATCTCGATTCATGGTTTCAAAAATATTAATTTTTATTAAACGATTTTAATTTAAAAAAAAACGTTTTATTTTTTCTCTTTAGACGTGCACTAGCACGTAAAGGGTTAGGTTATACTGCTGGAGCAATTGAAGATTTAAAAGAATTGCTTAAATTTGATTCAAATAATAAAATTGCTCAAAATGAATTGAAAACTTTAACTGGGAAAAGAGAACTGGACGATACATCGAAATCTTCTTCCACAACTAGTAGCAGCAGTAGTAGTAGCTCATCAGTTCATTCAAACAAATTGAGAAAAATGAGACAAATACCAATTATTGAAGTCAGCAATAATAATGATGATCATCATAAACCAATGTCGAGTACAACACCACTTCCTACACAACAAATGATTACAAAAAACTCTAACTCTACCAGTAATGCGAATGTTCAGAGTTCCATGTTAAACACTGTTGTGAAAACAAATGAAAACGCGTCATATTCATCGATCACAATGAATACACCCAACAGTAATGTCAATGTTGACAATCCTACTGTTATTCAACAACAATCATTACCCACTAACATGAAATTGTATAAAACACCATCGAATTGGTTCCAATTGGAACGTGAACTACGTGAATTATGTCATCGAAATTCTTCATCCAATCATCATCAACATCACCAACAACATCACCAATCAAATCAACTTAGCAAAGAAGCAATCCGTTATTTATGTCATATTCAACCAATCAACTATAAAAAATTATTCGGTGAAAATATGGATAGTACATTTTTATCTTATATGCTTTATGCATTGTGTCATACAAATGATGAGGATGGCGATGGTGATGTTGTTGTTCAGCTGACGAATCAACATATTTTAGATCGTTTATTTTATTTAATAAAATTACCAAGATTTGATATTGCATGGATGATGATTACTAATGAAGTGGAACGTGTTAATGTTAGGGATTTAATTAAAAATTTACAAAATGATTATTCACTTAATCAAGATGTATTAAAACAAATTTCTGTACAGTTTGAATATTGAACATAAATTATTATTTTTTAACCTATTATATTTTCCATTTCAACTTGTTTGTTTCTTCTGAGGAATGGCATTCATTGGCTTCTTTTAAAATGATAACATTTATGTAAATTAATTTGTTACATTGTGTGCTGCTACAATGTAAGAACGATATGGCTCAAAATCCTTTGCACTGGCGCAGCTGCGTTCACTCTTTATGTTCTCCCAAATTCTCCCGACCGAAGCTGTTACCTTGACGTGGTGGTCGGGCTTGCCTATCGTCATGACCCAACCGAGCTACATTGGATGGAACTTATGTTCCTGAAGGTTCTACAATGCCAGGTAGGTCGATTGGAGAACGATGAGACTGAGGGCGAAGTCGTACTGCTGACTGAAGAGGGGTGTGACGGCAGTAAGGTGTTTCCCTCGGACAACCAGCATCTGCAGCGATGCTGCCTTCTCACAAGGAAGGAAGGGTTAGAAAAGGTCGACCCTCAAAATGTCACACCTCACGGATTTCCGTCTCCTTGGGTAAGGGTACCCACTAAGGGCTTTCAAGAGCGGAGCTAACACTCAAAAAACTTCTCATAAAATGTCCGTACGTGACCGGCCTCAAGCAGTTGTCCGTTGTGCTCTGCGGTCACGCTCCGAAGTTTCTAAGACCAACGCTAATCTACTTTCCTTTTCAGGTTCCTCAAGAAACAACCTTCCACGGTGTGGGCAGCCGGGAAGTGATAACTGCCCTCATACCCGTAACAGCACACGAGACCAAATTGGTCAAAATCAAATCCTTCCTCTCTCAAATTCTAGTCTTCTGAATTCCTCTCTCCCTAATCTTTTGCATTACCGCAAATATTTCTACTATCTCTACCACTATGGGATTTGAAGTGACAAGTGCGTCTCTTTGCTAACGTGGTATGGCAACCTGAACTGAAGTACTTTGCGTACGAAGTTCTACGTCGTAACTGACTGACTGACTGACATACATTCTACATCTCATGGGTAGTAACTACTGTTAGAATGTCATTGAGAAAGGAAATTTTTTTAATGGTAAATGATTATCAAGATATAGGTGTTAGGTTCGTCACTAGGTACGCTTGAAGCTATAACGCGTTCACCTTAATCGATAAACGTGAAGGAGACAATGAACCAGCATCGAGGTAGGCTACCTTGATCCGAAAACGGCAAAAGAGAAGTCTTGATAGGCGTAGGAAGTATATTCTACAAACACCCAGCAAGCACAATACAATCAAGCACACAACTCTCGTTTATTTATGCATCATTGAAACGTCCTTGGGACAGTTACGAAAATAGCACACTAAAATAAACGGCAGCCAATCACGTTCCTAGTGGAAAATGAAATCTCAAGGTCAACTGATCACCACACGCTCGCAAACATGAAATCCAAAATAAGGCATAAGCGAGATCCGGGGGTCTAACCTCCCCAACGATATGCCAACCCCGTAAACTTGACCACTAGATCGTGAAGGCAAGAGCGGAATAGAAAATCTGTTTGGCTACCTAATCATACACATAAGTACGCATTTATATATATATATACGCTTATTTCCCCTTAGATAATGAATCCATTTGTTGACTAATCATATACATTTGTCATCAAATGACCTCATCCGGACACTTCTGATTGGCTTTCCTCTATAGCAGAATTCACATATATATCAAATACCTAGATTAGTTGCAACTGAAGTGAATACATTGTTTATTTACGTGAGCGTTTGCGATAATCTGTTCAACGATGAGCTTACAACACAAGACCAGCCCTCACGGTCAAACAAAGAGAGGAAAGCCAAGAAACACAGAAAGATATAAGAAGAATGAACAAAAATCGGACAGAACTGGAAAGGGAAGCCCAGGACAATGTAGGTTGGAGAATAACTGTGTCGGGGGCGGCCTATGCTCTTCTCCATTCAGGGTGCATTGTAGTCCACGATGCGGCTACTCAAAATTCTCACTCAGTCAGTTGCAACGTAGAACTTCGTACGTATGTACATAAGTTCATGTCGCCATACCACATTAGCACAGAGACGCAAATGTCAAATCAAATCCCATAGTGATAGAGATAGTAGAGGTATTAATGGCGAACTGTCACCGGAATTCTTCACTTCACATGGTGTCCGTCAGGGATGTCCACTCTCTCCATTCTTGTTTAATTTCATCATAGATATGCTCCTAGATATAAGCTTATCCTCGTCTGAATCTTCAGGAGTAGACGTTTTACCAGGGGGCTCGCTAATTGACTTAGAGTATGCCGATGACATAGTCCTACTTGGTGAAGACTCTGACAAAATGCAGAGTCTTCTGACTACCCTAAGCAACAATTCAAGCATATTTGGGATGCGGTTCTCCCCGTGACTGTCACAAGAGGACTTTTATCCTTTCTTATAAATTGGGACAATCAAGGATTGAGACCAGTCGGATGGGATTACGTCCAGTTCCCAGATTCTACCTAAGATCTCAGTCAACCTAGCTACTAAAACTGGACCACCACCCTTAAATATTTCATGGGTCAGTCTATCAGGACCTGCTGCTCTACCTCGCATTAGATTTCCTATAGCTTTCTCAAAATTCTACCGATTGACCAATACGATCGCAAATTCTGCTTATCAAATCTCCAATACATCAGAACACAAAACTGTTCAATGGAAAATTGTTTATGAGGTCAGAATACAGACAATGCATATTTATACAGTTACAACGACCGTGAATATTGACCAATAGGAAACAACATGTGAAAATATACGATTGTACGTACGTTCAATGATAGATAGGATTAGACTTAACAGAATAATTTTTGAGTTATTTTTTAATGAAAACCATAACAGACAGGGTGACAATATTTATTCAATTACAAGTAAATTTTCAGTAAATTTTTTTATTTTATAAGTTATGTAATAATACACACCCCAAACATCACATCATCATCATCATAGGTAATCAATCATTGGACAGTAGTTATAGTTGTAATTGTTCTTTGATCATCACAGACACTAAGTGAAGTGTGGAAATGAATATGAATTATTCTTATTAGAGTTTAAAGCAGCATACTATTGTTGGAAGTATAATTATAGTGTGTTCCTTCTATTCAGTATCGGACAATGAATGAGTACTTGAAGTTGACATACGATGCAAATCATTTGAAGTCCATAGAAAGCCTAATTAATTATTAACAAATGAAAAAACATTTACAATAAAGAATATTAATATCAATCAATCAACCGATCAATAAAAAAAGAAGTGACTTGTTTATACTATGTTGAAGTGAATTTGACACACACACACACAGATATTTTATGCCTACAAGGCCTGATGATGATGATGATACTTACTCTATTTGGTTGTTTAAACCGAATGAAGTGGTTCGAACGTACGACGCGATAACTCTAAACACTAAAAGTTTCAAGTAAAATCTACTAATGTATTGAATTAGGAACTAATGTGAACCGTTGACTGACAACAACACTATGATGAAGGCGAACCTTAAGATACTCACTATACAAGCGAAATGAACTGGCGATTATGTTACGCCTGCACGTTAACACGTCATTTTGATATGCTTGAACTATTACGAGTTTAGCTTAGTCGGGAAACGAGAGCGAGGATCCGGCGACAAGACATGCTACTCAAATCCGAATATCCCAACCCCCCATATTCAGTAAAAATAAGAACACTTGATATGAAGTAGAACTTGTATTCTACAATCATCCAGAAAGTACAAGGTCCTAGTTGAGAAGAGAATCAGGATCTTACACAAAGGATCCGGGTCCAGGTCAAACAACGTTACAGATAATGCGTATTTATACATTTTGGTCTAATAAGAAACAGCATCGAAGTCTGTGACATTGACAGTTTAGATGACCAATAGGAAGCAACATTTGAAGTGACATTGATAGTCAGGACAACCAATAAGAAACAACACTGGAGCACGTGACATTGATATCTAGGACGACCATAAAATTGACCAGTAGGAAGTAACCACTGGGAACTGACCAATAATTCTCTTAGGATATTGGATAAATATCCTAACAGACTACCTGTTTCCTTAAGTACATAATTATTAGTAAAAAGCAGTACCTAAATATTTACACGACATAAATTATTGAATTAGTGTATGGACTAAGATCCTCCCGAGTGTTTAGACCGAAACAGGTAGTTTTCTTAGTAGGTTACTCTCCGAGCCTTAAATGCCAAGGTCTAATCCAAAAGACAGTGGAACAATGTTAAGAGACGCAATCCCTTAGTAGCCGGTGACCAACGATACGTTCACATACTATTTGTTCTTGGAGTGTATGTGCACTACTGATTTGGGATCAGGGTCTTTCAACCCCTCGGCATGTATGCTTCGTACCCACCAACTCATTTTAAAACACGGACATTCGCTTTACCTCACTATGAAGAAAGACTTCCCTGACAGTGGCTATGTACACGTGGCCATAAGAGAGCATTTAGAGAGAGAGAGAGAGAGAAAAGTTCCTCTCCATTCTCAGCCAAATCAGAGCATTTGAGAGCAAAGTAAAGTGTGGATAGAAAATAAAGGATACTATGAAGCCCCTGAAAATTAAGTTATCCATCTTAGCACTGCTTACTAACTGATATTAGATTTGTAAAAGCTGTCTTTGAACTAGTGTAGTGAACGAGAACACAGGTGGGGCAACCGGATTGTATTTAACGAAAATTACAGAGTTACTCAGTAAAATTGGAAAACTATATCGTAAATCGTTCATTTGCAAAATAACAGTTCATCCTATGGAACTGGACTGTTCCTGTTGCCAAACATCAATCCATTGTCACTATTCATGCGTTTCATACAAATTCCATTGTGTTCCCACTCTTCCTTTCTTGATCTTCCCCCATCTTCTGCTGCCACACATTAGGTTGACACTCACGTCATATACTACTTATAAGTAGCTCACACCACACTAGTACTGTCAGCTTTAAAATGTATTCGCTACTTTATGATATTTTACACGCAAGTTTTGTTTTATTTCGGGAATTCCAATTGGATAAACATATATTGTAGACAGTGATCAATGTAGTGAGTGTCACATGGAAATCAACAACGGAAAATTGCTGATGGTCTGGTGTGTGATGAAATCTGAGCACGATTATAGAAGGCTCGGCCAACTTGCGTCACCAATGTCGTAGGCGAGATATCTGTTCGCTAACCAAAAGACGAGTATACTGCGCATCAGTTCGCTTCGTCATACTTTATGGCTGTGAAACATGGCCAGTAAGAGTAGAAGATATTCTTAGGTTACTGGTTTTCGATCATAGGTGTCTTCGAAGCATTGCTCGAGTATCCTGGGACACTCGAGTGAGCAACGCTGTTATTAGAAAACGGGTGCTAGGTAAGAATGGCAGATCAATAGATGAAGTAATGAAACTTGATCAGTTGAGGTGGTTGGGACATGTGTTGCGTATGACTAACCACCGACTACCTCGTCAAGCTATTTCTTGTGATGTAGGAATAGGTTGTAAGAACGTTAGGGGCGGCCAGACCAAAACATGACACAAATCCATGAAGTCACTGACAAAAGGACTGAGTTGGTAGATGTAGACTATCTGGTTGGAGTCAACGAGACGAAAGTAACCGATGGTTAGAGACCTTGAATGACATGGCTCAAAATCGTTTGCAATGGCGCACTCTTTGTATTCTCTTTATTTTTGTCTCTAAATTTATTTCACTGAATTATACTTGTTGCATAATATCTTCGAACTCTAATCCCTCCGATCACCGCTAATACAGCTACTGCCTTTAACCAATATAGGAGGATTTGAATCGACTGTCGCATCTCTGTGCTAATGTAGTACGACAACTTGAACTGATGTAAGTACGTACGAAGTTCTACGTTTTAACTAACTAACTAACTGACAACGGAAAATTTCCATTTTATGAAATTTTGCACGTAAATCTTATTTTGTTTTTAGGATTTTCAGTTGAATGAACATTTCTTGTAGACAATACAACAATAGACTACCTGGTTGGGGTCCGCGAGACGAAAGTCACCAATGGTTAGAGACCTTGAACGATATGGGCCAAAATCGTTTGCAATGGCGCAAGTGCATCCATTCATTGAGCTCTTTCAAATCCTAATCTTCTGGATTCGTCAGCACTTCTACCTTTGTCTTTCTAACCTTATCTCACTGAATTATACTTCTTGAATAATATCTTTAAACCGTTTAATCTTCTTCATTACCATTAATATCTCTACTATCTTTATCACTATGGGATTTGATTTGACATTTGTGTCTTTGTGCTAATGTGGTGGTATGGCAACATGAACTTATGTACATACGTAATGAAGCTCTTACGTTGCAACTGACTGACTGACTGACTATTGTAGACAATGGATCAATGTATGGAGGAAGGAGTATGTATCATATGCGAAAATCATCAATCTTTTAATGATCAATCATATATATATATATATATATATATATATATTGATGATAAAAACTTACTAGAACTTGGAGTCATTGGTTCATCAAGATTACTAATTTTCGGTGTAGCCATACCAGCATTGAATGCACTCGGTAAAGGTGTACTATCACCACGAGGTGTTGTACTTGCTGCATGAGGTGTTTGAGCACCATATGCCAACTGATGTTTATGTAAGGAATGACAAACATCAAAAATAAGAATTTAATATTTTTGGAAAACAAGAACATAATTGTTGTGAAAAATTTGTTTTAACTAAACCAGAATCAATGTAAATATTATTGTAGATTTTTCTAAGAAGTCAGACAGAACTAATTACTTTCAAAAAATCAACATAATTTATGTTTCTTAGTGAATCGGCCTAACTCCGCCAGTAGAACCTTAGGGGGGGCTACTGCCGGTTCCAAGCCCGGCGGATAAAGGAGAAGGGTTAGACATGGGGTTGGCAACACCATTCCATCCAAAAAACTAACTTGCCAAAAAAACGCTAACTCTGCCCTGGGAGTTGGAGGAAGAATTATGACGTCGACGACGTGATGAAAGCCAAGTTCCCTCGGAAGTCACAGGGCCGATGCCTCTTCTCACACAACCAGAGCAACCATTTTTTTTAAGAGTTGGTTGGAGAAAACTGGTTGGCGGCGGCCTATGCTCCATTAGGGGTAACAGGTGTAAGTAAGTAAGTAAGTGAATCGGCCTGAGATTTGAGATTTAGCTGTTGATGAGACATCATCCATGAATACTTTCAACTATTGGGCAAGTTCCATACTAAGAGTAAGAGTCAACATGTCTCTGTCCAGTATTCTCCAGTTTTTAATGGTACCCTAACTGAAACTAATTCCTTGGTATGGATATTTTTCCCCCAAACTGACAATATTAATAATACTTGCAAACTTGAACAAGCTTCGCTTTCATTAATTGTGACATTAAAAAATTTTATACATAACATTTGAAAATTTTTCTTGTCGTCAGTAATTTGTATGTGAATCTGTAAAATTTCAAACAGATTCATTGGAGAAAAATTCTACAGTTTACCTACTACCGATTCCAACTAAGCCTGGCATAAAAAGGAGAGCAGAGTTAATTAAAAGCATGGATGAGGGGTTATGTGCTAATCACTCATCCCGTAGAAATTTAACTTGCTAAAAAAGCAAAAACAATAAATGCGAATTAGAAAAATCAATCGCTAGTCGTTGATCGATGGCTTATATTTATGTGTTCCATTAAGGCGTAGGTAACAGGTGTCATTTATGGCGTAGGCGAGATATCCGTTCGCTAACCGAAGGACGGGTGTACTGTGCAGCAGTTCGCTCCGTTCTCCTATATGGATACGAAACATGGCCATTAAGAGTAGATGTTCGTAGGTTACTATTATTCGATCATAGATGTCTCCGAAGCATTGCTCGTGTATCCTGGGACAACCGAGTAAGCAATGCTGTAGTTAGGAAACGAATTCTAGGTAAGGATGACAAATCGATAGATGAAGTAGTGAAACTTCGTCAGTTGAGATGGTTGGAACACGTGTTACGAATGCCTAACCACTGACTGTCTCGACGAGCTATGTTTTGTGGTGTAGTATTGGAAGAAAGTTAGGAGCGGCCAGAACAAAAACATGGCAGAAGTCCATGGAGTCACTGACAAGTGGACTGAGTCATGTTGGAAGATGTAGGCTACTTGATTGGGGTCCGCGAGACGATAGTCACCAATGGTTAGAGACCTTGAATGACATGGCTCAAAATCGTTTGCAATGGCGCAAGTGTTCTCTCTAATTCTAACCTTGTGAATTCCTCATAATCTCTATCTTTCTCTTTCTAAATTTATCTCACTGAATTATACTCTTCGCTCCCTAATCTTCTTCATTACTGCTAATACTTCTATTATTGTTATCACTGTTGGATTTAAACTGACAGTTGCGTCTCTGTGCTGATGTACTTACGTACAAAGTTCTGTGTTGTATCTGTCTGTCTGTCTGTAACCCCATAAGCTTGTTCATACGAAAACTAAAAAAAAATGATTACATTAACTTTACTGAAAATGTTCACTAATTCTTTGAAAAAATAAATTTTCTTCTTACTACTACTTACCTGTGGTGTACGCATTTCACGCATTGGTGTAATCATAGTAGTACGTGGTGTAGTAGCACCATATTGTGTATCCATAATACGACCACCACTATCTAGCAGAGCCATATTTTCACGTGCAACTGGTACTTTTTTAAATTGACTATGTAATTCTAGTACAACATGTGTTGGTGTTGCATCGCATATAATACCCAATAAACCTTTTAATGTACCCTATATATATAGATAGATAGATAGATTATATATCAAAAGAAATATTTACATATAACTATTTGAAAGAATATACTTTCAGAAAAATAAATCAATTCGTTTATGTAACACAAGATGATTGGATGAATGGATCATCTGATCGTGGAGGGAACGTTTTTTTCATTTGACAAAATAAGTCTGTTATGCATGCATGCATGCACATGTATACACGCCATTTTTTGATATGCTTGAACTAGTACGAGTTTACTTTAGTTGGAAAACGAGAGCGAGGATCGGAGGATCCAGCGACACGACAGGCTACTCTAATCCGAGTGTCCCAAACACACCCCCATTGAAAAGAACACGAAGACTTGATATGAAGTAGAACATGTATTCTACAAGCATCCAAAAAGTACGAGGTCCGAGTACACAAAAGAATCAGGAGCCCGGACTAAGGATTCGGATTCGGGTCACAAGACGTTACAGATAATGCGTATTTATATAGTTAGGTCGAATAGGAAACAACATTTGAAGTATGTGACATTGACAGTTAGGACAACTAATAGGAATTGACCAACAGAATTAGGCGCACAATACCGAAGGTCCTGGGTTCGAATCCTGCGGTTGCAGGAGTCGTGGATGCGCACTGCCACTGATGAGTCCCGTACCAGGACGAAACGGCCGTCCAGTGCTTCCAAGTTTCGAATGGTGGTGTAACATTGATCGATTCATGGTTACAAATAAAAATTAACAATCTTCACAACAACCCCGCAATGCAATTACATGTGTCCACTAGTGACTAGCTTGGTGAGGAATCTTCTTCGAGTTCTAGTGGGAAGTCATGACCAGTGAAGTTCAAACCTGTTCGGATGTATACAGGGTATGAGTTTGCGCAACTCCGTGAGTTTGATCAAGTTAGACATTAACACCGTTAGATACCGGCTCAGTGGTCTAACGTCTAGGGCGTTCGCGCACAATACCGAAGGTCCTGGGTTCGAATCCTGCGGTTGCAGGAGTCTTGAAAGAAATAAAGACTTTAAGTATCAAAATGTAATCATTGATGAATTTTTATATTAAGCTGAAAAATAACAAAAATTGTTTATATTTCATGTTGACACTGCATTGTAAATTGTTAACATAGAATTTTACTAGACAAATATGGCGTCGTTAAGAAGATACAGATCTTAATTCATTTACATAAGAAATAATTTGTTGGGATAATTTAAATCCAGTAAAATTGTATGACACTTCTAAGATTATTGGTCTAATTTTAAAAAATGCACTGTATGGTCGTTTGGTTCGTTGTATATATGGTAGGACCCATCAGCAGGAGCCGTAGATGAACACTACGAGTTCTAGGTAAGGATGGCTAAGCAGTAGATGAAGTAGTGAAACTTCATCAGTTGAGGTGGTTGGGACATGTGTTACGTATGCCTAACCACCGACTGCCTCGACGAGCTATGTATTGTGGTGCATGAGTAGGTTGGAAGAAAGTTAGGGGCGGCAAGACCAAAACATGGCACAAATCCATGAAGTCACTGACAACTGGACTGAGGAGTCATGTTGGTAGATGTAGACTACCTGGTTGGGGTCCGCGAGACGAAAGTCACCAATGGTTAGAGTCCTTGAAAGACATGGCTCAAAATCGTTTCCAATGGCGCAGGTGCATCCAATCTATGTGTGCTTTTTAATTCTAACCTTCTGAATTCCTCAAAATCTCTATCTTTCTCTTTCTAAATTTATTTCACTGAATTATACTTCTCGAATCATATCTTTGCTATTTAATCTTCTCCATTACTGCTAATACTTCTATTATCGCTATCAATCTTGGATCTGAACTGACAGTTACGTCTCTGTGCTGACATGGTATGGCAACCTGAACTGATGTACTTACCTACGAAGTTCTGCGTTGTATCTGTCTGTTTGTCTACCATAATATTAATTTGATTCTCAAAATTAATTTGACAATGTACATTTCGAACAAATAGTTTAGGCAGTCAATTGATTTTTAACAAGTCGATTATAAAATTGAGAGAATACTAGTTTAAAACCCTGAGGACAGTGCCTCAATATGAGAGGGAATGGTGTAACGGAGTCAAAATCACTATGTATGATGTTGCTAATTCGTTCTGTTTTCTTTCTATTGCAGGGCGACCAAATATAAACGCTTTGGGAGCTGAAGAACAAGCCCTGAATACTAAAAAACCTAAAGGATGACTTATAAGACTTGGTAAACTAGCCATCACTATCCTGTAAAAACCCAGCGTAACTTAATTTTAAAATAAAAGAGTACCGTGGCCGGTATTTCGTGTTCTCCTCTTGGTGTGTTTCAATTTTAAATCTGATCCGCTGTTTGGTGACTGCTGATAACACATGTTACACTATTTAGATAGAAAATTCAGTAGTAGTGTGGTGCGCGCTACTTATAAGTAGTATATGATGCGAGTAAAAACATAATGTCTGGCAGCAGAAGATGGGGGAAGATCAAGTAAGGCAGAAGAGTGGGAACACAATGGAATTTGTATGAAACGCATGAACAGTGAAATGTCAGACAATGGATTGATGTTTTGCAACAGGAACAGTCCAGTTCGATATTATAGATTGATATGGTTTTCCTATTTCACCAATTAACTCTGTAATTTGAGGATGAAGATTCCATGGCCGAAGGAATTTGAGGACGGAGATATGCGGAGCTTCCTGAAGGAGTTTGAGGCCGTGGCGGAGCTGGTGGGTGTGAAGGAGCCGAAGGCGAAGTTGGTGGTGCTGGGGACGCTGCCGAGAAGTAGGGCAAAGGCCGTATATGACAGCTTGGACGGCGCTAGCGGGAAGACGACAGGGAGACGGTCACGGAGCGGTTGATGACGGAGTCCGACAGCCCAGTGGACAGGGAGGAAGCGCTGCAGAAGTTTCGGTTGGCGAGGTTGTCGGTCGATGGTGACCCACTGGTGCTGGCTGTGGAGCTTACCAGATTGTTGCGCCGTGCGCTGCCGAATATCGATGAGGAGTCGGAGGCACAGTTGTTGGCGTCGCAGTTTATCGAGCGTTTTCCTGCCGCCGTGTCCCAGCAGCTGAGACTAGTAAACGCAGCGCAACCTATGGATATCGGTGAACTGGAGAAGGTGACTCGTCAGCTGATGACACGAACAGTAGCTCCGGTCGGGTGCGGAAAGCAGGAGATAAATACTATTGAGAAGAAGATTGAGGAGTTGGAGCGTAAGATTGCAGCATTACCAGTGGATCGTACAAGGAACGATAAATGTAGTGAAAGAGAACAAAGGTGAGGGCAACCGAATTGTATTTAATGAAAATTACAGTTATTTGGTAAAATAGAAAAACCATATCGTAAACGGTTAATTTGCAAATCTTCAGTCCATCATCAATCCATTGTCTGACATTTCACTATTCATGCGTTTCATACAAATCCCATTGTGTTCCTACTCTTCCTTTCTTAATCTTCCCCCATCTTTCTGCTGCCAGACATTACGTTTTTACTCGCGTCATATACTACTTATAAGTAGCGCGCACCACAGTAGTAGTAGTTTTTGTCAACTCTTAGTTAAAAAAAAATATTCAATTTCACAATAAAACCAATTTGAAGATTGTGAAACATTCAAATGAAAATGAGAGAATAAAAACAAACAAACCTTAACAATTAAAGCTGTCCTACCAACTAATTGACGTTCATTACGATTACCTCTACCACGTCCACCTTCTGAATTACCGCCAGCACCACCAGCACCACCACCACCACCACCAAAGTTTCTTGTTCCATTAATCGGTGTGATTGTTTTCATTCGAATACCATTATTTTCAACATTATTATTCTGCTCATTAGCATTTTGTGAAGTAGTCAACGCTGAAAGTTGACGTGTTTTCACTACAACAAGACCAGCATTTTCTAAATGTGTACGACAATAAATAAATGCCCATGAACGATATAAATGTTTCACTTCACCAATTAAACCATAATATGGTTTTTCTAATAAACGTACAGTTTGTTTTAATTGTATTGAATTACCATTACGATCTAATGCTTGTGGTGGTCGACCACGCATTGTATTCATTAAACGACGTAATGCTGTATTAGATTTTAAATTTACTACTTTACCAAAACATGTTAATACAGAGATTTGATCACGTTCTACATGAACAACAACACCAACAGTTTGTGGATCAATTTGTACTAAATCCATCAATTGTATATGACCTGATGATTCCACCGTGGTAGCACGATCTTGCCATAAACGTAAATCTTTCGGTGCAATTTTCATTTCATTCATACTATGGTCGGATAAAACAACAGCTAAACTAGGATCAAAACGTATTACTAAACCAGTTTCATTGACATGTCGACCATTGAGAACCTTTTACAAAAAAAAAACAGAAAAGATAAAAAAAAAGTGTGATTCGTGATGAAAATACTTACTGTACACACACACATATATATATAATAATGAATAGGGGTTGTGAAGATTGTTAAGTTACACATTTTTTGAAACCATGGATCGATCAAGGTTAGATCACCATTAGAAACCTGGAAGTACTGGACGGCCGTATCGTCCTGGTATGGGACTCCTCAGCAGTGCGCATCCACGACTCCTGCACCCCGCAGGATTCGAACCCAGGATCTTCGGTATTGTGCGCGAACGCCCTAACCGATAGACCACTGAGCCGATATCTAACGGTGTTAATGCCTAACTTGATCAAATTCACGGAGAATTATTAGCAGTGATAGAGAAGATTAGGGTTCGAAGATATAATTCGAGAAGTATAATTCAGTGAGATAAATTTAGAAAGATGAACGTAGAGGTGTTGACGAATCCAGAAGATTAGGATTTGAAAGAAGACAAAGAATGGATGCACCTGCGCCATTGCAAACGGTTTTGAGCCTAGTCATTCAGGGTCTCTAACCATTGATTTTTATCATCTCGCGAACCGCAACGATTCTGAGCCATGTCGTTCAAGGTCTCTAACTATGAACGACATGGCTCAGAATCGTTGGAGTCCGCGAGATGATATTAACCAATAGTTAGAGACTTTAAAATGACATGACTCAGAATCGTCTGCGATGGTGCATTATACATCCACTCGTTAAGTTCTCACAAATTCTAATTTTAATAATTCCTCATAACGTTTATTGTTCTGTTCTCAAATTGATTACACTGTATTATACTTCTTGAATAATGTGATCTTCGAACCCTAGTCGTCTCTATTACCTCCTATACTTCATACTAGCTCTACAACACTATGGGATTTGAATCGACAATTACATCTTTCTGCGGCTAATATGGTGTGGTATGACAACTTGAACTGATGTACCGTACGTAGGTACCTACGAAGTTCTAGATTCTTGCTTACTGACTGACTAACTGACTGATGAATCAAATTTGAAACTTTCCATCTTTTTTTGTAAACCAGATCAACATATAAATAAAAAAAGCTTAAAAATTATCTTACCTTAACATGATCACCTTGATTAAAAAATTTTCTTAATTCCACTGGTGTAAATGGTATTGGTTCTTTTAAATCCGAATGATTTGGTTGTACAATTATTCGATGATTACTTTCAATTGATACAATTTTACCGCGTAGATTTTTTAAATCACCTTCGCATACTTCAACAATATCACCTGGAGTAAAACAATGATTCAATGCAATTTCTGTACTAATAGTTGAAGTTAAATTTGCTGCAGCATTAGCAGCGGCAGCGGCTATTTGTAAACTATCAGGAGTATGATGAAATCGTTCTAATTCAGCTAATGTCGGTCGAATACCTTCGGTAAACTGAAACAATAACAACAACAACAACAAGAAAAATAATGGTGTTAAAATATTCATCCAATATCCTAAGAGAATTATTGGTCAATGCTTATTAGTTAATTCCTACTGGTCAATTTTATGGTCGTCCTAGTAGATATCAATGTCACGTGCTCCAATGTTGTTTCTTATTGGTTGACCTGACTATCAATGTCACATCAAATGTTGCTTCCTATTGGTCGTCTTAACTGTCAATGTCACAGACTTCGATGTTGTTTCTTATTTGACCAAAATGTATAAATACGCATTATCTGTTACGTTTTATGACCACGAAAAGGACCCGGATCCCTAGTCCGTGATCCTGATTCTCTTCTGGACTCGGACCTCGTACTTTCTGGATACTTGTAGAATACAGGTTCTACTTCACATTCAAGTCTTCTTATTTTTACTCAATATGGGGGTTGGGGTAATCGGATTTGAGTAGCATGTCATGTCGCCGGATTCTCGATCCTCGCTCTCGTTTTCCGACTAGGTAAACTCGTAATAGTTCAAGTATATCAAGTTGACATGTTTACGTGCAGGCCTAACAAACAGTAATTGATTGAATGTTTTCTTCTCCTTGTTTAATCAATAATTATGAATAATTTGATCATTTTCAAAATAATTTATTCTTATTATAATTGAATAACAATTAAAAATAGAATTACAAATATTTGTAAGTTGACAAACACACTGTTATGTCAACTGTAATTGTTTTCCCCATAAGACTATACAAATCATGAACCAATCATTGTTAGATCAGCATTAGAAACTTGAATGCATTGGAAGACTGTCGTTTCGTCCCGGTATGGGACTTCATCAGTGGCAGTCCGCATCCAGGATCTTCGATCTCGCGCGCCAACGCCTAACCTCTGGACCACTGAGCCGGCGACTGGCATCTAACAGTGTTAATATCTACCTTTGATCAATCCCGACCGTAGCTTCTACCTTGACGTGGTGGTCGGGCTTGCCTATCGTGATGACCCAACTGGCTGGAACATATCTTCCTGAAGGTTCTGCCATGACAGGCAGGTCGATTGGAGAACGATGAGACTAAAAGCAGCTACTCAACGTCTGAGGGCGAAGTCGTACTGCTGACTGCAGAGGGGTGTGACAGCAGTAAGGTGTTTCCCTCGGACAACCAGCATCTGCAGCGATGCTGCTGCCTTCTCACAAGGAAGGAAGGAAGGGTTAGAAGGTGGTCGACCCTAAAAATGTCACACCTCACTCTAACTCACAGATTCCCGTCTCCGGCAGTAAGGGTGCCCACTAAGGGCTTTTAAGAACGGAGCTAATCCTCAAAAATCCTTTCATATAAAGGCTGTGCGTGACCGGCCTCAAGCAATTGTCCCTTGGGCTCTGAGGTCACGCTCTCAGGTTTCTAAGACCAACGCTAATCTACCTTCCTTTTCAGGTCCCTCAAGAAACAACCTTCCACGGTGTAAGCAACCGGGAAGTGACAACCACCCTCATACCCGTAACAACACATGAGACCAAATTGGTCAAAATCAAATCCTTCCTACAACCCCTACTACCTCTCTTATCTACAACAATTAACAAGTATACAACAATTTTTATAAGGTCATGATACACTTGAAACTTGACACGTTCAAAGTTCAATAAGATATTAACACGAAGAAAAAAATAAGGATAATATTTTTACTTACCACAGCATTAATACGAAATTGTTTATGCAAGAAACCATCAGCATCATAACGATTCCCCTCGAAAATCATCGACGAACCATCACGTTGTATACGATCAGCTAATTTCGATGCATTGAATAACGCTGGAGCTGGACGTTTGAAACGTTTAAACTTAGTAATATTATTATTATTATTGATATCATTTTCTAAATCCATACCACGATTACGTTTACGTTCATAATCAATTCGTGGAACTAATTTAAGACCGACTAAATTTTGTGCATCTTCAACATATTCAACCTGACAAAAATGAAGGAAAGAAATTATTGGAAAATTGTTTAACTGAATATAATTGTGGTGTGAGCTACTTATAAGTAGTATGTGACGTGAGTGTCAACGTAATAATGTCTGGCAGCAGAAGAAGATGGAGGAAGATCAAGAGAAAGGAAGAGTTAGAAGAACACAATGGAATTTGTATGAAATAGCATGAATAGTAGTGACAATGGATTGATGATGTTTTGCAACAGGAACAGTCGTCCAGTTCGATATGATGAACTGATATTTTGCAAATTAAAACGATTTACGATATGGTTTTCCGATTTGACTGAGTAACTCTGTAATTTTCGTTAAATACAATTCAGTTGCCCCACCTGTGTTCTTGTTCACTACATAATCACCTCACTCCATTTATTGTACAAGCAATTTGAGTTAGCAAAAGTGATTTAGTAAACATGTTTAGCAAAAAAAAATTATGAGATGAAATGAAATATTGTTTATGTAATATTAAAGGTTCATATACAGACAGACAGACAGACAGATACAACACAGAACTTCGTACATAAGTACATCAGTTCAAGTTGTTATACCACGCATTAACACAGAGATGTAACTGTCAGTTCAAATCTAAGACTGATAGCGATAGTAGAAGAAGAGTAGGGTATAATTCAGTGAGATAAATTTAGGAGGAGAAAGATAGAGATTATGAGGAATTCAGAAGATCAGAATTTGAGAGAACACAAAGAGTGGATGCATCTGCGTCACTGCAAACGATTTTGACCCATGTCATTCAAGGTCTCTAACCATTGGTGACTTTCGTCTCGTGGACCCCAACCAGGTAGACCACATCTACCAACATGACTCAGTCCACTTGTCAGTGACTTCATGCATTTCTGCCATGTTTTGGTTTGGCCGCCCCTAACTTCCTTCCAACCTACTCGTACACCACAAAATATAGCTCGTCGCGGCAGTCGGTTCATATACTGTCATCAGAAATAATTTAATGTGTAATGTTTATTACGCTTAATCGGATACTTATTTGCACGATTCTTCTTGTTAAAAAGCTTATATTCTTCACTATCTAATTATGTACACACTTCTTATTACGTGATGATTCCAATGTTTTGTAATGATTATTTTAAGTCTATTTATCCACGTTTGACTCTACTATTGATAAAACTTTAGTTATCGTATTTTATAATTTTCTTACTACTATCAGTACACCTCAGTCTTCCTACTATCAACTTGTACTTTTGCCTATTATGTGTAGTGACGTCGTAATCTATTTCATTTCATTGTGATTATTGACTCGAATTGCCTTGATTGGTTTAACATATTCATATAAATATTCATGTATATTAGAGTAAAGTTTATACTGTTGACAAAAAGTGGGCTAATTACTTGCTCTGAAGTGCGCCAGGTCCATGTTTTGATCTATAACAAGATCGTGGATACATGCTAGTAAGGAGTCTCTAGCAAGGATGAAACGGTTCAGTCTTTTCTGGTTTTCACTGGTTGTACACAGAGAACCAATTCCGAAGGTAAAGCATAAAAAAATGCGTTTACTAACTGTAAGCTTTGTTTTTTACCTTAGAAAAATTCTAATTTTAAACACATTTTCCGTTACATATAACACAGAACAAGGGAAACTTGTTGAGATATTCCATTCAGAGAAATTCATACTGTACCAAATATATTGTACTGAATAAAGCAACCATTACTATTACTATTATTCATCAAAATACCAGTACTACATTATTTTTACGTAGAATGTTATCTAGAGTGATGAGGAAAGCTTTTTAAATGAGACATAAGACCGCCAATTAGAAAGAACTTTTAAATAAATAACACCCATAGTAATAAGATTCGATTTCACAACAGAAGGTCAAGCCGTTTGTACTTACCAATGCTAAATCATCACGATAAAGTCCAGATTTAATCCGAACCCATTGGTCAGGTTTAAGTTGACCAGTTTCTTTGACAACGCGTACAACTTCTGTCATTTCTTCAATTGGAACAAGTTGTTGTTTATAGGTAGAAAGTCGTAAAGCTGTTATACCATCTATAGCTTGTTTCACATGAGTTTGCTTGAAAGCTTCAACGTAAATATAACCCTTCAGACCTTCTTTTGCAAAGGCTGATTTAATTTGTAATGGAGTGTCAGAAAATTGATAGGCTATAAATTTACGCATTAGTGCAAGTACAGTAGCTTTTTCTTCACCCATTTTACATCGAAGTGCCCAGAGATTAGGATCTTTAATACCTGGAAGACGCTCTTTTTGAACAATACTATCAGCCATAGCCTCACCATCACCAAAACGATCAACATAATTTTGATTTTCATAACGCTCTTGATAATATCTTTCTATTTCCTCTTCATCTTGATCCATGATCTCACGTATTCTTCGACGAGAATCTAATTCTCGAGCTGCAGGTACAGCATCCAATGCTTCTTCATCTTCCGGACCAATAAGTTCTCCATCATCATCATATTCTTCATCTTCTTCTTCATCATCCTCGTCAACTGAAGCTTCATCATGGAACATATCCTATGCAACAGTGAAAAATATTAATTAGTAAAGTTATATAAACGAATAACATAATATTCAAAGAACACGGTTAACGTTTTAACTGAAAAATATCGCATTACTTAGCACATAAGTTATTGTTAATCATTGAAAGAACAAGAGTTTACCACTTAGTCCCAAAACTTGTCAGTGAATTACTCAAACATAAATCACCTTAAAGTTGAGAACAATGTTAAGACTAGTGAGTTGTTTTTGTTTTTGAATGCGTGTGACATTTTCTCGACGTCATCCCACTATAAGTACTACTACTACTAACATGCTCATCATATAATCCAACCACTTCACACAATACACATCCTCAATCTCACCAAGTGTTTCTAAAGATACGCAGTAACTCTGAATAGCATCTATTTCCATTCTCATAGGAAGGTTAAAAAAGTTGATAGATTTCCGACGACGTTTTACTGTTTACGAATATGAATTTACAAAACAGATTCTAGACATCGAATTTTCAAAATGATCATGCAATTTGGAAAAAGATATTCGCTAGGTGTTTTGGTTACAGATTAATAAGAATCTCAATGATGTCTCTCATGATGTCACACACTTAACTATCTCAGTAAGCTAGCTACAACGCAGAACTTCGTACATACGTACATCAGCTCAGGTCGCCAGACCACATTAGCACAGGAACGCAATTATCAACTCAAATCCCATAGTAGCAGAGGGAGTAGAAGTATTAACGGTAATCAAAAAGATTAGTGGTCGAAGTTATCATCTGAGAAGTGTAATCCAGTGAAATCAATTTAAAAAGAGACATAAAACATGATGAATAATCCAGAGGACTAGGATTTGTCGAGAACACAGAGAATGGATTACACTCTGCACCACAGCATACGATTTGAGGCCATGTCACTCAAGGTCTCGAACGATCGGATTTACTATCATGTCGTGGATCCCAATCCGGTAGTCCTACATCTACCAACATGGCTCAGTCCATTTGCCAGTGGCTTTCATGGATTTGAGCCATGTTTGGTCTCGATCGTCCCCTACATTTCTTCCAACCTCACTCTACAACACTCAACATGTTGACGAGGTAGTCCGATGGTTGAGCATTCCAAAACTCCAGGATATTTGAATCTAAGGAGATTTCTGAATAGAATAATTTGTTACTGCCACTTTTACGACTATGTTGTGGACCCTAATTCAGGAACTACCAATTTGTATTTAACTGAAAGCAAACAGATTGTGGGATAAGATTATAAGTCTGATCACTAATGCAATTCTACAAAATCAACCCGTCAAAAAATGCACAGTGAATAGGCATGTGACACTTTCTAAACATTTAGGTTAATATAAACCGGTGGTTTCAGACTGATTAACGGTCTTCAGGAAATTCGCATGTCATCAAAATTACTTACCTGACGTTTAAACATAGGACGAAAGTTTAGGAAATTACTACGGTTGAATGAAGTAATCTAGACATATCTGATTTCGTGTGCTCATGCCTTGCACTTATATGAGGTGGTTCTGAGTAGTTGATATCCTCATTTGCTCAAAAATGGTCGAAAATATCTTGGGTATTTATTGAAGGAGTATTATTATACCCATTATATTTATTCAAAATGTAACTTTATACGCATTTAAAGGTTAAGGATGCTAAACTGTTCTGCTTACTACATTGTCTGCAGCTTAAAGCATTTGAGGTGAAATGTGTGTTGAGGATGTTTATATGCTCACCAATTTTAATACAGTTCATGAGTAGGACCTCACAGGTGGGAAACTCGTAATGGAATACTGTATATCTATCAACACACTTATTTTATCTCAAGAATCCTAAATCAGTATAGTCCGAAGAACAAAATATGAAGAGAGATACATTATACTTTTATATATTGTGGAGAACAATAGGAAAATTTCCATGGAAGTATTGCATACAACTTATCATGGGTGTTTTCAGGACCATCAGTGAATATCACCATTGGAACGAAACGATAAAATATCAATGAATCCTAAGAAATTCACGTATCTTACCTTAACTGCGAAGTTCATTCTTCTCTTTCTTTTGGATGTTAAAGCAGGTTCTTCATCGTCATCAACCATCATCCTCTTCCTCCTCTTCTCATCGTCCTCTTCTTCTTCATCATTGTCATCAGAAAGATCCTTTTCAGTGTACTTTGAGATTTGTTCTTTTTTTTAGGTGGAGACTCGTTAAGTGATTCGTCTGAATCTGAATAGTCGCTCATTCTAACGCAAAGACAACAGATGTAGCGGTTCACATACAAGATTTGTGGAAAAACAATGTTCAATACGGTTGTATGAAACGTAATTTTTGTTTCAGTTAGCGTAAGCATTTTAGATCGTCCCCTGGATCTTTTTCAAATTAGAACACTTTTTGAGAGGAGTTACTTGAGCTGTATCTATAGTCTGCATAATGTGATATGTAATAATAAAAGTCCGCTTTTTTATTCGCCCTACTTTAAAGCTGAGTCATATCTTCCATCAAAATTCAGCTTACCACCTAGGCTACACACTTTTCTCCAAGTTTTTTATACTGTCAGAAAAAGCAATAACTTAGATGTTAGTTGTTGAGGAACGTCACTTATACTGATTAACTAGACATGCAGTGGCCTAAAGAAATGTACACTCAGTAGTATCATTTTTTCAGACTTAACCAATCAATCAGTGATGGATTCCTTCTTAACAGATGAGGGCTCATTGGTGAAAACTTACGCGATTTCCCCTATAAAAAGCATTCGAGAAATTAGAGGTTCATCACTTCTACCAAAGCAGCCTTCAAAACAAAGAGAGAGGACATCACAACGAACATCATCCAATGCTATGCACCTTAAAATGAATACAATCACGACGGGAGAGATCAATGCTACGAAAGGCTGCGGTCAATCGTCGACAGATGCTCATCAAAGGATTCGACGATTGTGATGGAAGACCGAAATGCCAAGGTTGGAATGGACAACTGGATATGAAGACATCATGGATGACATGGACTGGAAGAAGCGAACGAAAACGGTGAGAGATTTGCTAACCTATGTGCCTTCAACAAACTGGTCATCAGTGGCCCAATATTCTGACACAAGCGCCTGTACAAAGCTACATGGGTTTCACCGGATCACTCTACTCAGAAACAAATCGACCATATATGTATCAAATAAACGTTCAGAAGGCTTATGGAGTATATGAGAACCAAGAGAGCAGCTGATATAGTCTCAGATCACCACTTGCTAGTCTTCAAAATGAGACTGAAACTGAAGATGCACTGGACAATACGGCAGACAACATCACACAAGTGTAATACAGTTTGTCTCCGGGATACCGTAACACTCATCGAATTCAAGATAGTTCTCACCAACTGGTTACAAGTTTTGCACGATATACTCAATGGAGAGGAAGCAACATTGGAGAGCAATTGAAAGGGGATTTAGGAGGCAATCACTTCAACATGTCAGGAGCTTCTGGGTCACAAGAAGTACCCTCATAAGGAACGGATCTCTGTTGATACTCTTGCAAATATTGAAGAAAGGAAGAACAATAAGGCAGCAGTGAATGTCAGCCAAACAAGAGCAGAGAAATTCAACGCACAAACTGAATACTCAGAAACATACAGTAAAGTGTAGAAAAACATCATGGCTGACAAACGAAAATATGTGAAAGATATAGTAACCACGTTGGAAAAGGCTGCGAGAGAAGGAAACGTGAGGCAATAGTACGAAACAACAAAGAAGGAGGACCGAAACTATCGTAAACCAGAACGTCCAGTGAAAAGCAACGAAGGCCAGTTATTCAGAAACACTGAAGAACAGCGAAATAGGTGGGTAGAGCATTTTAAGTAACTTTTGAATCGACCAGCTCCACTGATTACACCGAAAAACAAAGCAGCATGCACGGATCTCTGAATGTGTGTTGGTGCAACCACAATTCAAGCGATCAGTATGGCAATCAGACATTTCAAGATCGGCAAAGAAGAAATACAAGACAACATTCCAGTAGAAGCAACGAAAGCAGACAGTCAAGCAACTGTGAAAATATTTCACATTCCATTCAAGATTTGGGTTTAGGAACAAGTACCATCACATCAGCTGGAGGGATACCTGAGTAAAATACTAGATAGCGGCGATCTCAGCAAGTGTGAGAACTAAAACGGCATCAGCCTTCTCTCAATACCAGGCAAAGTCTTCAAAAGGGTCTCGTTTAACAGAATGAAAGACTTCGTAGACGCTCAACTACGAGATCAAAAAGCCGGATTTCGTAAGGATCGATCGTGTACTGACCCAATTGCAACACTACGGATGATTATGGAGAAATCTGTGTAATGAAACTGACCACGCTACAGGAATTTCATCGACTACCAGGAAAAATTCGATAGACTGGACAGGAAAACGCTCGTTAGAGGTGGATCCTGGTGTCAGGCAAGGTTTCTAACTCTCACCATCTCTATTTCTTCTGGTGATCGACAGGATTAGGAAGACCTGTATATCTGTAGTAAATCACGGTAATCAATGAAAAGCTTGGATAAAGCTGGATGATCTGGACTTTGCAGTTGACCTTGCTCTTCTATCTAACGTGCAACAACTAATGTAAGAGAAGACGACAAGTGTAGCAGCAGCTTCATCTGTAGTATGTCTCAAAATACACAAAAGGAATATCGAAATTCGTTGATGCAACGCAACATGCATCAACCTAATCTTTCCTAATGAAGATGCTTTGAATAACGTGACCACTTTACATATCCAGGCGGTATCATCAACAACCAAGATGGATCCGATGTAGATGTGAGGGCGCAGATTGGCAATGCAAGGGCTGCACTTTGACAGTTGAAAATTTCTGGAACCACAAACAACTTTCAAACAAAATCAAAGTCAGGATTTCAATACGAGTGTCAAGACAGTTCTACTGTATGGAGCAGAAAATTGTAGAACTACGAAATCCATCATCCAGAAGATACAAGCATTTATTCACAGTTGTCTACGCAAAATGCCTCGGATTCATGGACTTGACACGATCAGCAGCAACGTGCTAAAGGGAGAGAACAAACCAGATTCAAGCGGAGGGGAAATCAGGAAGAAGTGTTGTGAGTGGATAGCACACACATTGCGAAAAGCGCCTAACTGCGTCACAAGACAAGCCCTTAGTCGGAAACCCCAATGCAAAATCAAAAACGAAAGATCAAGGAACACATCACGCCGAGAAAAAGAGAAAGACATGAATGGGAAAAATGAACGAAAATTATACAGAATTGTAAACGGAAGCCCAGGACAGGGGGGTTTGGAGAAATCTGGTTGATGGGAGTAACAGTTGATAAATGGTACGTACGTAAGTATATAAAATTCATAGGATAAAATAAATTGAATTGACACTGCTTTGTAACACTCTGACATTTGGAGTCAATGTATTCTAAATCAATTATGTGTAGATATAAGTCTGTTGTAAAGTTTATTATCTCAGCTTGTTGTGTTTCATTGCGATTATGTTTTACACTATCCAGTACAAACGAAAAACTGAGTAAATTGACTTCATATGTTAAGCGGCATTTTCGATTAGAAGTGACACATGAAATTCATTGTAATTTTTTAAGAATACCCCCACTTACAAGTACATATTGACAACATTCAATACAATTCTTCAATGTTGATGAGAGACATTTCACAACTTGGACATATGTCTCACGGTTTAGTTTCCGTATTATTTCTTCATTATTCTTTGAAGCTTTATCTAATTTTCTCTGTATGAAATAGATTTGATAAAACAACAATTATTGATCAATAATGACAAACACAGCAATCATGTTTTATGGCAAATTCCTATAAGATCAATGTTATCAACTATCACAAATCGAGATAGGCGTTTACACGTTTCAAAATCATCCATCAAGCTGATATTTTCTATGCATAGCCCTAAAAACCAATATTCAATGCAAACTACGAGAAGAAGTAGGTCTTTATGAGGATGAACAATGCAAATTTTTCAGAAGCAATGACATCGGTAAATTCACATATATTCTGCAACAATCAATATCATAGTCGATGTACACACATGACTTGGAGCTGATTTAGTATTCATCGAATACAGATTTCCACTCTTAATTACTTCCAAGTTGCATCACAATAAACAATCATTACTCACAGGGTTGTTCAGTATTCTGATGAAGTTTATTAGTTCGTCATAAAATAACAACTAGATATTCAATGCAAACTTATAAATGTTTATTATATCCAAAATCTCCAATATCAAATATATAATATATTTTTCACGAGCTAGTGTAAACCAATTTGATTTCTTCGCGCTCGATTCTTGTTCTTTCAGTACGGTTCCAGGTGTTCGGTAATGTCCAATGGATGGAGGTCTAGCCACTCGACTGTCTAATTCTAGTCAGTTGGTAGTTGGTTGTGAGTTTGTATGTCTCGGGATTTGAATGAAACGTTTGTTTCAGGGCAGTACGGTTTCTGGATACTAGCAGCCGTCACATTATCAAACCGGAGATCAGTTAGTTGCAATGTGGAGAGTAATAAGCGTATTACGGATAAATTGAAATGATAGTATGAGTAAAATTTCAGAACTGAGTAGTATATAGATGAATTTAGTTTATTAATTGGCAGTGAAGATTGTGAGAGAGGACCGAAGTGTAAGCAAGGGAGAGGAATGAGCGAGATAGATTAATTGAGTGATCTGAGGAGATGGCACTGATAACAACTAACAGGTCTCAAGATATGCATCAGGCACAGCTTGTCCAAGAGGGAGATGATAGTCCGCATGTGATGAAATCCGAAAATTAAATATGAATATGAAAACATGAAACTGGATTGAATGATCCGAAAAAGCGAACGAATATTTTATGCGAGAAATTACATTTAAAAAACATATAAATCTGTAAAATTAAAATTACTTACATTAATCTGTGAAACAAATTTTACGAAACGATATTCATCTTTTATTAAAGTAACGTGTATATTCATAAATTTAAATACTATTTTTATGGTCGTGAAGAAACTTAAATTATTCAAAACATCATCCGAATCTATCTGCATGAAATGAATTTGATATATGATTACTAATTCACAAGTAACAAACACGAAAAATAGGTTAATTAGATAATAAAAAATTTTCGAATGATTTAACAAAACAACTCTATAACAAAACAAGCACACTGGTCACAAATATCGACAAAGCTGAAATGTCCTACGCACAAAACTGAAATGATTTTACACTGCAAACTACAAGGAGTTGCACTTCCGAATACCAACTAAGTCAATATTTCCCATAACGACTTTCTTCACTAGTTACACATATATTCAATGCAGAAAATTATAAAAAAACCGTTGTACACACATCAAGTGATGTGAATTTAAAATTCGTCAAATACAGACTTCCATTCTTGATTACTCTCAACTCGCAATTTGCCGAATCATTATCACTCAGAGGTTAGTTCAGTACTTCACTTTGTTCTTCAAGAATATTCAGTTGATTTCGCTATTTCATTCATCCAAAAGTTACAACATTTCTAGAAGTTGCTGGTTTGTATTACCATATCAAGTTGTCAATGTACCTGATCGATCATTGTTAGTTGATTTAGAATGAATAACCAGTCAAGAAAATTCGTAAGACAGTTAGAAATGCTAATCTAACATCTTTCTAATAATCTCTCACTTTCATTTGAGTATATGTGTTTTGTTTCAGTAATATTTACGTAAAACTAAATTGTCATAGAACTGTCGTCGATGTGTACTTTCTCCTTAGAAAATGCTATGGATACGTGAAATCGACTGAAATTATTTGCGAATCCTTATAAACATTTTACATTTGAAATGACAAATGAAATTCATTGAAATTTTTGAAATAGTCTAACTCACAATTTCATCCTAAAATATGTCTATAATACTTCGAAGTATTGATAGAAGACTTTTTACAATCAAAGTTTGTCCTTTCCTCGTTAGCGGCTCTTATAAATCTTCTGTAACCAATTCAGCATCGTTCAATTTTATCTGTATAAAAAATACTGAATACATGAATATTTTATGGACTAGCTTCAAACGAAACATTACCTTTTTATGGTGGAGACTCAATTCAATGTGGTTAACTAACGCAACAGAAAACAAGCAACTACGATCTTCGTAAACTTTCATACATCTGATGTGTCCTACGGACAACTGTTAAAACAGTATTCCCTGCAAACTACATGCATTCGCACGTTTGAAAACCATTTCAGGCAACATTTCTAATCACAAGTATCTTCAAGAGTTTCACATATATTCTACATCAAATAATATCATGTGACGTACACACGTGAAGTGATGTGAATTTACTTTTCGTCAAAAACAGATTCACATTCTTTATTACTTCCAACTCATAATTCACAGAATCAGTTTTTACTCAATAAATAATTCAGTATTCCACTATGCTGTTTAGGATGGTTTCTCGGATTACCTGTAACACAGACTAACAATAACTTAACAAGACATTGATTGACACATACATATCATATTTTCAGTGTATCTACTAGAACGTTGTTAGTGAATATGATAGCAACAACTAGAAAACTGAATTTTGAGGATTATAACAATAAGAAGTGGCCTTACTTATTACCAATATATTCAGTCATATATGTTATTGTAGATACAGTTTTACTCCGCCTGTAGCTACTGCCTATCACAAGCTCGTATAAAGGAGGAAGCGTTGTGCATTATGTTGCCGACCCTATCGCAAATAAAAATTAACTTGCTTAAAAAAGCGCTAACCATTTTCACTCTGCCTGAGATTTAGAAGAAGAATTCTGACGTCGTGGGATGAAAGGCGATTTCCCTCAGACGTCATAAGGGTTGATGGCTGTTCTGACAACCACAGCAACCATTCTTTTGGGTACATGGATTGTTCGTACATTTCGAGAGACTGAAAGACTATTTCAAGTTGCTGCAGAAATGAAAAAATACAAGCTCGTGGCGCTCGGTAAACGCTCGTTAAACACCCTGTACAAATGTAGGACAACTGAGACTAGCTTCAAGGGAACTGCTGTTATAGTCTGGTCATGAGGAGGAAAACGCTTCACATACACAAGGAGTTGTACTGATGCTGTCCAAACATGTACAAAAGGCACTGATAGGATGGGAATCTCATGGACTCAAGGTTCATCAAATCATCCTTGCAGAACAAAGAGAGGACATAAAAATGAACGTCATCTGATGCTATGCACCTACCGATGACTACAATGACGACGTCAAAGATCGATACTACGAAAGGCTGTGGTCAATCGTCGACAGAAGCTCGTCAAATGATTCGCTGATTGTGATGGAGGACCGAAATGACAAGGTTGAAATGGACAACACTCGATATAATCACATCATAGGACGACATGGACTGGAAGAAGAGAACGAAAACAGTGAGAGATTTGCAAACCTATGTGCCTTCAACAAACTGATCATCGGTGGCACAATATTCCCACACAAATGCATACACAAAGCTACATGTATCTCACCTCATTACACTACTCAGTACCAAATCCACCATAAATGTATCAAAAAAACGTTCAGAAGGCTTATGGAGTATATGAGAACCAAGAGAGCAGCTGATATAGTCTCAGATCACCACTTGCTAGTCTTCAAAATGAGACTGAAACTGAAGATGCACTGGACAATACGGCAGACAACATCACACAAGTGTAATACAGTTTGTCTCCGGGATACCGTAACACTCATCGAATTCAAGATAGTTCTCACCAACTGGTTACAAGTTTTGCACGATATACTCAATGGAGAGGAAGCAACATTGGAGAGCAATTGAAAGGGGATTTAGGAGGCAATCACTTCAACATGTCAGGAGCTTCTGGGTCACAAGAAGTACCCTCATAAGGAACGGATCTCTGTTGATACTCTTGCAAATATTGAAGAAAGGAAGAACAATAAGGCAGCAGTGAATGTCAGCCAAACAAGAGCAGAGAAATTCAACGCACAAACTGAATACTCAGAAACATACAGTAAAGTGTAGAAAAACATCATGGCTGACAAACGAAAATATGTGAAAGATATAGTAACCACGTTGGAAAAGGCTGCGAGAGAAGGAAACGTGAGGCAATAGTACGAAACAACAAAGAAGGAGGACCGAAACTATCGTAAACCAGAACGTCCAGTGAAAAGCAACGAAGGCCAGTTATTCAGAAACACTGAAGAACAGCGAAATAGGTGGGTAGAGCATTTTAAGTAACTTTTGAATCGACCAGCTCCACTGATTACACCGAAAAACAAAGCAGCATGCACGGATCTCTGAATGTGTGTTGGTGCAACCACAATTCAAGCGATCAGTATGGCAATCAGACATTTCAAGATCGGCAAAGAAGAAATACAAGACAACATTCCAGTAGAAGCAACGAAAGCAGACAGTCAAGCAACTGTGAAAATATTTCACATTCCATTCAAGATTTGGGTTTAGGAACAAGTACCATCACATCAGCTGGAGGGATACCTGAGTAAAATACTAGATAGCGGCGATCTCAGCAAGTGTGAGAACTAAAACGGCATCAGCCTTCTCTCAATACCAGGCAAAGTCTTCAAAAGGGTCTCGTTTAACAGAATGAAAGACTTCGTAGACGCTCAACTACGAGATCAAAAAGCCGGATTTCGTAAGGATCGATCGTGTACTGACCCAATTGCAACACTACGGATGATTATGGAGAAATCTGTGTAATGAAACTGACCACGCTACAGGAATTTCATCGACTACCAGGAAAAATTCGATAGACTGGACAGGAAAACGCTCGTTAGAGGTGGATCCTGGTGTCAGGCAAGGTTTCTAACTCTCACCATCTCTATTTCTTCTGGTGATCGACAGGATTAGGAAGACCTGTATATCTGTAGTAAATCACGGTAATCAATGAAAAGCTTGGATAAAGCTGGATGATCTGGACTTTGCAGTTGACCTTGCTCTTCTATCTAACGTGCAACAACTAATGTAAGAGAAGACGACAAGTGTAGCAGCAGCTTCATCTGTAGTATGTCTCAAAATACACAAAAGGAATATCGAAATTCGTTGATGCAACGCAACATGCATCAACCTAATCTTTCCTAATGAAGATGCTTTGAATAACGTGACCACTTTTACATATCCAGGCGGTATCATCAACAACCAAGATGGATCCGATGTAGATGTGAGGGCGCAGATTGGCAATGCAAGGGCTGCACTTTGACAGTTGAAAATTTCTGGAACCACAAACAACTTTCAAACAAAATCAAAGTCAGGATTTCAATACGAATGTCAAGACAGTTCTACTGTATGGAGCAGAAAATTGTAGAACTACGAAATCCATCATCCAGAAGATACAAGCATTTATTCACAGTTGTCTACGCAAAATGCCTCGGATTCATGGACTTGACACGATCAGCAGCAACGTGCTAAAGGGAGAGAACAAACCAGATTCAAGCGGAGGGGAAATCAGGAAGAAGTGTTGTGAGTGGATATTCACTGCAAACTACATGCATTCGCACGTTTGAAAACCATTTCAGGCAACATTTCTAATCACAAGTATCTTCAAGAGTTTCACATATATCCTACATCAAATAATATCATGTGACGTACACACATGCAATGATGTGAATTTACTATTCGTCAAAAACAGATTTACATTCTTTATTACTTTCAACTCATAATTCACAGAATCATTTGTACTCAGTGGTTAATTCAGTATTCCACTATGCTGTTTAGGATGGTTTCTCGGATTACCTGTAACACAGACTAACAATAACTTAACAAGACATTGATTGACACATACATATCATATTTTCAGTGTATCTACTAGAACGTTGTTAGTGAATATGATAGCAACAACTAGAAAAGTGAATTCTGAGGATTATTGCAATAAGAAGTGTCATTACATTTTACCAGAATATTCAGTCATATATGTTATTGTAGATACAGTTTTACTCCGCCTGTAGCTAATGCCTATCACAAGCTCGTATAAAGGAGGAAGCGTTGTGCATTATGTTGCCGACCCTATCGCAAATAAAAATTAACTTGCTTAAAAAAGCGCTAACCATTTTCACTCTGCCTGAGATTTAGAAGAAGAATTCTGACGTCGTGGGATGAAAGGCGATTTCCCTCAGACGTCATAAGGGTTGATGGCTGTTCTGACAACCACAGCAACCATTCTTTTGGGTACATGGATTGTTCGTACATTTCGAGAGACTGAAAGACTATTTCAAGTTGCTGCAGAAATGAAAAAATACAAGCTCGTGGCGCTCGGTAAACGCTCGTTAAACACCCTGTACAAATGTAGGACAACTGAGACTAGCTTCAAGGGAACTGCTGTTATAGTCTGGTCATGAGGAGGAAAACGCTTCACATACACAAGGAGTTGTACTGATGCTGTCCAAACATGTACAAAAGGCACTGATAGGATGGGAATCTCATGGACTCAAGGTTCATCAAATCATCCTTGCAGAACAAAGAGAGGACATAAAAATGAACGTCATCTGATGCTATGCACCTACCGATGACTACAATGACGACGTCAAAGATCGATACTACGAAAGGCTGTGGTCAATCGTCGACAGAAGCTCGTCAAATGATTCGCTGATTGTGATGGAGGACCGAAATGACAAGGTTGAAATGGACAACACTCGATATAATCACATCATAGGACGACATGGACTGGAAGAAGAGAACGAAAACAGTGAGAGATTTGCAAACCTATGTGCCTTCAACAAACTGATCATCGGTGGCACAATATTCCCACACAAATGCATACACAAAGCTACATGTATCTCACCTCATTACACTACTCAGTACCAAATCCACCATAAATGTATCAAAAAAACGTTCAGAAGGCTTATGGAGTATATGAGAACCAAGAGAGCAGCTGATATAGTCTCAGATCACCACTTGCTAGTCTTCAAAATGAGACTGAAACTGAAGATGCACTGGACAATACGGCAGACAACATCACACAAGTGTAATACAGTTTGTCTCCGGGATACCGTAACACTCATCGAATTCAAGATAGTTCTCACCAACTGGTTACAAGTTTTGCACGATATACTCAATGGAGAGGAAGCAACATTGGAGAGCAATTGAAAGGGGATTTAGGAGGCAATCACTTCAACATGTCAGGAGCTTCTGGGTCACAAGAAGTACCCTCATAAGGAACGGATCTCTGTTGATACTCTTGCAAATATTGAAGAAAGGAAGAACAATAAGGCAGCAGTGAATGTCAGCCAAACAAGAGCAGAGAAATTCAACGCACAAACTGAATACTCAGAAACATACAGTAAAGTGTAGAAAAACATCATGGCTGACAAACGAAAATATGTGAAAGATATAGTAACCACGTTGGAAAAGGCTGCGAGAGAAGGAAACGTGAGGCAATAGTACGAAACAACAAAGAAGGAGGACCGAAACTATCGTAAACCAGAACGTCCAGTGAAAAGCAACGAAGGCCAGTTATTCAGAAACACTGAAGAACAGCGAAATAGGTGGGTAGAGCATTTTAAGTAACTTTTGAATCGACCAGCTCCACTGATTACACCGAAAAACAAAGCAGCATGCACGGATCTCTGAATGTGTGTTGGTGCAACCACAATTCAAGCGATCAGTATGGCAATCAGACATTTCAAGATCGGCAAAGAAGAAATACAAGACAACATTCCAGTAGAAGCAACGAAAGCAGACAGTCAAGCAACTGTGAAAATATTTCACATTCCATTCAAGATTTGGGTTTAGGAACAAGTACCATCACATCAGCTGGAGGGATACCTGAGTAAAATACTAGATAGCGGCGATCTCAGCAAGTGTGAGAACTAAAACGGCATCAGCCTTCTCTCAATACCAGGCAAAGTCTTCAAAAGGGTCTCGTTTAACAGAATGAAAGACTTCGTAGACGCTCAACTACGAGATCAAAAAGCCGGATTTCGTAAGGATCGATCGTGTACTGACCCAATTGCAACACTACGGATGATTATGGAGAAATCTGTGTAATGAAACTGACCACGCTACAGGAATTTCATCGACTACCAGGAAAAATTCGATAGACTGGACAGGAAAACGCTCGTTAGAGGTGGATCCTGGTGTCAGGCAAGGTTTCTAACTCTCACCATCTCTATTTCTTCTGGTGATCGACAGGATTAGGAAGACCTGTATATCTGTAGTAAATCACGGTAATCAATGAAAAGCTTGGATAAAGCTGGATGATCTGGACTTCGCAGTTGACCTTGCTCTTCTATCTAACGTGAAACAAATAATGTAAGAGAAGACGACAAGTGTAGCAGCAGCTTCAACAGTAGCATGTCTCAAAATGCACAAAAGGAATATCGAAATTTGTTGATGCAACGCAACATGCATCAACCTAATCATTCCTAATGAAGATGCTTTGAATAACGTCACCACTTGACATATCCAGGCAGTATCACCAACAAGCAAGATGGATTCGATGTAGATGTGAGGGCGCAGATCGGCGATGCAAGGGCTGCACTTCGGCAGTTGAAAATATCTGGAACCACAAACAACTTTCAAACAAAACCAAAGTCAGGATTTCAATACGAATGTAAAAACAGTTCTACTGTATGGAGCGGAAAATTGGAGAACTACGAAAGCCATCATCCAGAAGATACAAGCATTTATTCACAGTTGTCTACGCAAAATGCCTCGGATTCATGGACTTGACACGATCAGCAGCAACGTGCTAAAGGGAGAGAACAAACCAGATTCAAGCGGAGGGGAAATCAGGAAGAAGTGTTGTGAGTGGATATTCACTGCAAACTACATGCATTCGCACGTTTGAAAACCATTTCAGGCAACATTTCTAATCACAAGTATCTTCAAGAGTTTCACATATATCCTACATCAAATAATATCATGTGACGTACACACATGCAATGATGTGAATTTACTATTCGTCAAAAACAGATTTACATTCTTTATTACTTTCAACTCATAATTCACAGAATCATTTGTACTCAGTGGTTAATTCAGTATTCCACTATGCTGTTTAGGATGGTTTCTCGGATTACCTGTAACACAGACTAACAATAACTTAACAAGACATTGATTGACACATACATATCATATTTTCAGTGTATCTACTAGAACGTTGTTAGTGAATATGATAGCAACAACTAGAAAACTGAATTTTGAGGATTATTGCAATAAGAAGTGTCATTACATTTTACCAGAATATTCAGTCATATAAAGTTATTGTAGATACAGGTTTACTCCGCCTGTAGCTACTGCCTGTCACAAGCTCGTATAAAGGAGGAAGCGTTGTGCATTATGTTGCCGACCCTATCGCAAATAAAAATTAACTTGCTTAAAAAAGCGCTAACCATTTTCACTCTGCCTGAGATTTAGAAGAAGAATTCTGACGTCGTGGGATGAAAGGCGATTTCCCTCAGACGTCATAAGGGTTGATGGCTGTTCTGACAACCACAGCAACCATTCTTTTGGGTACATGGATTGTTCGTACATTTCGAGAGACTGAAAGACTATTTCAAGTTGCTGCAGAAATGAAAAAATACAAGCTCGTGGCGCTCGGTAAACGCTCGTTAAACACCCTGTACAAATGTAGGACAACTGAGACTAGCTTCAAGGGAACTGCTGTTATAGTCTGGTCATGAGGAGGAAAACGCTTCACATACACAAGGAGTTGTACTGATGCTGTCCAAACATGTACAAAAGGCACTGATAGGATGGGAATCTCATGGACTCAAGGTTCATCAAATCATCCTTGCAGAACAAAGAGAGGACATAAAAATGAACGTCATCTGATGCTATGCACCTACCGATGACTACAATGACGACGTCAAAGATCGATACTACGAAAGGCTGTGGTCAATCGTCGACAGAAGCTCGTCAAATGATTCGCTGATTGTGATGGAGGACCGAAATGACAAGGTTGGTATGGACAACAACGTAGAACTTCGTACGTCATTACATCAGTTCATTTTGCCATTCCCTATCAGCTCAGAGATGTAATTGTCAAATCAAGTCCAACACTAGGAGAGGTAGTTAAGGTATTAGAAGTAATCGGAGAGGTCAGAATTAGAAGATGTTATTCAAGAAGTACGACATAATGAGAAAAGTTAGGAGAAACAAAACTAGACGTTTTGAAGAATCCAACAGATTAGGATTTGAGAGTACACAAAGCATAAATGCACCGGCGCCATTGCGAACGATTTTGAGCCATGACATTCAAGGTCTTATTCATCGATTATTATCATCTCGCGGACCCCAACTAGGTAGTCGACAATGAAAGCAGACAGTGAAGCAACTGTGAAAATATGCCACATTCTCTTCAAGAAGATTCATGTTGGGGAACAAGAACCATCAGAACACCTATAGGGATACCTAGGTAAAATACTAAAAAGGCGTCAGCCTTCTATTCATACCAGGCAAAGTCTTAAACAGGGTCTCGTTTAACAGAATGAAGGACGTTGTAGACGTAGGAACAGGACTTCGCAGTTGACCTTGCTTTTCTATCTAACCTGCAACAACTTATGTAAGTGAAGACGACAAGTGTAGCAGCAGCTTCATCAGTAGCAAGTCTCAAAATATACAAAAGGAATATCGAAATTCGTTGATGCAACGCAACATGCATCAACCTAACTGCGTCACAAGACAAGCCCTTAGTTGGAAACCTCACTGCAAAATCGAGAAAGAAAGATCAAGGAACACATTACGCCGAGAAAAAGAGAAAGACATGAATGAGAAAAATGAACGAAAATTGTTCAGAATTGTAAATGGAAGCCCAGGAAAGAGGTGTTTGTAGAAAACTGGTCGGCAAGCTATGCTTCATGGAGGGAAATAGGCTTATGTTAGTAAGTAAGATAGATACAATTTGGATGTGAGTGCATCATTTTCATAGTATGATGTTTCAATGCCATCTGTGTTGTATATTACGAACATGCAATTGATATGTAAACTGATTGTAATTATTTGCAAATTTACAGATACATTTTAAATGATTAGTTTCACAGAAAATTCATGTATATTTCTAAAATAATATTACTTACAATTTTTTCTCCTGCAAGTGCTATAATCAT
Organism: Schistosoma turkestanicum; assembly: GCA_944470395.2. Classification (NCBI taxonomy): domain Eukaryota; kingdom Metazoa; phylum Platyhelminthes; class Trematoda; order Strigeidida; family Schistosomatidae; genus Schistosoma; species Schistosoma turkestanicum. The sequence goes on along the minus strand of OX103974.1, from coordinate 41,329,062 downwards.
CCATGTTATTTGTAAGAGGAATTTCAAGAAACGCAAATATTTATCTCTTGATTTCTTCTCCGTTAGTTCTTCATCATCTATTTCAGTTTCCTCCGATTTTCTCTGCATCAAAAATGTTAGATACATGATTATCGATCAGTCAGAGTTAAACAGAACAACTACATTCTGTGGTGATGTTACAGTGTAATCAAATAAGAGAATACCATATTACCGATTATACTCTTCACAATAATTAATAGCTCTGATAGTTCTTCGTTATAACTGTGAGAATAATATTCATTGCAAACAACGAAACAGTTGCGATTCAGAAAGCAAACAAAACCAATTTACTTTAGACGCAACGTCCGCAGTAGTTGCACTTGTAAAACCATCGATGACAACATTGCTCATCACGAGTATCCTCAGTTGTTTTACATATATTCAATGCAAATAAACACAAATAGCGATGAGCAAACATGAAGTGATGTGAATTTAGCATTCGCCAGAAACAGACTTCCATTCTTGAATGCAGCCAACTTGCATCTCACTGAACCATTATCATTCACAAGTTTGTTCAAAAAAATTTCACTAAGCTGTTTAAGAATAATGAGTTGATACATAAGATAAGATTCATTACAAACAGACAACAGCTATACAAAATTCTTATGTATAATGCCTTATCAAATTGAACAGTGCTAGTAGATGTAGCATGGACAACTGTTATATCGAATTCGACACAGTATTGCAATTAAAAGTGACACACACTGTGACAACATATCACTTCCTATTGAGTTCGATGTATTTTCTTTCAATCACATGTAGATACGAGTAAGTTGTGAAAGAATCGATTTCAAATACTACTGTTTCAATGCAACCGTGTATCTGTTGTTTTAGAATGTGCAATAGAGACGAGAAACTGTGTTAAACTATCTGAAAATCGTGAGGAAGAATCCAGACTAGAAATAACACATTGTTTAAACTTTGAAGGTCATTCTACTCACAATTTCATCTTCAACAGTTTTAATAACGATTTTTCATGCTGAAGGAATTTGTTTCGTAATCTTTACACTTGTGTTTCGTGTTAGCAGATCTATGGAGTCATTCGGCTCTTTCTGATCATCTTGCGATTTTTTCTGTATCGAATGCAATTATATACATAATCATTTGGTATTAAATATCAAACACAATAATTTCACATAATGAAAAAGTCAGCTAACAGAACCCTATGCAAACGATTACAATATTCATATTCAGTGATAATGCTGAAATGTCCCACGAACAAATTTAAAGTTATTATACGAGGAGTTGCACTTCCGAATACCAACTAAGTCAATATTTCCCATCACGACTATCTTCACTAGTTACACATATATTCAATGCAGAAAATTATAAAAAAACCGTTGTACACACATCAAGTGATGTGAATTTAAAATTCGTCAAATACAGACTTCCATTCTTGATTACTCTCAACTCGCAATTTGCCGAATCATTATCACTCAGAGGTTAGTTCAGTACTTCACTTTGTTCTTCAAGAATATTCAGTTGATTTCGGTGATTTCTTTCATCACAAACTTTCAACAACTCTAGCGGTTGCCGGTTTGTAATATCATAACGAATGGTCAGTTTACCTGATCGAGGATTGGTAGTTGATATATGATCAAGAACTATTATAGAAAATTCGTTGGCTTATTGCAATCAACGGTCACATTACTTTGCACCAATCTATCATTTCATAAGTAGTGAATACATTCAATTCCAATTACGTGTAGATAGATGTAAGTTAAGATAGAATCAGTTTGAAATAATGATTATTATTGCACATTCATATCTGTTTTATAGAATGTGCACGAGAAACGAGAAACTGGGTGAAATCGAAAAAAAATGGCTTAGAAGATTTCAGATTAGAAACGACACATTGAAACCGTTTATACTTTTATAATTATCGTGCTTACATTTTCATCTTCAACAGATTTAATTATAATTTTCACTATTGGAGAGAGCTTTTTCAAAAATTTTACATATTTCTTTCGCGCTTGTACATCTTTGAATTCTTCTTAATAAAATTATAATAATAATTATTTATTCTTCTTCGTCCTGTTCAGCATCTGTCAGTTTACTCTGTATCAAATGCGTTAAATACATGATTATTTATCAATCATTGTCAAACACAATTAATTCGTTCTATGATTATTTCTAAGTTCAATCTAGCCTACTAACATAACAGGTAACTCAGTTAATTAACGAGATAATTAACATAACAAACTGACAGCATCTATACAAGTTACATGTTCACATTACCATACCAAATCATGAAATATACCTGATTCTGTGGCATCTCACCGTTCCCAGTCGTTTAATTTATTCGACCTTATTATCGACCATTTTTTGTATTTCTAATAATCCAATAACAGTATCGATTGTCGTCTGTTAGATTGTGTGCCTACTCGCTCATTACATGTCTAGCCAATTATTGCTTGACTATAAATACCTAGTCATTTGACAGCAGATGGAGCGTTGTTACACTCGTCCTCTCCACGTTTATTCGGTTTGCGTGTAGGCTGTCCATTCTCATGTCTGTCTGTAAGAGATTTTAATCAATATTCACGAGGTTACTAGGTTAAATCCTGATAGATCCACAAATCAGAAAGAAAACTCTAATTGAATGAGGAGGTATATTGATTTCTGTTCTCGTGATAATTGTAGAATCTTCTTTGAATGTTTTGTTTTCTGGAAAAGCCCTCCATGTTTACATATTTGTGTTATGACATGACGGACTTTTTCTGTCGACATTTTGATATTTTATTTGATTCCGATTTGAAATTTTATCATAGTATATTGTTATTATTTCTGCATCTTGTACTTACATTGGAGATTTATGTTTCCTTCTGAACTGTATATATGTTGTTTAAATTTGATATAATATGGCTACAACCATACTTGGATTGTTAACGAACGACCGGCTCCTGGTTGTGGATGTTCACATCCGCGCTCCAGTAGGTAGTAGTGACCATGGCACAGTCCTGTTTAACATGGTAACAAACGAAACCTTGACACCGGACAATAACGAGCCCTACCTTTGCTACAGTAGGGCAAACTACACACGCATGAGAGAGGTGCTCCTACATGCCCCATGGCCACGGGAGTGGCGGAGGCTGACAGTAGATGATCACTGGCAAGCAGTGAGAGATATCATCCGAAACGCTGTCGTAGACAACGTACCTCAATCGCACCCAAGACGCCAGAACAAGAGAACCTGGGTTAGGCGCGGCACGGAACGCTTGCTTCAGGCGAAGAGGAAAGCCTGACACAAGTGGAAGGTCTCTTTGAAAGATTCCGAACGCAATTCTTACTTGGGATTGAGAAACAGATGCAATACCAAAGTTCGAAGCGATAGGAGACTATTCCAGACGAAGCTAGCCGCCAGAATAGAGGCAAACCCGAAACATCTGTTTAGGTTCATGTCCAAAAGAAAACCTACCAATCAAGGGTTGTGTTCCCTAAAAGGGCTTAACAGAGAAGACTTCACCAACCTAGAGATGGCTGAGATCTTCAACTCCCATTTTTCTGATCAATTAAACCAGGCGCCTACATGTTCAGAGTATTACGCCAACCCAATGCCAGCTGACGGCTTAGGGAACATCCGTATCACTCCTGACCTAGTATTAAGGAAACTAAAATCCTTACGCCCAGGTAAGTCACCTGGTTGTGACGAAATCCGCCCTATAGTCTTGCAACAGTGCGCTGAAGCCCTCTGTTCACCGTTATGCAACCTGTTCAGGCATTCACTGGAGTCACACTAATTCCCAGCGGAATGCAAACAAGCTACTCTCTCTCCAATCTTCAAAGGAGGAGATAGAAAGGACCCAGCCTGATACAGACCAGTCGCACTACTACCTATACTATCAAAGGTTATGGAAGGACTGGTGGACGAACAAATGAGGGAGTACATGGATAAGAATAAAATACTCCATGAAGCTCAACACGGGTTTCGGAAAGGCAGGTTGTGTGCATCTAATCTTCTCATCGCATGGGACAGTTGGACATCCTGCTTGGACCGTAAAATACCAGTGCATGTAGTATTTCTCGACTTCGCAAAAGCCTTTGACACAGTGCCTCACGCACGCCTAATCGAAAAGGTTGTGGAAATGGGCTTCACTGACCCACTCGTATCTTGGCTCAGAAACTACCTTGAGAATAGAAATTTTCGCACCAAGGTAAACAGGGTGCACGCGAGTTGGAGAGTATCCACTTCAGGAGTTTCACAGGGGACCATCCTAGGCCCACTCCTCTTCCTGATATTCATTAACGACCTGCTAAGCTTAGTTAGCTCACCGGCACTGATCTACGCAGACGATGCGAAGATCTGGAGGTCCATTAGAAGCGACAAGGATTCGACTGAGCTTCAAAAGGACCTTACATCCATTGAGAAATGGGCAGTGAAAAACGGTTTAAAACTCAACCAACCGAAGTGGCGCGTCATGCGTTTCCTGCCTCATATGACGCAAACCACCTACACTCTCAATGGAAGTCCGCTCCCTGATGTCTCCTCAGAGCGCGATCTTGGTTTAATAACCACAGAAAGCCTCCAGACGAGTCCGAACTATGTAGTGGATGCAGCCAAGGCAAATGCGACTCTTCACTTTATGCGAAGACAGCTTGGTGCTATCACCTCGAAATTATTTTTAACCCTATTGTAGACGTACGCAAGCCCACACTTGGAGGTTCACAACGTCAGCGAAACCCCATCTGCTTAAAAGAGACATTAATCTCATAGATCGAGTTCAGAGACGAGCAACGAAATGGGTGATAGGGTTGAAAAATTAACCCTACGACGATAGACTCCAGCCCCATGGATTATTCCCACTGAGCTACAGGAGAATCAGAAGTGACCTGATTATGGCGTACACCATATTTACCACGCCAAACCATCCCAATGTGAGCATCTTACCGATGCATCACCACCACTCCCCTNC
>OX103974.1:41272882-41323761 GCA_944470395.2 Schistosoma turkestanicum | reverse complement strand
CCCAGTGACGGGAACCCTGTGACTGTTTCATGTAGGAATTTCGAACCACTAGATCTGTCCCTTTATATTTAGGGCAATGTTTGCATATCACAGAGGAGCGACTGACTTGTGGTTTTCATGTAGTTTGGCTTTTGACTACAAAACAAGTTGCAGCACTTTTATTCAGGAGACACATCTCTGGACTAATGGTCCCTTTGGATCAGTTCTCCGTTTGAGGGAGAGGCAGGTAGGTACTGTAGGGCTAATGTGACATTCGTGACCATAGCTATTACTAGTGCACGAGTTCGCTGGCATAGTTGAAAGGTCATTGGTAATTCGGCGTTGTATTTTAGTTGTAGAAATATTTTTCACTCTCGCAGTGCTCTGAAACCGGAAAGTGCAGGTCCACACGCGTCTTACACAGTCCAAGTTCAAAAATATAAATTCTGGAAAAGAACGATTCTATATTTAATCAAATATGGGAATACAAACGATTATCAAAACAATATTACACCTTCGACTTTCTAATCCTAACAATAAGTTCCGATGCTGGGAGAATAAGTGCTTCCAGTCAGTATCAACGAGCAGCTGTTAGAGTATCAAATCCGAAAATGGCTGTAGCCATATTAAGTATCAACTTTAAACAACACACACATAGTTCAGAAGGAAACAGAGAAACTTCAATATAAGTACAAGATATAGAAATAATGGCACGATACAAATGATAAAGTCCCAAAATGGGATCAAATAAAGTACCAAAATATCGAACAGAAAAAGTCAGTCAGATCATAACACAAATATATTTACATGGAGGGATTTTGCAAAACAAGGCCTTCAAATTAAATTGCACGTAAGTTTTATCACTGGTAATTCTAATCTCCTTAGATAGGGGAATGTTTCTAAGTAGTGACTGACTATTAATCAAGTGATTGGTCTCCATGACAGTATTAAACTGAAAAAGAATGGGACTGGAAAATTTAGTCTGAACTTTGCGTAGCCTGCGTGCTAAACACCAAGAGTGGGACAATGCACACTCTTTAGAGAGAGTGATTTCAACAGACTTCAGGCTAGCACTGTCTGCAACGTTGTAAACAATGGCATTCTGCATGCATTGAAGTCCGTTGAACAGTTCAGAGGATAGATGGTCAATTACCATTTCGGTTTTTCTAATGATTTTGAGATAAGGATTTTCTGTTACACTGACCAGGTACTTGAACGGTAGTAAATCCTGAATGGTTTGGTTGACATCGAGTGCGCTTTAAGTGTCCTTAGAACTATTAGTGACGAATGTACTGGAGTTCAGTTTGCAGCTGTTAGGGTGAATAGGATAGTGATCAGACTTGCTACAAGGGTTTTTCGGTTGCTCAGTCTGCGTTCAGTCATCTGCGTTATTGAACATATCAGAGAGAGAACAGTCCAGATCAACAGTACTGGATTTCCTACGGCGAAAAGGCCTACAGACATTTTGTGAATTGCTGTAAACTTGATCCGCTTGCATGCTCGTCAAGTGTTTAAGACCAGTCATACTTTCTAACAAGTGCTCACAGGAATCTATTTCAGATGAAACACATGAAGTAGTGGATGGTGTCAAGTCACTGGGAAGGAAGTTAATTGTATTTATATCAATGAGCGGGATACCAGGTAAAGAGATGTCGTTTTCAAGTTCACGGTAAGATCCTATTGAGCCAGTAGGAATACCAGAATAAGATACGGATGGAACGCTGTTCCTACGTTTGATTTTATCGATTTGAGTAGTGGATTTGGATTTGTACACGTGTTATATTCGACAGGTGAAATCAAGTGATTTTTGATAAACGTGACATGTTTGTGGAGTTATTGGTAAGCAGAATTTTGTTACTATAAGCACAATGACTGTTTCATGTAGGAATTTCGAACCACTAGATCTGTCCCTTTATATTTAGGGCAATGTTTGCATATCACAGAGGAGCGACTGACTTGTGGTTTTCATGTAGTTTGGCTTTTGACTACAAAACAAGTTGCAGCACTTTTATTCAGGAGACACATCTCTGGACTAATGGTCCCTTTGGATCAGTTCTCCGTTTGAGGGAGAGGCAGGTAGGTACTGTAGGGCTAATGTGACATTCGTGACCATAGCTATTACTAGTGCACGAGTTCGCTGGCATAGTTGAAAGGTCATTGGTAATTCGGCGTTGTATTTTAGTTGTAGAAATATTTTTCACTCTCGCAGTGCTCTGAAACCGGAAAGTGCAGGTCCACACGCGTCTTACACAGTCCAAGTTCAAAAATATAAATTCTGGAAAAGAACGATTCTATATTTAATCAAATATGGGAATACAAACGATTATCAAAACAATATTACACCTTCGACTTTCTAATCCTAACAATAAGTTCCGATGCTGGGAGAATAAGTGCTTCCAGTCAGTATCAACGAGCAGCTGTTAGAGTATCAAATCCGAAAATGGCTGTAGCCATATTAAGTATCAACTTTAAACAACACACACATAGTTCAGAAGGAAACAGAGAAACTTCAATATAAGTACAAGATATAGAAATAATGGCACGATACAAATGATAAAGTCCCAAAATGGGATCAAATAAAGTACCAAAATATCGAACAGAAAAAGTCAGTCAGATCATAACACAAATATATTTACATGGAGGGATTTTGCAAAACAAGGCCTTCAAATTAAATTGCACGTAAGTTTTATCACTGGTAATTCTAATCTCCTTAGATAGGGGAATGTTTCTAAGTAGTGACTGACTATTAATCAAGTGATTGGTCTCCATGACAGTATTAAACTGAAAAAGAATGGGACTGGAAAATTTAGTCTGAACTTTGCGTAGCCTGCGTGCTAAACACCAAGAGTGGGACAATGCACACTCTTTAGAGAGAGTGATTTCAACAGACTTCAGGCTAGCACTGTCTGCAACGTTGTAAACAATGGCATTCTGCATGCATTGAAGTCCGTTGAACAGTTCAGAGGATAGATGGTCAATTACCATTTCGGTTTTTCTAATGATTTTGAGATAAGGATTTTCTGTTACACTGACCAGGTACTTGAACGGTAGTAAATCCTGAATGGTTTGGTTGACATCGAGTGCGCTTTAAGTGTCCTTAGAACTATTAGTGACGAATGTACTGGAGTTCAGTTTGCAGCTGTTAGGGTGAATAGGATAGTGATCAGACTTGCTACAAGGGTTTTTCGGTTGCTCAGTCTGCGTTCAGTCATCTGCGTTATTGAACATATCAGAGAGAGAACAGTCCAGATCAACAGTACTGGATTTCCTATGGCGAAAAGGCCTACAGACATTTTGTGAATTGCTGTAAACTTGATCCGCTTGCATGCTCGTCAAGTGTTTAAGACCAGTCATACTTTCTAACAAGTGCTCACAGGAATCTATTTCAGATGAAACACATGAAGTAGTGGATGGTGTCAAGTCACTGGGAAGGAAGTTAATTGTATTTATATCAATGAGCGGGATACCAGGTAAAGAGATGTCGTTTTCAAGTTCACGGTAAGATCCTATTGAGCCAGTAGGAATACCAGAATAAGATACGGATGGAACGCTGTTCCTACGTTTGATTTTATCGATTTGAGTAGTGGATTTGGATTTGTACACGTGTTATATTCGACAGGTGAAATCAAGTGATTTTTGATAAACGTGACATGTTTGTGGAGTTATTGGTAAGCAGAATTTTGTTACTATAAGCACAATGACTGTTTCATGTAGGAATTTCGAACCACTAGATCTGTCCCTTTATATTTAGGGCAATGTTTGCATATCACAGAGGAGCGACTGACTTGTGGTTTTCATGTAGTTTGGCTTTTGACTACAAAACAAGTTGCAGCACTTTTATTCAGGAGACACATCTCTGGACTAATGGTCCCTTTGGATCAGTTCTCCGTTTGAGGGAGAGGCAGGTAGGTACTGTAGGGCTAATGTGACATTCGTGACCATAGCTATTACTAGTGCACGAGTTCGCTGGCATAGTTGAAAGGTCATTGGTAATTCGGCGTTGTATTTTAGTTGTAGAAATATTTTTCACTCTCGCAGTGCTCTGAAACCGGAAAGTGCAGGTCCACACGCGTCTTACACAGTCCAAGTTCAAAAATATAAATTCTGGAAAAGAACGATTCTATATTTAATCAAATATGGGAATACAAACGATTATCAAAACAATATTACACCTTCGACTTTCTAATCCTAACAATAAGTTCCGATGCTGGGAGAATAAGTGCTTCCAGTCAGTATCAACGAGCAGCTGTTAGAGTATCAAATCCGAAAATGGCTGTAGCCATATTAAGTATCAACTTTAAACAACACACACATAGTTCAGAAGGAAACAGAGAAACTTCAATATAAGTACAAGATATAGAAATAATGGCACGATACAAATGATAAAGTCCCAAAATGGGATCAAATAAAGTACCAAAATATCGAACAGAAAAAGTCAGTCAGATCATAACACAAATATATTTACATGGAGGGATTTTGCAAAACAAGGCCTTCAAATTAAATTGCACGTAAGTTTTATCACTGGTAATTCTAATCTCCTTAGATAGGGGAATGTTTCTAAGTAGTGACTGACTATTAATCAAGTGATTGGTCTCCATGACAGTATTAAACTGAAAAAGAATGGGACTGGAAAATTTAGTCTGAACTTTGCGTAGCCTGCGTGCTAAACACCAAGAGTGGGACAATGCACACTCTTTAGAGAGAGTGATTTCAACAGACTTCAGGCTAGCACTGTCTGCAACGTTGTAAACAATGGCATTCTGCATGCATTGAAGTCCGTTGAACAGTTCAGAGGATAGATGGTCAATTACCATTTCGGTTTTTCTAATGATTTTGAGATAAGGATTTTCTGTTACACTGACCAGGTACTTGAACGGTAGTAAATCCTGAATGGTTTGGTTGACATCGAGTGCGCTTTAAGTGTCCTTAGAACTATTAGTGACGAATGTACTGGAGTTCAGTTTGCAGCTGTTAGGGTGAATAGGATAGTGATCAGACTTGCTACAAGGGTTTTTCGGTTGCTCAGTCTGCGTTCAGTCATCTGCGTTATTGAACATATCAGAGAGAGAACAGTCCAGATCAACAGTACTGGATTTCCTACGGCGAAAAGGCCTACAGACATTTTGTGAATTGCTGTAAACTTGATCCGCTTGCATGCTCGTCAAGTGTTTAAGACCAGTCATACTTTCTAACAAGTGCTCACAGGAATCTATTTCAGATGAAACACATGAAGTAGTGGATGGTGTCAAGTCACTGGGAAGGAAGTTAATTGTATTTATATCAATGAGCGGGATACCAGGTAAAGAGATGTCGTTTTCAAGTTCACGGTAAGATCCTATTGAGCCAGTAGGAATACCAGAATAAGATACGGATGGAACGCTGTTCCTACGTTTGATTTTATCGATTTGAGTAGTGGATTTGGATTTGTACACGTGTTATATTCGACAGGTGAAATCAAGTGATTTTTGATAAACGTGACATGTTTGTGGAGTTATTGGTAAGCAGAATTTTGTTACTATAAGCACAATGACTGTTTCATGTAGGAATTTCGAACCACTAGATCTGTCCCTTTATATTTAGGGCAATGTTTGCATATCACAGAGGAGCGACTGACTTGTGGTTTTCATGTAGTTTGGCTTTTGACTACAAAACAAGTTGCAGCACTTTTATTCAGGAGACACATCTCTGGACTAATGGTCCCTTTGGATCAGTTCTCCGTTTGAGGGAGAGGCAGGTAGGTACTGTAGGGCTAATGTGACATTCGTGACCATAGCTATTACTAGTGCACGAGTTCGCTGGCATAGTTGAAAGGTCATTGGTAATTCGGCGTTGTATTTTAGTTGTAGAAATATTTTTCACTCTCGCAGTGCTCTGAAACCGGAAAGTGCAGGTCCACACGCGTCTTACACAGTCCAAGTTCAAAAATATAAATTCTGGAAAAGAACGATTCTATATTTAATCAAATATGGGAATACAAACGATTATCAAAACAATATTACACCTTCGACTTTCTAATCCTAACAATAAGTTCCGATGCTGGGAGAATAAGTGCTTCCAGTCAGTATCAACGAGCAGCTGTTAGAGTATCAAATCCGAAAATGGCTGTAGCCATATTAAGTATCAACTTTAAACAACACACACATAGTTCAGAAGGAAACAGAGAAACTTCAATATAAGTACAAGATATAGAAATAATGGCACGATACAAATGATAAAGTCCCAAAATGGGATCAAATAAAGTACCAAAATATCGAACAGAAAAAGTCAGTCAGATCATAACACAAATATATTTACATGGAGGGATTTTGCAAAACAAGGCCTTCAAATTAAATTGCACGTAAGTTTTATCACTGGTAATTCTAATCTCCTTAGATAGGGGAATGTTTCTAAGTAGTGACTGACTATTAATCAAGTGATTGGTCTCCATGACAGTATTAAACTGAAAAAGAATGGGACTGGAAAATTTAGTCTGAACTTTGCGTAGCCTGCGTGCTAAACACCAAGAGTGGGACAATGCACACTCTTTAGAGAGAGTGATTTCAACAGACTTCAGGCTAGCACTGTCTGCAACGTTGTAAACAATGGCATTCTGCATGCATTGAAGTCCGTTGAACAGTTCAGAGGATAGATGGTCAATTACCATTTCGGTTTTTCTAATGATTTTGAGATAAGGATTTTCTGTTACACTGACCAGGTACTTGAACGGTAGTAAATCCTGAATGGTTTGGTTGACATCGAGTGCGCTTTAAGTGTCCTTAGAACTATTAGTGACGAATGTACTGGAGTTCAGTTTGCAGCTGTTAGGGTGAATAGGATAGTGATCAGACTTGCTACAAGGGTTTTTCGGTTGCTCAGTCTGCGTTCAGTCATCTGCGTTATTGAACATATCAGAGAGAGAACAGTCCAGATCAACAGTACTGGATTTCCTACGGCGAAAAGGCCTACAGACATTTTGTGAATTGCTGTAAACTTGATCCGCTTGCATGCTCGTCAAGTGTTTAAGACCAGTCATACTTTCTAACAAGTGCTCACAGGAATCTATTTCAGATGAAACACATGAAGTAGTGGATGGTGTCAAGTCACTGAGAAGGAAGTTAATTGTATTTATATCAATGAGCGGGATACCAGGTAAAGAGATGTCGTTTTCAAGTTCACGGTAAGATCCTATTGAGCCAGTAGGAATACCAGAATAAGATACGGATGGAACGCTGTTCCTACGTTTGATTTTATCGATTTGAGTAGTGGATTTGGATTTGTACACGTGTTATATTCGACAGGTGAAATCAAGTGTTTTTTGATAAACGTGACATGTTTGTGGAGTTATTGGTAAGCAGAATTTTGTTAGTATATGCTCAATGTGTGTTTGAAATTAAAATGCAAAAAACTGCGGTGTAATCAAATAAAATATGTATTACTTCGTTGTGGTTGCTGCAGTATTAGCCGTCGAAGTACCAACAAATAATTGACACTTGACCAAGGTTCCTTACTGTGAAATCGACAGTTTTTACTTTCATCTACAGAACATTTTCATGGTGAGTAGTACACTGAAGCACTGTTACATTGAAGGACCAGATGGTATCCCAACCAGCATGCTGAAAAATGGTAGCAATGATCTTTGTGTTATTCTTCTCAAACTATTTATTATATCACTCTCCACACAGTGTTACCCTAATAACTGAAAGGCTGCACATGTCTTCCTCACGAATAAATCTGGGTCTGATGCGAATGTTGAAAATCATCGACTAATAAACATAACTTCAGTAGTATCTAGGGTGATGGGGAAGGTAGTTAAGGCAGAGTTACTACGACATCCACTTATTCAGAATCTGATATCGACCCCCAAGCAAAGGTTCTTGAGGTCCAGGTCGTGCGACACATGTCTGTTAGATTATTCCAATGATATCACTCATAAACAAGATGAACGTCTTCAAGTATCAGTCGTTTGCTTAGTCTCTAAGAAGGCTTCCGATAAAGTCCCACACAAAAGGCTTATCGTTTAACTTGAGGTGTGCCGATTTACTGCGTGTTCTTAAGCTCGATTTATAAATCAGAAGATAAACTCCAAGTATCGTATACGTTTATTCGAGGCACACCACATAGCGAATTGAAGAAGCGACGTGGAGAAGGCTAGTGAGCCAACTCTTTGGATTACAATGCGAGCGAATGAATGAAGCGAATAGGAGAAGGCTAGTGAGCCGACTCTTTGGATTACAATGCAAGCGAAAGAACGAAGCGACGTGGAGAAGGCTAGTGAGCCAACTCTTTGAGATAGAGTATGACTAAGAATATATAGTCAGATAAGAATACGACAGACATATGACAAGCGAAATAGGTATGCACACACATGAATAAAAGCGACGAATGATTGACAAGGTCAAATGCAAGCAATACAAATCATGTGAGTTCATGGGAGTATTAAGAGATTAACATTAAAGCGAAAAGGATGAGTAAGTGCGTAAGCGTAAGCAATGCTCAGTCGTACAAGCTCATACAAAGCAGATAATAAAAAATAACAATGGTACATATGAGTTGTTGCTATACAAATAGGTTGGTTAAATAAATTAATCGAAAGGGCTTAACCAAGTTAGATGTGAGAGAACTGAAATATATGTGGAGGCACTACAATCTAAAGTCCTTTGGAACCATTAACCCACTACATTCATGGTTTGCTTCATTCCTGAATTGGTGACAACAAATGGTTAAGTACAGCGACTGTCTTTCATCACCAAGAACAATAACCAGTGGAGTTATCCAGGGGAGTGTATTAGGTCCACTTTTGTTTCTTATGTACATAAACGATATAAGTATTGCTATAAAATTTGGAAGAGCATACATAAATGCTGATGATTTGGAAATATTATACAGCTATGAGCATGAAGATGTGGACGAAAATTTAGCCTGGATTCAGGGTGATCTTGATAACTTAACTATCTGGAGCGAGACACCTTGAATGTCATGGCCCGAAATCTTTTGCAGTGGTGCAGGTGCATCCACCCTTTGCGTGTTTTGAAATCCTGATCAGTTGAATTGGGGATCCCTACTTTCAGAGTACTACATAAACCTAGTGCTGGATGATTCTTGACGGATTAGCCATAATACTCCTTCCTGACTTGGTATTAAGGAAATCAGGAACCGAAAAATATCGGTGCATCTAATATTTTCAGACTGTGCAAAAGCCGTTATCAAAGTACCTCACTCACTCGTAATTGTGAAAGTTGAGGAAATCGGATTCAAAGATCAGCTCCTTTCTCGGCTTAAAACTACCTCAGATAAAGCAGGTTTCGTACCAGGGAAAATAGAGTGCACGCAAGTTGGCGAGTCTGAACACCGAGAGTCCTTAACTGGACCATCAAAGGTCCAGTTCTCGCTAGCATCGATTTTGCCCTGACGACGGAAAGATCTAAAGGTCCACTAGAAGCAAACCGGGTTTGATTGAGCACCAGGATGATCTAACACAAATTGGAGAATTGACAGTGACATAACGTTAAAAAATAGACATTTCGAAGTTCCACTTCTTAGTTATTCTGCCCTGATATTGTTGGTGTCATGAAACTCGACTGCCCTGAAACAAACGTATTCATTCATATCACAGCACATACAAACTCATAAACTAGCAGTGGATCGTGGAGTGCCTACAAAAGACCTCGAACAGTAGCGAAAGAACAAGGAGAAAGAGTAGAGAATCGGATTGGTTTACACTAGCTCGTGCAATCCATAATGGACATTGAATTGACAGACAGTAACCAAATGGATGATAGGGTTGAGGAATGAACCTTACGAAGATAGGCAACAGCATAAGGGATTACTCTACCTGAGTTACAGTAGAATCAGAGGTGATCCGATTATGGCGTATTACATATTAGCCACGTCGAAAAGTCCTAACGCGAGCACCATACCGATGCATCATCACCACTACCCACAAGGCAATCCTCGAAAAATTGCGTCTTCCACTCAGATCACTAACTCAATCTGTCCCAGTTATAAGCTCTGTTTACTCTTCTTTGTTTACACTTTACTCCCCTCGCACGATTTTCACTATTGGTTAGGTAACTGACTTATCTATTTAGCAACAGACTTCTGAAGTCTTCCCATTAGTATTAGAATTTTCTCTCATTATTCTCCACAGTGCAACTTACTGATGACCGGCATGAAATTTTGATAGCCGCTGTTATCTGGAAACCCAACTGCTCAGAAAAAACGTTTTCATTCAGATCAAGGAACATACAAACTCACAACCAACTCCCAAATGACTAGGATTAGACGGTCGAGTGACTAGATATCCATCTAGTGAACTTAAATCTATTCATTAGACACTACCAAACAACTAAAACCTACCGAAAGAACAAGGGACAAGCGTGAAGAAATCAACTTGTTTTGAATAGCTTAAGAAAAAGAGCTTGGATATTGTACATTTAATTTGTTCAGCTGACACGGCAGACACAAATATTCGTTATAGAGCGCGAATATGGACGAAGCCGTAATTAACAGAGAGATATTAAGGGTAAAAACTATAAGTTATTTTGTGTTTGTATAGAATAGATGTGAACTTAGTAGAAAAACTAGTAATGAGAAAAGTGGCCTTGAATGTTTTCCACAAGTGCAACTGCATGTAGATTGCAGTGTATATTTGTTTTTTAAAGTTGAACTTAGTAAACATCAGCGTGATACCAGGTCCCTGAATACGTTTATTCTTGACATACCGAATTTCGGCTCGCCACTGTTCTCGATCATTTCGTAGGCTTTTGGTTAGCCTGCGCCCAAGCTGACTCCGCTCCTCATCGCACTCAGAGCCAGTAGGGGTGAGTTTTCGAGCATCCATCAGTTCGGTAGATGGTACGGAGTTCCACGGCTTTATTATAGCCTTATGGTTTACTTTAGTAGCAGATATCACTGCTGTTTCCACAGCCTTTTCGATATTATTCCAACCTGCTTCCGGATTGGAACCGCTCATATGCTGCCTAACTGCCTTTCTAGTTGCTCCTGAAATATATCCTTAGCTTTATTATCATTGCGTAAAACCCTGGGAGGCTTTCTCACGGTGTTTCCTACGTCCAGTATGCTTCAAACAAATACGCGCTCGTACTAGGACATGATCTGAATCTAAACATGTGTCCTAGAACGTGCGACAGTCCTTTACTGAACCTCCCCCCATCAGTGGCTGATGGCAGCGTGATCTAGTTGGGTCCACCATTACATACTCCTATAGTTAACATTAACCTCGTCAGATTTTTCTGGAGTACATCTTCTATTTGAAGGCTTGTTTATTGACTTAGAATATGCCGATGACATAGTTCTACTCGGTGAAGACGCTGACAAAATGCAGAGTCTTCTGACTACCCCAAGCAACAATGTAAGCATGTTCGGGATGCGGTTTTCCCCCTCGAAATGCAAAATGTTGCTTGAAGATTGGGTTGCATTGGCACCTGAACTAGTGATAGGGAGTGAAGTAGTCGAGCGTGTTAACCGCTTCACTTGTCTTGGGAGTTTCATCAGTGCTGATGACTGATGAAATCTCAGCACGGATACAGAAAGCTCGAATGACTTTTGCCATCTTGCGTCACTTATGGCGTAGGCGAGATATCCGTTCTTCAACCAAAGGACGGTTGTAATGAGTAGCAGTTCGCTTCGTCCTGATATATTGATGCGAAACATGACCGTTTAGAGTAGAAGATATTCGTAGGTTACCGGTATTCGGTCATAGATGACTCCAAAGCATTGCGCGTGTATCGTGGGACAATTGAGTAAGCAATGCTGTCGTTATGAAATGAGTACTAGTTAAGGATGGCAAATAAATAGATGAAGTAATGAAACACCATCAGTTGAGGTGGTTGGGACATGTGTTGCGAATGCTAAACTACCGACAGCCTCGACGGGCTATGTTTTGTGGTGTAGGAATACGTTGGAAGAAAGATATTGGCGGCCAGACCAAAACATGACAGAAACCCATGAAGTCACTGACAAGTGGACCGAGTCATGTTGGTAGATGTAGGCTACTTGGTTGGGGGTCAGCGAAACGAAAGTCACCAACGGTTAGAGACGTTTAACGACATGGCTTAGAATCGTTTGCAATGGCGCAAGTGCATCCATTCGTTGTGCTCTCTCAAATCCTAATCTTCTGGATTCATTAGCACCTCTACATTTGTCTTGCTAACATTATCTCACTGAATTATACTTCTTGAATAATATCTTCAAACCCTAGTCTTCCCATTTACCAATAATACCCCTACTATCTCTATCACTATTGGATTTGATTTGACATTTGCCTCTCTGTGCCAATGTGGTATGGCAACCTGAACTTATGTACATACGTACGAAGTTCTATGTTGCAACCGACTGACTTATTGTGAATATGGTAATCGATTGTTTTTGGTTGTGTTACTTGGCAACTATGTAACAAGAAATAACTTTCTTTCTATTGCTGTATCTGTTGCAGGTTGAAGAAAGTGTGAGGAAATTTGTAGAAGTATCTGAAAGGAGATCCGAAAGTGTAAGTATCCATTTTAATAATGCTTGTTTTGTGTAGCAGATATGAAATGCCATTGAAACAGTTATATGGTTTTTTTGAAATGCAATTTTTAAGTAGTTAAGATGGGAAGTTATTTATTGTTGTTTTTGTTGAATGGTGAATGCCTATACTGCTGACCGGACCGAGGACTGTCGCTCGTTCTGAGGCATGTGTTTAGATTCAGATGGTGCCCTAGTGCAAGCGGGTATTTGTTTGAAGTATACTGGACGTAGGTAACACCGTTAGGAAGCCTCCCAGGGTTTTACGCAATAATAGTAAAGCTAAGGATATTTTCCGGAGCAACTAGCAACGGAGTTAGGCAGCATTTCCCTGTGACAATCACAGAGGAATAAGTTTCACTAATATGGCTTCCAAATTGTTCGGGAACACTACTATTGTAGGACGCCTAAATGTGTGTCTGTGTTCCAGGACCTGTCTGAGTGTGAAAGTGTGGTCTATACAGTCACGTCAAGGTCGTAAAGCAGCCTGGTTTTATGTAGTCCGCTCTTCACGAGTTTTTGTTAAGCGTCTAAGTATTATTGAGGCCAATATTTTAGAAACTATATTCGTCAGACTTATTCCCCTGTGATTGTCACAAGAAGACTTTTGTCATTTTTGTAAATCGGGACAGTCAGTGAATGAGACCACTCGGATGGAATTACATCCAGTTCCCAGACTCTACCTAAGATCTCAGTCAACCTAGCTGCTAAAACTGGACCACCATTCTTCAATATCTCAGGGGTTAGTCTATCAGGTCCTGCAGCTCGCCCTCGCTTCAGATTTCCTATCGCTTTCTCAACTTCATAAACAATTGGGGGGACTTACATCAATAGGCTATTCAGTGTGACTGGAGATCGTGGGTAGCCGAAGTGTGGCTGAAAGCTCAATCAGTCAGTTGCAACGTAGAACTTCGTACGTATGTACATAAGTTCAGGTTGCCATACCACATTGGCACAGAGAGGCAACTGTCAAATCAAATCCAATAGTGATAGAGATAGTAGAGGTATTAATGGTAAATGGGAAGACTAGGGTTTGAAGATATTATTCAAGAAGTATAATTCAGTGAGATAATGTTAGCAAGACAAATGTAGAGGTGCTAATGAATCCAGAAGATTAGGATTTGAGAGAGCACAACGAATGGATGCACTTGCGCCATTGCAAACGATTCTAAGCCATGTCGTTAAACGTCTCTAACCGTTGGTGACTTTCGTTTCGCTGACCCCCAACCAAGTAGCCTACATCTACCAACATGACTCGGTCCACTTGTCAGTGACTTCATGGGTTTCTGCCATCTTTTGGGCTGGCCGCCTATTCTTACACCACAGAGCAAAGCTCATCTAGGCAGTTGGTGGTTAGGCACCTCAACTGATGGTGTTTCATTACTTCATCTGTAGATCTGCCATTTTTACCTAGTACTCGTTTCCTAACAACAACATTGGTTACTCGGTTGTACCACGATATTCGAGCAATGCCTCTAAGACATCTATGATCGAATACTAGTAACCTAAGAACATCTACTCTTAACGGCCATGTTTCGCATCCATAATGTAGAACGGAGCGAACTGTTGCGCAGTACACCCGTCCCTTGGTTAGCAAACGAATATCTCGCCTACACCATAAACTTGTGTAAATTTGCAAAAGCATATGGAGCTTTCTGTATCCGTGCTGGTGTCTGAAAGCTAGTGCAACTGAACCCTGAAGGGTTCTGCTCATCGGTCCAGTACCTGGATTGAGAATGGATTATCAGACCATTCTTTTCCGAAATAGTCTCACTCACATTTGGGTTCCTAATGCCAGTTTCCCTGGCAAGGCTGAATAGTTGCCTACTGTTGCCTATCTCCGCTGCTTTTTCCATCTCCTTCGCTTTCGCCACCCACCACTGTTCTCGATCATTGCGTAGGCTTTTGGTTAGCCTGCGCCCAAGCTGACTCCGCTCCTCATCGCACTCAGAGCCAGTAGGGGTGAGTTTTCGAGCATCCATCAGTTCGGTAGATGGTACGGAGTTCCACGGCTTTATTATAGCCTTATGGTTTACTTTAGTAGCAGATATCACTGCTGTTTCCACAGCCTTTTCGATATTATTCCAACCTGCTTCCGGATTGGAACCGCTCATATGCTGCCTAACTGCCTTTCTAGTTGCTCCTGAAATATATCCTTAGCTTTATTATCATTGCGTAAAACCCTGGGAGGCTTTCTCACGGTGTTTCCTACGTCCAGTATGCTTCAAACAAATACGCGCTCGTACTAGGACATGATCTGAATCTAAACATGTGTCCTAGAACGTGCGACAGTCCTTTACTGAACCTCCCCCCATCAGTGGCTGATGGCAGCGTGATCTAGTTGGGTCCACCATTACATACTCCTATAGTTAACATTAACCTCGTCAGATTTTTCTGGAGTACATCTTCTATTTGAAGGCTTGTTTATTGACTTAGAATATGCCGAT
Organism: Schistosoma turkestanicum; assembly: GCA_944470395.2. NCBI lineage: Eukaryota > Metazoa > Platyhelminthes > Trematoda > Strigeidida > Schistosomatidae > Schistosoma > Schistosoma turkestanicum. Next base: position 41,308,831 of record OX103974.1, on the reverse strand, counting down.
GACATAGTTCTACTCGGTGAAGACGCTGACAAAATGCAGAGTCTTCTGACTACCCCAAGCAACAATGTAAGCATGTTCGGGATGCGGTTTTCCCCCTCGAAATGCAAAATGTTGCTTGAAGATTGGGTTGCATTGGCACCTGAACTAGTGATAGGGAGTGAAGTAGTCGAGCGTGTTAACCGCTTCACTTGTCTTGGGAGTTTCATCAGTGCTGATGACTGATGAAATCTCAGCACGGATACAGAAAGCTCGAATGACTTTTGCCATCTTGCGTCACTTATGGCGTAGGCGAGATATCCGTTCTTCAACCAAAGGACGGTTGTAATGAGTAGCAGTTCGCTTCGTTCTGATATATTGATGCGAAACATGACCGTTTAGAGTAGAAGATATTCGTAGGTTACCGGTATTCGGTCATAGATGACTCCAAAGCATTGCGCGTGTATCGTGGGACAATTGAGTAAGCAATGCTGTCGTTATGAAATGAGTACTAGTTAAGGATGGCAAATAAATAGATGAAGTAATGAAACACCATCAGTTGAGGTGGTTGGGACATGTGTTGCGAATGCTAAACTACCGACAGCCTCGACGGGCTATGTTTTGTGGTGTAGGAATACGTTGGAAGAAAGATATTGGCGGCCAGACCAAAACATGACAGAAACCCATGAAGTCACTGACAAGTGGACCGAGTCATGTTGGTAGATGTAGGCTACTTGGTTGGGGGTCAGCGAAACGAAAGTCACCAACGGTTAGAGACGTTTAACGACATGGCTTAGAATCGTTTGCAATGGCGCAAGTGCATCCATTCGTTGTGCTCTCTCAAATCCTAATCTTCTGGATTCATTAGCACCTCTACATTTGTCTTGCTAACATTATCTCACTGAATTATACTTCTTGAATAATATCTTCAAACCCTAGTCTTCCCATTTACCATTAATACCTCTACTATCTCTATCACTATTGGATTTGATTTGACATTTGCCTCTCTGTGCCAATGTGGTATGGCAACCTGAACTTATGTACATACGTACGAAGTTCTATGTTGCAACCGACTGACTTATTGTGAATATGGTAATCGATTGTTTTTGGTTGTGTTATTTGGCAACTATGTAACAAGAAATAACTTTCTTTCTATTGCTGTATCTGTTGCAGGTTGAAGAAAGAGTGTCGCTCGTGGAAGCATTTGCGAAGCAGCGAGCCAGCAATGTAAGTATCCTTTTTAATAAAGATCGTTTGTGTTCAATAGGTGTGAATGTAGCGGATATGGTCGTTTTTGTAAATGTTGCCCTGTGTGTTTTCCACAACTGTAACTGCATATTGATTGCAGTGAATATTTGTTTTTAAGTTTTACTTAGTAAACATCAGCGTGATAAACATGTGTAAATTGTGTAATTGCATGTTTTTTTGGACATTCAGTCACTAATTTTGTGACGTTTGATTTTCAACGTTTTCTAAGTGTTCGTAATTTACTCGTTGAGACAACGTTCGCAATATGGTGCCTCTCGGTTATATGTCGGAAGGCAACACGAGGGCACTGAATACGTTTATTGGTGACGTATCACACATTGGCCAGCAGAACAAACAAACACAGATTAGGGCAAACGCACTGGCTATCGAATTCATGAATTCGTGATTTCACCCGACCGTAGCTACTACTTTGACGTGGTGGTCGGGCTTGCCTATCGTGATGATCCAACCGAGCTATACTGGCTGGAACATATGTTTCTCAAGGTTCTACCATGCCAGACAGGTCGATTGGAGAACGATGAGACTAAAAGCAGCTACCCAAGGTCTGAGGGCGAAGTCGTACTGCTGACTGCAGAGGGGTGTGACAGCAGTAAGGTGTTTCCCTCGGACAACCAGCATGTGCAGCGATGCTGCCTTCTCACAAGGAAGGAAGGGTTAGAAATGGTCGGCCCTAAAATTGTCACACCTCCCCTAACTCACGGATTTCCGTCTCCTTGGGTAAGGGTGCCCACTAAGGGTCTTTAAGAACGGAGCTAATCCTCAAAAAACATTTCATGAAAAGGCCGTGCGTGACCGGCCTCAAGCAGTTGTCCCTTGGACTCTGCGGTCACGCAACAACACTAATCTATCTTCCTTTTCAGGTTCCTCAAGAAACAACCTTCCACGTTGTGGGCAGCCAGGAAGTGACAACCGGCCTCATCCCCGTAACAGCATGCGAGACCAAATTGGTCAAAATCAAATCCTTCCTACACCCCCTAGTACCTCTCTTATCTCCACGACTAACTCTTCTCACATTCATTCATTACAGTGCACAGCTAATGCAAACGATGCGAGTTCACGAAACGTCGTTCCTGGTCTCCTTAAACCCCGTTTTAAACTACATGTTGGAGCTTTTAATGTACGGACATTGTGTCAAATAGGGCAACAGGCATCATTAGCTAGGACTTTAGAATCTCGTTCCATCGATGTGTGCTGCGTCTCGGAAACGCGCATACAGGATCCGAGTAGCATCACTCATTTGACCTCACCATGTCAAGATAAAGATGCAGCTCGATTTACCCTTCGTGTATCCGGTAGCCCTGATGCTGCTCCTAGGGGCCTCGCCGGTGTAGGTATAGCAATGAGTCGTAGGGCAGAACAATCTCTCCTTGACTGGATCCCTGTAGATAGTCGCTTGTGCGCCGTGGCACATGTTTAGATTCAGATCATGCCCTCGTGCGAGCACGTATTTGTTTGAGGCTTGCTGGACGTAGGAAAGACACCGTAAGGAAGCCTCTTAGGGCTTTACGTGATGATAGTCAAGCTAAGAAAATATTTCAGGAAGAACTAGAAAAACAGTTAGGCGGCCATGAGAGTGATTCTCATCCTGAAGCAGGTTGGAATCATATCATGAAGGCTGTGGAAACAGCAATGGTATGTGCTAGCAAGGTAAACCACAAGGCTAGGATGAAGCAGTGGATTTCAGTCGCATCCACCGTACTGATGGATGCTCGAAAACGCATCCCACCTGACTCTGAACATGATGAAGAGCGTAGTCAGCTTAGGCGCAGACTTATAAAAAGCCTACGTAACGACCGTGGACAGTGGTGGGTAGCGAATGCAAAAGCGATGGAGAAGGCAGCGGCGATCGGCAACACTAGACAACTTTTCCGCCTTATTAAAGAAACCGGTATTAGGAACCCCAATGTGGGTGAGACTATCTCGGAAAAGTATTGTCTTATTATCCATTCTCAATCTAGGAGGCTGGACCGATGGGCAAAACACTTTAGGGATCAGTTCAACTGGCCTCGAGCCACACTTCGGTTGCATGAATGCAGTGTAATGGAGAAGGCTAGTGAGCCGATCGAAGTAGATAAAGCGTCACTTATATTGTGTGATCATACAGAAATACTGCTGACATGTATTAAGTGAGATAGGCAAGCACATGATTGAATAAAAGCGACTTATTATAGACAAGATCAAAAGACAAGTGAGACAAGGCATCTGAGAGCTAGAAACTAAATCAGTCAACACAGTGTTATTAGGCAACACTATGACAAGAATTTATCGTAAATGCTACAAATGTATTGTACACAAATTCTTAACTATTGGTTGATCTACTTTTTTTTTTCTAGATTTGGTCTGGAGTTGGACTGCTCTATGCTGTAAGAATATATACAAATAAAGTTGAACTGTTGTTTCTATGTTATTGGCAAACTTTTCTGTTTTTGACTGCTTGCACAATTTGTTGGGATAATTAACTGCACTTTTCCTTATTTTTGCTATAGATTTTTGGAATTTTGTTGGCAACATCTGTATTTTATGGGATTTTCCAGTGGCTCCCCGTTAAAGTGAGTATCATTTTAAATAATTTTCAACTGATGTTACTGTGTTATTTTTAATTTTTTTATATACCTGTAGGTTTGCACATAATTGAACGCAGTTACTTGTTTCAACAGTTGTGGTGGACCAATCAATGTATTATTTCAAAATATCAACAAAGTTATTGAATACAAACAGATGTATATTGAAATATATCGATTAAATGTAATAAATACAATCACAAAATGTAAGAACGTTACTTTATACGGCTGCTTGTGCGTGTTCGTATGTGATTGGTACTAAAAAATCCACAATCATAGAAGATCTGTAATACAGTTAATGTAAATATCCGTAAGGTAGTTTATACGTATGACTGTAGTCTATAAATGTAGACAATATACGTATTAGAATCCGATTAGCATATTAATGAACGAATGAGAACATAAGTTGTGTGTATAAAGTGTATTTGATAGGCTCAGGCATTTTCGAAGATATTATTCGAGGAGTATAAACTAGTGAAATAAACTTAAAAAGAAGGATAGAAAAGTGATGAAGAACCCAGAGAGATGATTTCAGAGAACACAAAGAATGGTTGCACCTGCGCCATTGCAAACGATTTCGAAACATGTCACTCAGGGTCTCTAACCATCAATTACTATCGTCTCGTGGACCCACACCAGGTAGTCTGCATCTACCGACGTGGCTCAGTTCAATTATCAGTGACTTCATGGATTTGTGTCATGTTTTAGTCTGGGCGTCCCTAGCTTTCGTCCAACTTACTCCTATACCGCAAAACATAGCTCGATAAGGGAGCCGATGGTTAGGCATACCTAACACATGTCCCAACCAACTCAAATGATGAAGTTTCAATAATTCATCTATTGATCTACCATTCTTACCTCGTACTTGTTTGCTAACAAAGGTATTGCTTATTCGGTTGTCCCGAGATAAACGAGCAATGCTTCGAACAAACTTATGATCGAATACCAGTAACCTTTGAATATCTTCTACTCTGACTGGCCATGGAACTACTGTTTAGTGGACGCAAGTTGGCAAGAGCCAATCGAGCCTTTTGTATCCATGCTAAAATTTCATCGGTCACCAGGCCATCAGCACTGATAAGACTCCCGAGACTATTGAAGTGGTCAGCATGCTCAACTGCTTCACTCCTTATTACTGGTTTACGCGCCGACGCAAGCCAATCCTAAAGCAACATTCTGCATTTCAAGAGGGAGAATCGCATCCCAAATACGCTTACATTATGGCTCTGGGTAGTCAGAAGACTTTGCATTTTGTCAGCGTCTTCATCAAGTAGAACTATGTCATCGGCATAATCAGTTAGGCAGTATCAAAGATGAACAAGTAAACAAGTCCGAAAAACCCACTAATGCCCAAAACGTATTATTTTAATATCAGCGACTCATTGCCAAATAGTCAGTCAAACGCAACATAGAAAATTACACACTTGTTTATGAATTCTACTAATTCATACTCTATGAGCACAGTAAAATCAAATGGTTAGAGTGAATTCCGGAGTAGTAGGAACAGATGCGCACTGCTAATGAGTCCCATTTCAGGACGAAACGCCCATCCAGTGCTTCAAGGTCTGTAATGGTGGTCTAACAACAGTGATCGATTCATGATCTCAAAATGTGTAGCAGAAACAATATCCGGAAACAGTTAGGTAGGCATCGGAGGTAGGATTCGCAAAAATACACAAACTAGTCAGGCGGCAAAAATTATCAGGAAATTAGAAACTTATTAAGTACTAAGCTATAGACAAGGAGTGAATACATCAGTCATTCTGTCCAAAATCTCTAACTATTAGTGACAATGATCATGCGGACCCCCCAAACACATAGTCTCTACCTGTTAACATGACTCAGTTCAATTGTCAATTTATTCTGATTTAAAAAAAACATACTTACTTGCATAGATGTCGGTGCAAATGTAACATTTGCATAACTCGATGCATGTGGTTCAATTTGTGCTTTCTCTGGTATCACTTCAAATGCATCGTACGTTGTAGATTGTTGACTATTTCGACTACTGGAACGACCACTTGATGATGGATTAGAGGAACTAGGTGTTTTTCCAATGGCACAAATTTCATATGACACATCCACCGGAACATTACTTCGATTAGCTATACGAAAACGTGCTACAACACGTGAACCAACCAGAACATTTCTATAAACAAAACGATTCTCTTCAATGCCATAAATACTACCAGATGAGATCTACGAAAGAAAATGAAAGGAAGTTTACAATAAATAAACAGGAAAAAATATTTCTTCTTGTTTTCATTAAAACAGGAGTGAACGATTTTGTAACTCAATCAGTCAGTTAGTGATAAGTAATATAGAGTGTACGACAAATGCGTTATGCTTGTCGATTGATATGTTTGAAACTATTATGAGTTGGTAAACGAGAGCGAAGACAATGATGATCCAGTGACATGATAGGCTACTCTAATTCGAGCATCCGAATGCCTCACTAAATAGAGGAAGAAGTCTTGACAAGACCGTAGAAAGTGTATTCTACAAGCGTCCAGAAAATCGAGCTTGACAAGCACACAAATCGAGTTTATTTATACATCGTAGAAACGTCCTTGGGAGAGCCACAAAAATAGCCTACTAAAATAATACATCAACCAATAACAGTCAAGGATTTTCCTGGTGGGAAACGTAACCTCAAGGTCAACTTATCAGCTCATTTGCGAAAGCATATAATCCAAAATTGGGATCTTGATCAAGTGAGTTGTAGGGATCTAACGTCCCCAACAAAATGTAACTCAGTTTTAGTAATCACACCATATCATCACAACAAGATGACTTTGTGAAAATGAATTTAAACATTGTAGTAGTAGTATCAGCGATAGCAGGAAAATATTCGGGATGAAGAAATTTGAGTTGAAAAGAATAAATTCCCTCAATATATGGTGTAAAGCAGGTCTTCTACTCATAATCTGCGGAGTGATAAAAAGCAAATGTATTTGAATCATCGTAAACGATTCTAGGCAACATTTTCAACCATTGCTTATGGAAATCTCCCCGACGCTAACCGGATAATCTCCACGTATCATCAACAAGGTTCAAGTTCAATAATCAGTCACTTCAAAGACAAGTGTCCCGTCTAGGTTCGAATACAGATCTACTTTTCCCAATGTATTATCACTTTGGTCAACAATGTTCTTTGGTGTAGATGGTAGTTAAACATAGCATATCCATATCTCAACCATCTCAGCTGAAGAAAATTCATCACCTTGTCAAACTATTTATCATCTTTTTCTAGTACCGTATGTCTAGCTTCACCTTTGCTCGGCTGGAGGCCCCAACATAGTCAGGACATTTGAGGTCAAATACTAGTAGAATAAGAATATTCTTTACTTTGAAAGACCATGTCCCGCTCATCCCTGAGTTCCCGAGCAGAGGTCACATCTGTACGACAAGTGCAAGTAAATACGAAACATCAATGGAGATAAACGATATTGATTTTTAGCTAAAGTTACACTGGAAACATGTATACAATGGATATCCGCCGTATAATATTGTCCTGTAGTCCATAAATATGACGTCACATGGGATCCGGCGCAGAGCTTTTACACCAAATGTTTAACAAAGTTTTATAGGAATCAACAAACAGAACTTAAGTTAGACAACCAGTAGAAGACCGGTAGAAGCCTGGTGCAATGATGCTTAACAGTGTTGAGAGTAAGGAAGTTGCCGTCCCTACACAATGGAGAATGGTGGGAAAATATCAAATCATACCAGTAGATCATACTTCAGTAGTTCAGAAGTTCAACATTCACATGCAAGACCAAAGATCTTTAAGTGGCTCGTGTTAAATTCGAAGTAAGGCTCACCAATTATTTATTGGCCCGTAACTTGACTCCAATAGGATGAATTGTCGAGTATGCGATGAGATGAACCTTCCTTTCCGTTTCCGTATATCACATACTTAGGCGAGCCCCGTTTGTGAGACCGTGGTAATAAGAAGCCAATTAAGGGTTTTGCGTTCATTTAAGCAGACAGACATGAGAATGTAAAGCGGAGAGAATCGGAAAAGACAAGTGAGCGAACTCTCATGCGCTGAATCAATAACTAATATTTATAGTCAGTATTTATAGTATTTATAGTCAGGTAATAATAGACTGGATATTTAATAAGCGAGTAAGCGAGCACATACATAATCAATAATCGATAATGCTGTCGAATTATTACAAGTACAAAAAATGGTCGACCCAACGATCGAGTAATTTAAACAACTAATCATTAAAGTTAGTGTAATGAATGAATGGTGAGGTGCTACAGTTTTGAACTCGATTATCACCTACAGGTGTTGGGGACGTTAGATCCCCAGAATTCGCTTGATAAATATCTTTATTTTGGATTTTTTGATGGGCCATTCAGTTGACCTTGAGATCACATTTCTCAACAGGAAAGTCCTTGGCTGTGATTGGTTACTGTGTTATTTTAGTATGCTATTTTTGTGACTGTCCTAAGGACATCTCTATGAAGTGTAAATAAACGCAATTTGAGTGCTTGGACTCATTATGTGCTGGCTAGGTATTTGTAGGATACACTTTCTACGCTATATCAAGACTTTTTCATTAGTGCCTTTGGGCCAACGAATCAGAGTAGTCTACCTGGACTCTGGTTCATTGTCTCGTTCTCGTTTATCGACTAAGGTGAACCGGTAATAGTTTCAAGCATATCAAGTGACGAGCATAAAAACATGATTATGGAAGAGTTCCATGGTACGATGAAACAATTCTAATTTGGATCGGTTCACAGTTTTTCATTACACTGCATAACTTTTGGGGATATTAGATCCCCAGAACTCGCTTGATAAATGAATTATTTTGAATTTCACGTTTGCAAGCATGTGATGATCAGTTGACCTTGAGATTTCATTTCCCACCAAGAAAATCCATGGCTATGATTGGCTGCTGTGTATTTTAGTGTGCTATTTTCGTAACTGTCACAAGGACGTTTCTATGATGTATAAATAAACGAGAGTTGTGTGCTTGATTTTACTGTGATTGCTTGGTGTTTGTAGAATATACTTTATACGCTTATCAAGACTTCTGTTTCGTAGTTTGGGATTCAAGGTAGCCTATTCAGACGCTGGTAATTGTCTCGTTCGCGTTTATCGACTAAGGTGAACTCTTAATAGCTTCAAGCGTACTTAGTGACGAACCCAATAATAACAATGAATAACATAAATAATTCACATCAATATTTACATACCATATTCGATAGATCAGGTAAATCGAGAACGTTCAAATTTTTACAAACATGATGTTCTTCAAATATCACTGAAACATCATTGGTTTCAATCAATGGTAGATCACCTTCAGCCTTAAGATAATATGATATTCCATGTGGATATAATTTCATATCACGATCAGATATTTCAATCGCCAATTCCTAACAACAAAGAAAGAAAACTTATTGACATGAGTAGGATTATTGTCACTACTAATCATAATAATAGTATTTTTAAAATGAATGGAGGAAATTCTTGGAGTTCCTAGTGAGAAGATGTGATCAGTGGATTACAACGTTGTCGAGTGTAGGCAGTAACTATCAAAGACAAATAGATGAGGTCACGCAAAATCCCTAGATCAATCAAAGTTAGACACTTTACACCCTTGGGTACTGGGCCCAGTGGTCCAGATGTTAGGCGCTTGCGCACAAGACAGAAGGTCCCAGTTTCGAGTCTTGCGAGGTGCAGGAGTTGTGGATGTACACTGCCACTGATGAGTCCTATACCAGGACAAAATGGTCGTCCAGTGCTTTCAGGTTTCTAATGGTGTTCTGACAATGATTGATTGTTGATTTCAAATGTCTAAAAACACTAATCTTCACAACTCTAATAAAATGGAATTCAGCTGGCAATGAAATTCAGGACGCGCATTTTGTCCTTGTAAAGCATTCGAAACCTAACTCTACCTACTTTCAGTTTCCATTTTCAGTTTGTCATGTTCTTGAGCTCACGTTATTTCTGATTGCTGTCGATTGCTTTCTCTATTAAATGTAAGTGCATTGATTCTATGTGCTTATTGAGTCGTCGGTTCACTTGTTTTTCTCTTGTTCTTTCCTCTTCCAGGTAACGTCGTACACTGCTCCACACACATTCCCAGCGCACAAGGTTCCTGGCTACATGAAAACTAACCAGAGACTGAAGTTACACCCTAATTGGTACTTGTCAGCTGGATGTGACTGAATCTTATTAGACACTCCGGAACTCGAACCCAAAGCTGTTCGCTTCAAACGCTAACACATTATCCACTTAATTAACTGGCCCTAACAATCGATCGCTTGTGCGACGGATATGAATTTCAATTTAATTTGTATTGGGTTGGATTGTCCTATCACTGACAATTTAAATGACTTTTCATCAGTCTTAGTTAATATATATATGCATAACACAAGTTTTTGCAGAATAGCTATAGAACATAATTCAGTTCGTACAAGATGTACAAATTTCAACTAAGACTGATCAAAATATCAACAGCAGAATGATTCAAACCAAAACAAATGTAATTAATGGTAATAATTATTGTTTCAGTCGTAGCAAGAGTCTAATTTGATACTCGATAAGATGGATAATTATTCTCTATTGAGTACAATATACTGTACTCTCCGATAGAACACAACATTCACCAACTAAATCACTCTCGATAAAGATGCCTTGGAGCACGTAAAAGCCTTCACATATCTGAACAGCATCACTGATGAGCAAGGCGGATCTTATGTGGATAGATGTGTAGGCAATGATCGGCAAAGCAAAGAGAGCATTTCTTCAATTTAAGAACATATGCAACTCAAAACAACTATCAACCAACATCAAAGTCACCCTTTTCAATACAAATGTCAAAACAGTCCTAATATACAGGGCGGAAACTTGGAGAACTACGAAGGCTGTCATCCAGAAAATACAAGTGTTCATTAACAGTAGTGCACGCAAAATAATGTAGGAGAGTTCAAATCAGAATCCATCAGGTGAAGAAATCAGGATTAAGCGCTGGAGGTAGAGATTGGACACACATTGAAGCGTTCGCAAGCAAGACCAAAGCCACTAGGTTCGAATGCTGTCAGTAGCAGGAGTCGTGGATGCACGCTGCTGATAAATCCTTTGCTGGGATGAAACGACCATCCAATACTTACACATTTCTAATGATGGTCTAACATTGCTCGATTCACGATTTCAAAAAGTAACTCAACAATCTCTACAACCCCTACACTGTAAATCTCAACAATGTTAAAAAGTTTACTATGACAATATGAAAAACTCTAAAAAAACCAAAGAAAAATACTCAATTCCAAAACTCTTAAAATTAACAACTTACTTCTACACATTGACCCAATGTATTAGCCAAACAATCAACTGTAATAATTTGTGCATTACCAGGAGGAATAAGTCCACTAGCTGGACTCAGCGTAAAGAAACCCTGTTGTAGACGAGATTGTGATGTACTTAACATCGTTGGATCTGACCTAAACAAAAAACCACGTACAAACATTTGTATTTTTAAAATGTGATATTTTTACAATTAAATTAATTTAAAAAAAAACTGGACTGACCATAAAAAAGTAAATCAGCACATCGTTATAATAATTCAACTGTCAAATAGATTAATCGTAATATTGGATTTACGTTCTTGTTGGGGATGTTAGATCCCCAGAACTCGCTTAGTAGATCGATTTCATGGACCAGTCAGTTGACCTTGAGATTACATTTTCCACCACGAAAATCCTGGGCTGTGATTGGTTACTGTGTCACTTTAGTAAGCTATTTTTGTGACTGTCCTAAGAATGTCTCTATGGAGTATAAATAAACGCAATTTGAGTGCTTGGATTGATTGTGTGCTGGCTGGTTATTTGTAGAATACAATTTCTACACTATATCAAGACTTCTTGCTGATACCTTTTGGTCTAGGGATCACAGTAGCCTACCTGCACTCCAGTTCATTGTTTTGTTCTCGTTATTCAACTAAGGTGAACCCGTTTCGTCCTAGTATGAGACTCATCAGTGGCACTGCTTACCCATGACTCCAGCTACTCATAGCATCCGAACCCAAGACCTTTGGACTTGCACGTCACCCATTGTCTTCCGCAGTTACTGCCTACACTCCACAGGTCTGAACGCCAATAGTCATGTCTTCTCACTAGAACTCACTAGAATTTCCTCACCAAGCTGGTCATTACTAAGCAAACTCACGATTTCAATGTAAAACACCGATTTTTATGATACTTTATTGTAAAAATATAAATATCGTTAAAATAAATTGATGAAATTAGTTTAAATGATATGATTTTTTTGATGACAAATGAATGACACTACCCAAGAAAATATTACACCAACATACTACAATTTCCACCCTCCGAAAAAAGAATGCATGCATAGGAAAAAAGCTTATGACATCATGATTAATGTTAGAAGGACATTAAAGCACCAAGGCTGTAGATTATCATGAGCTGAATAATAAATAACACAATGGCGCATACATAGTAGAGCTAAGGAGATTTTTATTAGCGGTGTTTATAAAAGGCAACGTTTAAAACAAGTAGTATAATGCTTTGTGTTAAAATTTAATAGTTTCATGTGAATTTATCAGTTTAAAGGGTTAAAAAAAGGTTTCATAATTTGCAAACGTTTGTCAGTCAGTCAGTCAGTTACAACGTAGAACTTTGTACGTACGTTCATAAGCTCATGTTGCCATACCACATTAGCACAGAGATGCAATTGTCAGTTCGAATACCAATGTTGTAGAAATATTAGAAGTAATAATAGTAATGGGGAAGATTATGGTTCGGAGATATTACTCAAGAAGTATAATTCAGTGAGATAACTTAAGAGAGGAAGATAGAGGTGATGAGGAATTCAGAAGGTTAGAATTTCAGAGAACACAAAGTGTGGATGCACCTGTGCCATTGCAAACAATTTTGAGTCATGTCATTCAAGGTCTCTAATCATTGGTGACTTTCGTCCCGCGGACCCCAACCAGGTAGTCTGCATCTGTCAATATGGCTCACTCCACTTGTCAGCGACTTCATAGACTTCTACCGTGTTTTAGTCTGACCGCCCCTAGCTTTCTTCCAACCTACTCCTACACCACAAAACATAGCGAGTCGAGGAAGTCGGTGGTAGGTTTGGTATACGTAACACATGTCTAAACCACCTCAGTCGATGGGGTTTGAATACTTCATCAACTGTTCTGTCATCCTTATCTAGTACTCGTTTCTTAACAACACCTTTGCCTAATTGATGGTCTCAGGATGTACGAGCAATGTTTCGAAGACACCTATGATCGGACAGCAGTAACCTACAAATATCCTCTACTCTTACCGGCTATGTCTGGCATCCATATAACATGACGGAGAGAAGTGCTGCGCAGTACACTTGTCCTTTGTTTAAGAAACCGATATCTTGTCTACGCAAGAAATTTGATTATAACAAGGTTGATATTCAAGATGATAAGTTTTAAATATGCCAACATGAGAGTCTGGAAATCTTCAGCAAACGGGGTCTTGTAAATTGCCAACTTTAGTATTAACAAACTTAATGATTACTATTTAATAATATGTTTACTAAATGAATTCACTATTCAGCTTCCTATCCACTTCAAATAACTTCAGTTTAAATCTACAAGACGAGAGAAGATGGCCAGTTAGAAAATAGAGACATTACACTATCATTCAGTCACAGTATACCAAACACAATATCGAAATTCTACGAATTCTGTCAAGCAGTGATTGAATGGAAACTCTTTGAATACTTGGTAACTCCTAAAGCTTTCTTGGAGCTGTCTCAAACATGTTATGCTATCTACAATACTGGTTTCTGGAAAAGGTAATCTTATATCACAATTCACAATACTTTGATATGCAGTAACAGTGAGTTTTAAATCATTTTGATTCAGAAAAAACGTACTTCAGACAGACAGACAGACGGACAGAGAGTGACTGTGAGAGTAAAGAAGAAATAGAGTGTTTATAAATTATCTAAATGAAATACGCAAACGAAACTAAAAACTGTAAACTTTGAATCAAGAACAAACGACCTTTTGCATGAAGAAATCAATAATCCATTTCGTGTAATAAACGTTCATTTAAACACCCGTAATGTTTAAAACATAAAACCAATAACAATGAAAGCAGAATGTATAGTAGTGGTTAGCTATATATAGCATAAAACAAACTTCTTATGTTTACTCTGATATGAATTAAAACTGGAATATGACAAAGATAACGCTAGATAGATTAATTAACATTGTGGATTGTGCTACTTATACGAACAATATAAGTAGTATAAGAAGGGAAGTGAAAGACGAAGTCTCACGGTCAGAAGAGGAAAACGGAAAGCAAATAGAGCAAAAGCAAGAAGTAAATGGAGTACCAACAGGAAGGAAAGGAAGCAACGACAGGAATGGAAGAAGGATGGAGCGTTGGAAGTCACGACTCAAAGATGGTGTGCGAATAGAGCATTCAATGTAATGTTTTCGTTTTTAATTGACTAAGAGTGTAAATTTGTATAATACAATCATCCGCGCCTGCCTCAGTCTTCTCGATTGGTGTCGCTTCCTCTACACAGGATGAAGATCCTGTGGCCTCGGGAGTTTGAAGACGGAGATGTAAGGAGCTTCTTGAAGGAGTTCGAGGCCGTGGCAGAGCTGGTAGGAGTCAAGGAGTAGAGGGCGAAGGTGGTGGTGTTGGGGACTCTACTAAGAGGCAGGGCGAGAGCGGTGTACAATGGTTTGGAGGACGCTAACTGAGAGGTGATGACGGAAAGGCTGCTGGTGGAGTTCGACAGCCCGGCGGAAAGCAGGACGCGCTGCAGAATTTCCGAGAGGCGAGACTGACGGGTGGATAGCGACCCACTCGTGCTGGCTGTGGAGTTGACAAGATTGCTGCGCCGGGGTCTGCCGAATTTGGATGAGGAGTCACAAGCACAGCTGCTAGCGTCGCAATTCATTGAAAGTGTGCCTGCAGAGGTTGCCCAACAGTTGGGACTGGTGGACGCGGCACAACCAATGGACGTCACCGAGCTGGCTAAAGTAACAAGACAACTGATGAACTCAACAGTCGCCTCGGTGGTGTGTGAAAGACAGGATGATGATATCGCAAAGAAGATAGAAGAATCACAACGCGAGGTGGCAGCATTAAGCATAAAGGGTGGAAGAAATAATAAATGCTATATTTGCGGAGGAACCGGACATTGGAAGAGGAATTGCATAACAAAACGAAAACATTACATTGAATACTCTATTCGCACACCATCTTTGAGTCGTGACTTCCAACGCTCCATCCTTCTTCCATTCCTGCTGTTGCTTCCTTTACTTCCTGTTGGTACTCCATTTACTTCTTGCTTTTGCTCCATTTGCTTTCCGTTTTCCTCTTCTGACCGTGAGACTTCTTTCACTACCCTTCTTATACTACTTATATTGTTCGTATAAGTAGCACACACCACAATATGAATATTGAAGAAATTATTTCGTTTATTTATTGCTCATCTAAAAATAATCAACAACTGTCTTGTTAGGATATTCATCCAATATCCTAAGAGGATTGTTTGTCAATTCCTATTGGTTGATTCCTACTGGTCAATTTTATGGTCGTCTTAGATATCAATGTCACGTGCTCCAATGGTGTTTATTATTGGTTGTCCTGACTATCAATGTCACTTCAAATGTTACTTCCGATTGGTCGTCCTAAATGTCAATGTCACAGAATTCGATGCCGTTTCCTATTCGACCAAAATGTATAAATACGCATTATTTGTAACGTTTTATGACCGAGACCAGGACCCGGATCCCTAGTCCGGAATCCTGATTCTCTTCTGGACTCAGACCTCGTACTTTCTGGATGCTTGTAGAATACAGGTTCTACCTCACATTCAAGTCTTCTGTATTTTACTCAATATGGGGGTTGGGATAATCAGATATGAGTATCATGTCGTCTCACCGGATCGTCGATCCTCGCTCTCGTTTTCCGACTAACGTGAACTCGTAATAGTTCAAGTAAATCAAGTTGACGTGTTTACGTGTAGGCATAACAAGTATCCTGCTTACAACTTGCAGTAAGTGTACTGAATTTTCCCAACCCATATGGCATGTCACAGCCTTTGGATAAACCAAATTAATTGATTCTAATCGAGTTACCATTCGCTGTATCTTTTGACCTTGTCTATTTATTCGCTTATAACCTTGTCTGTTTCTACTTCAGTAAGAGTATATTCATTATTTGTATGTCAGGCTTATTTTTTGTCTGACTACAAATACTTCGTTATACCTCATCATCACATAGAGTTTGGCCACTTGCCTTCTCCACTTCACTTTACCTTGCATTCTCTTGTCTGTCGTATGTTCACATGAATTATGAAATATATTCATCCACATAAAATCCTGCTGAGCTTCTCATTACCGCCGTCGCACAAACGAGGTGGAAATTATAGGAGAGATTTATTTCATAGCATATTCAATCGTTAGTTCAAAGTGGAGTAAGACCGCAAAAAAATATTCATTTCGTTGTAGCAAACAAGGTGGAAAATGTTCTAAGATGATATATACCTGCATCTTGAGTTGATATTCACTCTGAGACTCGAATCTAGTGTTATTCGTACCAAACGCTGTCGCGTTATCCACGTTACTACTGAGTATAGAAAGCCATTGACTTTTGCGCTTAGGTGATAATGGTTTGATTCACTTGCTTACTTACTTACTCATGCCTGCTACCCCCAACGGAGCATAGGCGGTCGACCAATATTCTCCAACCTAATCTGTTCATGGACTTCCTTTCTAGTTCTGTTCAATTGTCGTTCATTCTTTTCATGTCTGTCTCCATTTCTTGGCGTAATGTGTTCTTTAGTCTACCTCTTTTTCTCTGGCCTGGAGGATTTCAAGTGATGGCTTGTCTTGTGACGCATTTGAATGCTTTCCTCAATATGTGTTCTACCAACTTCCAGCTCTTCTTTCTAACTTCCTACTCCGCTTATAACCTTGGTTGTTTTTACATGATTGCGGGTGTGCATTGCTTACTTTGCTTGTCACATGTCTAGCCTATTTTCACCTGATTACACGCGCATCTCAGAGTTCACCCTGGGAAGTGAAACCCGTAACGTTCGCTTCAGACGCCATCACGTTATCCACATAACTACAGATTGCCGAAAGCCACTAGTTGGTGCAGTGACGTGATATTAATTTGATTTAAGCATTTCTTCACTAATCTTGGAGTAACTTAGTCGAACAACACATCAAATCAGAGAGAGAAACGCTTATTTACTCTGCGCCTAATTATAACTGCATGAGTCATAAGTAATTAACATAGCCTAGTGTCCTCTTAAGTGTGCGTGTGTGTATACAACGTACAAGAATATCGTAATTTATTTTGTAAAACTAATGATGAATACAATCTGTTTTGAAAAGAAATGACAAGTAAAGGACGCTTTAAGTGCAATGAGATAAAGTATGGTTAGATGTCATGCAGAATGACAATATAATGTGCATCAATAGGCAATCATCTCATGCAATCACATTGCATACCTTGTAATTTTCTGATGATTTCTGTACATAATAATAAAACAAATGCATAAATTTGAATGATAATCAATAAATATGCATACAAACAGTTAACTTTTACACACATTAGAATTCATCAATCGTCAATCATTGGTAGACTGCCATTAGAAGAAACCTGAAAGTACTGGAGTGCCGTTTCTTCCAGGTATGGCTGTAGGTCACGTTCATTTAAAGAGGTTTCATAGAAAGATGGCTGTCTTGATCATTCTGGATACTTAAAAGCGATAACAATATTAGGAGTACTACTACTAGGCAACCTAGCCAACGAATGAACCAATGTCTTGCACTAGAGTATTATGGAAAACTCAGTTTCACTTTGTAAGCATGAATAAATCATTGTTAGAGCACCATTAGAAGACACCTGGAAGCACTTAACAGCTGTCTGATCCTGGTATGGGACTCATCAGCAGTGCGCATCCACAAAACCTGCTTGCTGGATTCAAACTCAGGAACTTTGGTCTTGCTCTTGAATGCTTGACCTCTGAACCAGTGAGCCGACATCTAATAGTGCTGATGTCTAATTTTGATGTATCTAAGGGTTTCGCGCAACCTCACCCATTGTTTTTGATAGTTACTTCCTACAACCGACAGGGTTGAACTCCACTAGTTTCGCCTTTTCACTAGATCCCAGAGAACCTCATAAAGATCGTGCTTTCAAATACTGTGAATAGCTGGAGTCGAGGATGCGCACTACTGATGAGTTCCATATCAAGACGAAACGGCCATCCATTGATCCAATGGTGGTCTAACAATCATTCATTCAAAAATTCAAGGTAGAATCAACATCTCCAAATATGTTTTGGAAAGGGTCAGATGAAAACAATGCACAGCTCTATCTCGGCATACCTAATTGATAGTGATCACATTGTAGATAAAATCTAATCATCTCAGGTGATCTCCATCCTCTCTTGAAGGAGTTTGATATCTTCTGTCACATGTAGCTTAAACCATAGGAATCCAAACCTACAACCCTAGTTTTCATGTAATCAGAAGAAATTCGCGAGATCCTTGTCCATTCCTTGGTCGGATATAAATTAACAGACTATTTTGTTTGTGTGCTGTTATTATGATTATTATTTTGATATTTTGAATCTGTTTGTCATTTTCGCCTCTTTCCTTTTATTCACTTCACTATCTCATTATTTTACGTACTTCATATTTGTTACGTAATTCTGCATCCATGAATCTCGCTACTCTCAGGAATCGAACCCAGGACCTTCGGCGTTGCACATGAACGCCTAACCTTTGGACAAATATCAAAACAGTTCTACTGTCTTGGGAGGAAACTTGAAGAACCACAAAAGCCAACATTCAATAGATAAAAATGTTCGTTGGCAGTTGTCTACACAAAATACTTCGAATCTGTTTACAAGACACCGTCTGCAACAATCTACTGTGGAAGAAAACAAACCAGATATCGGCAGATGAAGAAATCATGAAGAAGCGCTGGAGTTGAATAGAACACACATTGTGGAAATCACCCAAATTCGTTACAAGAGAAGTCCTCTCTTCGATTATTCAAGGTCAAAGGTGAAAAGTGCGATCGAAGAACATATTACATCGAGAGTTAGAAACAGATATGAACAGCAACTGGACAGAACCGGAAAATATGACACACAAATATATGACACATTTCTTACGTTACAACATTTATCTATTACTGACCTCTTTTTCAGTTTGTATTCTGTTATGGCTTAGTTTATACTCCGATTGCAATATGTCAGTTATACTAATGTGTAGTTAAGATTTTACTCTTTATTACTGTCTGTATACGTTTTGTGTCGTGATTGAGTTAAAATTACTGAAGCTACAAGAAGCTGTCAAATTAAAAAGCTCAAATAAGGAAGAACAGAAAGCACACTTTGATTGATTTGTGGTGCCTCCACATTTACATTTGGTTAAGCCCTTTCGATTAATTTATTTAACTAAGCCATTTGTATTGGGAGCAACAACTCATATGTACCATTCGTTTTCATTGTCTGGTTTGTATGAGCTCACATGATTTGTCACACTTGTACTTCGAGCTTGTCAACCATTCGTCGCTTTTATTCATGTGTGCCTATTTCGCTTGTCGCATTTCTGTCTTATATTTGTCTGACTATTTATTTTTAATCATGCTCTATCTCTTTGAGTTGACTTGACAGCCTCCTCCAATTCACGTCACTTCATTCGTCTTATTCACTGCTTCTCCACTTCGCTTTGTGATGTATCTCAAATAAACCTATTCAACAACACTACGAGTTCACCTTCTGATTTATAAAAACTGTCAGACTCTAGTTAGTAACAATTGTCTGGACGAGCTAATTACCGAACACGCAATAAATCGACACACTATAGATTGATTGATTGATTGATTGATTGGATAACTTACATTTTATGTTTCACCGTACCCGTTGTTTCTTTATTCAATAAAGCTTCACGTGTTGCAATAAGCTCTAACATTTTACTAATCGGTACAATTGAATAACGAAATTCATAATCGCCATTATTCTCAATGATCAATTGTCTTGATTTATGATGATGTAATATGAGTGAGCCAAAATTAATATCTTGTATTGGAGATATTGTAAATCTGTAAATAAATAACATAACAAGTTGTATTCAGGAAAACATTAATCACGATTACGAGTGTACATTTATTATTATTCAAACACTACTACCAACCTCTTAAAAAAATCTACTGAAATTCTAATTTACATCATAATCATTGAACTAGCGTTGGATTTTTTTTCAGGAGTGTACATTCACAGTTTGGTCAGTAATCGAACCCAGTAGTTTTAAGGCATGTTGTAAGAGTTACGATTCTGGACAACTGAGTAATCAAAGGTTGGGATGTTTAGTATATTTGTTACGACAATAAATGGAGGATTTCATAGGAGTTTCATATAAAGGAGCCGGTAATGCCTGTCACATGTTTCGATGGAAGCGAGTGCACAAAACTCGGAAAATACTGGTCGGTGGCCTATGCTCCATTGGGATTAACAGGCGTAAGTAAGAGTGCACACCACTGCCTTGGGGTCGATTGTATCAGCCTAATATCTTCGGAAGTCGGGAGGCAGATGCCCCTTCTGACAACTAGAGCAGCCATTCGTTTAGGTACACAGAAGGTTCGAACATTGTGGGACAACGGAGAAAAGAAGAATGAACAAAAGCTAAACGAAACTGGAAACGGATGCCCAGCGCAGAGTAGGCTGGAGAATACTGGTCGGCGGCCTATGCTCTATTTAGGGGGTAACAAGCATGAGTAAGTAAGTCACAATAATTATCAGCGGACATGGATAAGCACTTGGAAAGCACATCCAAATGATGAGTACCAAACAGGAAGAATTGTGCATCCTGCATTCCATTGCTAGCTACTATCCATCTGTACTAGTCGTGCTTGTAATCCAAAAGCAGTATCGAGGCAATCCGCACCAGAAGCACATATGTCAAAGGAGACTGATCGGTTGTGGTTCTAGCTACACCAATGGGAGGATTCTTACAATCAATGCTGGTAGGTCAATTAATGAAAATATTACCAAGAATTTCGTTTCAGTAATGTCTTTTCTTAAAATTTCATTCATAGGACTGTTGTAATTCACGAGTATATACTAACAGCTCAATTTTCAAGTCTCGCTTTCGAGGGTTCAATGGATTTTACGATATCTATGTATCTTTCAAATACTGGATGGAGTGTATATAGTTAGACAATCCATTACTGTTGGGGATGGTAGATCCCCAGAGCTCACTTGGAAAAGGTCCTAGTTTTTTAATTTATTCCTGAAATTTTGAATTTAGATGTTTTCGCGCCAAAGACGCTTAGTTAACCTTCAGCTTACATTCCCCACTCTAAAAATCCCTGAATATCATTAGTTGAGGGATTATTTTAGTACGCTGTTTAGTGGCTCTTACCAACGGCGTTTTATCATAGTATAAATAAGCTGGCTCTCTGAGCTTGTGGCCCTCGCACTTACTGGTTGCCTGTGAAATACATTCTCTACGTCTTCTCAATCGAGACTTCTTCCTCTAGTTAGTGAGGCCTGAGACGTTCGGATTACAGTAGCCTATCATGTCGCTGAATCACTGATCTTCTTCGCGTTACCGAATAAGGTGACTCGTAATACCTGCAAGCATATCAATTTCAAATTATGAAGCTATTTTAGTTTACAAATGCCATATTTTGCAGACAAACATTGTTAATCTAATAACTCAGTATACTGTACATTTGAAAAAAGTGAATCAATGTACATCAAATCTCAGAATAACAACATGTTCCTGGTTTGTAAATAACATCACACACACACACACACACCTACACAGAGAGAGAGAGACTTACTTGCTAAATTCTGCTCTCACTGATAATTTAATTGGTATGGATGCAATCAATTGTGGTGTACCTTTGATATTCGGTTCAATAATTTGACATTTAAGTATTTCTGCTTCTTTTAAAATTAACTCTGTCGGTGCACAACAAGTCAGCTAAAAAAAATTAATCAAAATACAATTGAATCCGTGGGTTTGAATTTGCTCGAGAAAATAAATGATGTCATCAAAGAAAAAAGGAAACTTCTAATGAAATTCAATACAATTTATTTTCAGTTATGTACACAGTTGAAACTGATACTATAATGCGAAATCGAAAAAAATGTGCTGACTAGTGACTAGCTTTGTGAGGAAATCCTTGGATTTAAATCCTGTCGGATGTAGGCAGTAACTGCTGAAGATAGTGCATGGTGTAACGCAAAGAGCTTTTGATTGGTCATAAATAGACATTACCATCGTCGGGCACTTGCCATCTCAGTGAGCCAGAAGTTAATCGTTTGCGCACATTACCGAAGGTCCTGGGTGCTGATGGCCTGGTGACTGACGGAATCTCAGCTCGGATACAGAAGGCTCAACTGGCTTTTGCCAACCTGCGTCAACTATGACGCAGGCGAGATATCCGCTTGCTAACCGAAGGACGAGTGTACCGTGTAGCAGTTCGCTCCGTCCTATTATATGGCTGTGAAACATAGCCGTTAAGAGTAGAGGACTTACATAGGTTATTAGTCTTCGGTCAAAGGTGTATCCGAAGCATTGCTCGTTTATGTCGGGACAACCGAATAAGCAATGCCGTTGTTAGCAAACAAGTACGAGGTAAGGATGGTAGACCAATAGTTGAGTTATTGAAACTTCCTCAGTTGAGGTGGTTGGGACATGTGTTACGTATGCCTAACCACCGACTGCCTCGACGAGCTATGTTTTTCGATAAAGGAATAGGTTGAAAGAAAGCTAGGGGCGACCAAAACAAAACATGGCAGAAATCCATGAAATCACTGACAAATGGACTGAGTCATGTTATAAAGTGTAGACTACCTGGTTGGGGTCCGCGAGATGATAATAATCGATGATTTGAGACCCTGAACGTTATGGCTAAAAACCGTTTGCAATGGCGCAGGTGCTGTTTAATTCTAACCTTCTGAATTTCTCATAATATCTATCTTTCTCCCTCTAAATTTATCTCACTGAATTATATTTTTCGAATATTATCTTCGCTCCCTAATCTTCGCCATTGCTGCAAATAATTCTACTATCACTATCACTCTTGGATTTGAACTGACAGCTACATTTCTGTGATGACGTGGTATGGTAACCTGAACCGATTTACTTATGTACGAAGTTCTGCGTTGTATCTGTCTGTCTCTCTGTCTGGGTTCGAATCCTGCAAGAATCATAGATGCGCGCTGCCAACGAGTCTCACGAGGATGAGACGGACATTTAATGCTACCAGGTTTCTTCTAATGGTGGTCTAACAATGATTCATTCATGATATCACTATGAAACTGATTAACCTAATGTTCAATCATGTCAAAAAAAGACTTCTGGTTGATCACAATCTATTTCGAAATTTCAGAAAAATCAATAACTGTTCGGCACCAAAAGTCTATTAGACCGATATATGACTAAATGAATAGTTATCAGTTACAATGTTGTCACATTTTTACAGAATAAACCGAATCTTCCTGTTTCAAATTAATGTCGCTCTAACTGTTATGTTCGTCATTGTGTACGCTTGAAGCTATTAAGAGTTCACCTTAGTCGATAAACGTCGATAAACGAGACAATTACCAGAGTCCAGATAGGCTACCTTGAATCCTAAGCTGTAAACAGAAGGCTTGATAAGCATAGAAAGTATATTCTACAAACACCCAGCAATCAAAATACAATCAAGCACACAACTCTCGTTTATTTATACGTCATAGGAACGTCCTTGGGACAGTCACAAAAAATAGCACACTAAAATAGACAGCAGTCAATCACAGCCATGGATTTTCTTGGTGGGAAATGAAATCTCAAGGTCAACTGATCAGCCAATGCTCACAAACGTGAAATCCTAAATTAGGCATTTATGAAGCGAGTTTTGGGGATCTAACATCCCCAACACTAACTGACCGCTTGTATAATAGTTATTTATTTAAAATATATATTTAAATTCAAATTGTCATCAGTATTCTTTTATTTTGTTAATATTTCAAAAATCGATAAAAAAAATACTTACATTCACTTGAGTTAGTTTATCTGTTGGCAATAAATTGACACGTTGTGGTGACATTGTGAAGATACTACTGAAATCGGTTTTTAATTTTTCATTCTTTATAAATAGAAAACTAGTTTAACAAGCAGAGAAAAGTAAATGTGAAATCGATAGTTGTTTAAATAGTGTGTACATGCAACTTTTGAAATGATAATTTGAGACGATACAAAAACATGTCAATTCCAATTGGCAGTACACATAATCCTAAGGCATCAAAACACGCACAACTTTAAGAGATAAAATTTTATTTAAGATGAAAATCTGCTTATATCACACAGATGATAATCGATTTTCAGACCAAACCAATTCACACCTAGAGAGAAGTACTTAATATTTCTAAAATAATTGTAGATAATTAACTAATAAAGTACAAATTGGTGTACTAAACCTTGGGTCACAACATTTTTTATGCGTGAACTATTGATATTACTTAAATGACTAAACAGTAGTGTGTAAAGCGAGGCTTTTATTACGAGTCGGATGCTTTAGCCATAAAATCATAGACAGTCAATTAGGAAAGATCTTCAATTCCTTGGGTATATTCGAATTACACGACTATTGCTCAAGTGTTATTCGTTTCGTTTTTTAGGGTAATTTTTATCAACTCATCCAAATACCAGGAAAAGTATTGGACAGAGTGTTGTTAAACCAAATGAACTATTAGTTAGTAGCCAAATTTTGGGATCAGCACGTTAGATTCTCTTAAAGACTGACCATGTACAGATCAAATTGCACTCTAAAATATGGATTATTGTGGAACAGTCAATGGAAATCACTATTCCACAACAACCTTCTCGACTGTGAGAAAGCAATTAACAGAAGATAGACAAGGTTACTTACTCTTACCCATTCTGTTTCTCCTACTGCTTGACCGAATTATAAAAACCTTAACATCTCAGCGGATGCACAGAATACACTGGACAGCTCGGATTCAGCTGAACGATCTAGACTTCATATATCATCAGGTCCTCTCATCCCACACACAACAACAAATACAGAAGAAGACGACCAGGTCAGCATCATCCCCAGCGGCAACAGGTTTCGACAAACATAAAGAGAAAAGCAAGATTCTTCTATGAAACACAACATGCGCCAACCAAAACACACTGGATTGTAAAACTTTGGAAGAAGTAAAACCTTTACGTATCATTGATGAGTAAGGTGCATATGATGCTGACATAAAGACACGGAACAGCAAGGCTAGGGAAGCATTTCTTCAGTTGAAGAACGTATAGAACCTAAAAACAACCATCAACCAACACCAAAGTCACAATTTCCAATACGAATGTGTAAACTGTTCTATTGTTCGAAATGGAAACTCGGAGAAACATGAAAACCATTATCCACAAGTTGCATGTGTTTATTTCAGTTGTCTACTGAAGATCGTGCAGATCCACTGACCAGACACCGCCGGTTGTGGGGGAGAAAAACTAGATTCCAGAAAAGGGAGAAGTTAGGAGAACGCTGTGGAAGTGGATAGCAAGCATACTGTGAAACATACTAATTACCATTAACTAACAACTTCATTACAATCACAAGTCAAATAATGTTATATAATAATCTAACAATCTTATATGACATTGTTCAGTTACAAGCAAAATGGTTTACTCAATTGATAAGACTACTTCATTTTCATAAATATATGTAATTTAATTTGAAATCATGAATCGGTCAGCTTTAAACCCCATCATTAGAAACCCCAGAAGCACTGAACGTCTGTTTCGTCCTACCATAGGACTCATCAACAACACACATCCATCATCTTACAACCAGCACCTTCGACCTCATGAGTGACCTCTTGGCATTTACAAGGGTTTAATGTATAACTAACAGTGACAAGAAAGAACATCATGCAGCTATTGATTAATTAAGCTGAATTGAAATCAAATTGGTAAATTTATCCTTGACTTTTAAATCATTCAACAACACACAAAAAAACAGCAAATACTTACTTGGTCACGATTTCATAAGGACCTTTATTCTTCAATGTAATAGTATGTTTAATCTCTTCACCAACTTTAATCAGACCAAATTCAATGCCACCATCACTTCCTTGTATGTTGAAATAAGAAAAATTATTATTAGTAGTAGTATTGTTGTGCTCGTGAACTCAGGTGAGGACATCAACAAAATATCTAAGTGAACATTACAGAGTTGTTAGGTCTATTTATAAAACCTTCCCGTGAATCATCATTTGCAAATCAATCCTTATTTGTTTCATATTTCAGTGTTCTTTCACATTTAGACTGTTCAGACTTCAGTTCACTTTAAGCGTTACCTACAAATCGCCTTATGTTTCATTCTTTCCTTATCGATCTTTTGCTGTCAGACGTTTGATTTCCATTTGATATCTTATACTACTTATGTGAACATAGGTAGCGTACACCACACTATGAGTGGTAGTAGTGTAGTGAAGGAGAACACAGGTGGAGCAACCGAATTGTATGAAACGAAAATTACAGAGTTACTCAGTAAAATTGGAAAACCATATCGTAAATTGTTAATTTGCAAATTATCAGTTCATCCTATGGAACTGGACTGTTCCTGTTGTAAAACATCAATCCATTGTCACTACTATTCATGCGTTTCATACAAATTCCATTGTGTTCTAACTCTTCCTTTCTTGATCTTCCCCCATCTTGTGCTGCCAGACATTACGTTGACACTCACGTCATATACTACTTATGAGTAGCTCGCACCACAGTAGTAGTAGCAGTAATGAAAATAATAGTAGTATGATTAGTAGTAGTAGTAGTAGTGTGAGTAGTAGTTGTGTGATTGTAACCATCATTTAGATTAACAGTGAACATGAAATCAGTAAAACCGATATGTCTTTATCATGTCTTCCACAGTTTGAAACTTATCGATATTATGCTTTCGTTTAATGAATCAGGACACATTCCACTAAACCGGATCACTCCATTTTAATTTTATAGCTTTATTGATCAACTCTCGAGAATCTATTTGTTGAATTTAAAAATTTCGTTACTTAATTGTATGATCAGATATTGATATTGATGCGAGGGGTATAGTCAACATTCTTCTATGACTGATTGTAAGTGGTTCCGTATAATGGTCGAAACAATTTCAGAATAGAAATTTAGATATATATATTCTGGGAATCTGCGAGCGATTCCATATTTTACTGATGTCTTATCCTAGTATTGGAATTCCTCAATTGAGTCAACTATATGGTTAGATCACCTACTTAATTACGCCTGTTACCTCCAATGGGGCAAAGGCCGCCGAACATTATTCTTCAGACTACTCTGTCCCGGGCTTTCCTTTCTAGTTCTATCCAATCGTTGTTGATTATGTACATGTCTCACTCCGATTCACGGTGTAATGTCTTGATTGGTCTTAAGGATTCTAAGTGGGAGATTGTTTTCTGACATGGTCTTGTGTTTCTCTCAATGTAATTCCTATACACTTCTTTTAAACTGGAATCTGATTTGTTCTTTCCCACAATGGGTTGTTGCTGATGGTGTTTGGCCAACGGATCCAAAGTAATGTACGTAGATAACTATTAATCAACACTGGTATCCGCTACATACTGTAGAACTGTCTTGACATTTGTATTGAAAATCCTGATTTTGGTGTTGATTGATATTTGTTTGGAGTTCCAGATATTTTTCAGTTGTAAAAATGCAGCCCTTGCGTTGCCTATCTGTGCCTTCACATCTGCATTGGATCCACCTTGATAGTCGATGATGTTACGCAGATATGTAAAAGTTTTGACATCCTCCAACGCATCTCCATCAAGTTTGATTTGGTTGGCGTATGTCGTGTTGTATCGGTGAGTCTTGTTTTTAACGTTATGTATATTGAGACGTGCTGCTGATGAGGCTGCTGCTACGCTGTCTCCTTTTACATTTGTTGTTGCGGGTGCGATAGAACAGCAAAGTCATCTGCGAAGTCCAGATCGTCCAGCTGCATCCCGGTTGTCCACTGTATCCCGTACTTCCTTTCAGATCTTGATATTTTCATAATCCAATCGATCATCAGGAGAAAAAGAAAGGGTGAAAGTAAGCAGACTTACCTGACACTAGTCTTCACGTCGAGCGATTCTGTCAGCTGTCCTCCGTGCACGGTTTTGCAGTTGAATCCATCATAAGAATTCCATATGATGATGACTATTTTCTCAGGCACACCGTAGTGTCGAAGAAGCCTCTATAGTGTTATCCTGTCCAAACTATCAAATGCTTTCTCATGGTCAATGAAGTTGATGTAGAGTAGTGAGTTCCATTCAGTTAGTTGTTCCACAATGATCCTTAATGTTACAATTCGGTCAGTACATGAAGGATCTTAACAAAATCCAGCCTATTGATCTCGAAGTTGGGCGTCAACGAAGTCCTTCATTCTGTTTAACAACACCCTTTTGAAGACTTTGCCTAGTTAGCGATTTTTAGAGAATTAGTAATCTGCGGAATGAAGTCACCGACCATATGCTCAACCCTCTTCCTCTATCCGGGCTTGGGACCGGCAGTAACTCCAGAAGGAGCCCCAGACGGAGCTTGATCCTGATTGGTGTGTTGTACTTGTCACGTGATACTGGCCAATGGTTAAGGACATAACATCAACCTTAACCACTGAACAAACAGTTTATAAATTCGTTCAAATAAAATAAAGACTAACCTTTAGGAAATGTAATATCCAGAGCAACATCATAGGCTTCAGCTAATACTTGTATCGTTTCCACTTGTATTAAACCAGCAATATTTTCTAAATCATAAACTTCCAAACGTAAACTTCGCTTTTGATTCGGTTTCATCGATTTCATTGCACGAAAATAAGCATAAACAGTAAATTCTGACTGTGGTTCAACAATACCAGCATCTTGAGATATAGAGAATTCTTCGCCCAGCGCTTCAATTCCAGACAATTTCCATTGTGCTGGTAATAGAGTACGATTTTTGAATGTAATCGAACGGACTTCTTTTCTGTGCATAGAAAATATAGTGTGCAAAAAGGTTTATTGACTAAGAGTAATTATGAGATGTATTATAATTGACATGTTATGTGATGCTTAGTTATTTCTGTAATTGTAGGATTATAAAATCTTTGATCAGACATCGGATAATATCTGAGTATTATGTACTTTATTGTTTCTAATAGTATTTATTGTGGTATGCGGTGTGATCTGCGCTAACCCCCGAAAAAGGTGGCAACTTGAGCAAGAAGGCAAGAGTAGATAAGAAAGTCTACTGGGCTATCAACTAATATGTATGAATACTTGTCTATATATTGATATCCAACATCCTTAGAAAAGGGATCCATTTTATGATTAATGATCTGTATTCGTCTTTTAGGTACATTTCTGATGGTCATCAAATGGCCTTCTCTGATTGTTTCGTTACATTACTACCTTCCCATCATTTAAATATTATTTTATTACTACTTCTACATTTCTTACATTTTTGTCTCGTGACCAAAATTCAAAGTTAGACCTCCGTGAGAAACCTGGAAGCACTGAACAGCGGACGACAATTGGGTAAGGTTACACAAAACCCTTAGATTGATCAGAGTAAGACACTGACACTGTTGGTGCCAGCTCAGCGGTTCCCACAAGATCGAAGGTTCGAGTCCGTCCTGATGAGATCTCGGATGACGAGCCCCATGCCAGGGAAAAACGGCTGTCCAGTGCTTCCAGGTTTCTAATGGTGGTCTAACGATGATTAAATCACGAGTTCTAATTTACGTAAGCTAAACTATCATATTCGTAGTTAATTGAAATTCAAAAGTCCACAACAGTCAGTTAGAAAATAGTTCCTTTCGTTTAAATGGTGATCCAAAGTATTTCGAAGCGTCAAAATACAAATGTCAGTAGACCGAATAGATTACACATAGAACACTGCACCAATAACAAAAGTGACCTTGAACTCGACAAACTGCACCCAGTGGCTATTCACCTAACTTTCTGAACAGAAAGAGTCAGCCGAAATCTATGATATCGAGGGAACGAATACTCCTTGATGAATAGAATTCGATCAGTACTATGAGAGTACAAGTATTCATTTTAAATAGCTGAAGTCATTGTTGTTTGTGGTATCAAAAAAAGTAACAAACGACATTCCTCACTGATAGATATTGTGACGTACCGTGTCCTAGATCCGTTTGTAATAGGTGATAACCTTCCAACTTTGTAATGCTTGTTATAATGTTCCCCTTGACAGTCAGAAAAGCAATCGACTAGTCTCATTTGGCATATGTACGGATTGCCTCGATATAACCAACAGGTCACAGGTGTTACAGACAGAGATGGATATTGGTTGGGAGTGGAATCAATGATACGCGTTTCGTCCTATTTGAGATTCGTCAGCTAGATGCACTTGCGAATTCATCTGAAGCAGACACCACCAGGTCCGAGTCCCAGAGTGAACGCCAACTCTAGGATGCAGTCATATCTAGCTTATGAAGAATCTCAAATAGGACAAAATGCACATCAGGGATTCCACTGCCAGCCATCATCCATCTCTCCTCACACTCACTAAACATGTTTAAATCACCCACCAAAAAAAATTATACTTTACTTAAACTTACCTTTGTAATAATACTTTTTCAAAATTAAATACTTTTTTATCTAATTCCAATTCTGGTAAAACACCATCACATGCTAATTTAAATAAAATCGGTTCTGGATTATCTTTCACTGAACAAACTAACGCATCATCATAACGTTTATTGAATTTTGGCCAAGCACATATACGTACACTGGTTGATTGATTTGGTTTAAGATTTAATTCTTTCGGTTCTACACTATAACAATCTTCGTCTGCATCATTTAAAAAGCCTAATTTAATATCAGAATCCATTTGTGATGTATTCACTAAATTGAAATAGGTGATATTTTCAGGATAACAATTTTCTTGAATGCTGCAGATATAAGAAAAGAATGATGAGATGATCACTAAAACGATCGATCGATCAATCTACGATACGATTACTTGGAAGAAAAAAGGTCGACAGAAATTTTGGAAAACTCACTAGAAACTATCTATACAAATTATTGTAGGGTGTTACTATATGGTTGTGAAACATGGCCAATAAAGAGTAGAAGATATTTGTAGGTGACTGGTTTTCGATCACAGATGTCTTTGAAGCATTGCTCGTGTATCGTGGGACAGCCGAGTAAGCAATCGTATTGTTAAGGAAACGAGTACTAGGTAAGGATGGCAGATCAATAGATGAAGTGGTGAAACTTCATCATTTGAGGTGATTGGGACATGTGTTTGTTAGATCCCCAAAATTCGCTTGATAATGCCGTATTTTGGTTTTCACGTTTCGCCAGCATGGGCTGATCAGATGACCTTGAGATTTCAATTCCCACCAGCAAAATCAATGGCTGTGATTGGCTGCAGTGTATTTTAGTATGCTATTTTCTTAACTGTCTCAAGGACGTTGTTATGTTGTATAAATAAACGAGAGTTGTATGCTTGGTTGTTGTGTGATTGCTGGGTGTTTGTAGAATATACTTTCTACGCTTACAAAGCCTTCTATTCCGATTTTGGGTATTCAAGGTAGCCTCCCTGGAAGCTGGTAAAAGTCTCGTTCGCGTTTATCGACTAAGGTAAACTCGTAATAGCCTCAAGCATACTAAGTGACGAACTTATCAGTGGCGACGGTGCTTTTGGAAATATGGATCCTGCCAAACTTGAATTACTACTTGAGCAGCAGCTGAAACTGATGCAGATGTTGACAGACATGAAGATTTCCCCTTCCACACAGCCCAGCTCATCTAATGCAACCACAGCTCCATCGGTCGACGGCATCGCAAATAGCATATCTGAATTTCATTATGATCCTGATGCAAATGTCACTTTTGACATGTGGTTCCGGCGTTATGAAGATTTATTTAAATTTGATTTCGCTAACCAAGATGATGCTTGGAAGGTTCGGCTGCTACTTCGAAAGTTGGGCGCAAGTGAGCTGGATAAGTACTGTAATTTGATCCTGCCTTTGAACCCACGAGACTGTTCGTTTTCTGAGACTGTCCAGACTTTAAGCCAACACTTTGGAGACAACTCGTCACTATTTAATACTCGTTATCGATGTTTGAAGCTAATTATGAACGAAGATGATGATTTTCTTACGCATGTGGGCATCGTCAACCGTGAATGCGAACGTTTTCGGTTGAAGTCTTTCTCGGAAGACCAGTTCAAAGCCCTTATACTCATCTGCAGCCTCCAGTCGAGTAAGTTCAGTGACATTAGAACAAGGCTACTAAGTCGGTTGGAGCAAGATCCAAAGCTTACGCTTAATGATATGGCTCATGAGTACCAACGTCTCACTAACCTACAACGAGACTCGACTATACTTCAGAATGGTAGTTCAAGCCGATCTGAAATTCATTTGGTACAGCAGCCACCTTATCATTATAAGTCTGCCCATGCTACACCCAGTTCATCCCGCTCCAATTCGGCCCAAAAACCCAAAATGAATCCACCTTCTGCTTGCTGGCACTGCGGCTCATGGCACTATGTACGGAACTGCCCATTTAGGCAGCATAGATGCAGGAAGTGTAAAGTCATCGGTCATAAAGATGGCTTTTGCCTACAGAAAAAGCCAAAGCGATCCAGAAGTGCTAAGAAGCCTGTTCCTAGATCCAGTACCAATGCATTGAGCCTAATATCTTCCTGCCAAAGCTCATCACCAGTTTTTTTTTTTTTTTTTTTTTTTTTTTTTTTTTTTTTTTTTTTTTTAATGCAAATAGATACTGCATCTGATGTCACTATCCTCTCACGCAAAAATTGGACCAAATTGGGCAGCCCAAGCCTACAGCACACAACACAAAAGCCTCGTACAGCATGTGGTAATTATCTTCGTCTGTTAGGACAATTGGAATGTAAAGTTGCTTTCCGAGATTCGTCGTTTACTGGGGTATGCTATATAACGCCAGCTGATCTAAATTTACTTGGTTTAGATTGGTTCGACCAGCTAAAATTGGCTGATGTCCCGTTAAATACCATATGCAACCTGGTATCACAACGACATGACCCAGAAGCGTATACGAAGAAGCTGATGACAGAGTTTTCGACCATTTTTGAACCTGGATTAGGTTGGTGCACTGCTATGAAAGCAACACTTCGGTTGAAACATGGGGCTAAGCCTGCTTTTCGTCCAAAGAGACCTGTACCGTATGCTACATTAGCAACAGTAGATGAAGAGCTGGATCGCCTTCAACGACAAGGAGTTATTACTCCCGTTTCTTACTCCAGTTGGGCAGCACCTATAGTCGTTATCAAGAAGGCCAACGGCACGATACGTATATGTGCTGACTTCTCTACAGGTCTCAACGCAGCTCTAGAACAGCATCATTATCCTCTGCCAGTCCCAGCAGATCTGTTCACTATGCTGAATGGGGGAAAGTTCTTCGCAAAGCTTGACCTAGCTGATGCTTATTTGCAAGTGGAAGTCGATGAAGCATCTAAAGAGCTGCTTACTATCAACACTCATCGTGGTTTGTTCCAGTATAACCGTCTACCTTTTGGAGTTAAGACTGCCCCATCTATCTTCCAACAACTAATGGATACTATCCTGTCAGATATCTCAGGGGTTGCAGCTTATCTCGATGATATCTTGATTGTTGCGAAGACGTTAGAACAGCTACGGGAACGCACGACATTGGTACTACAACGCATCAGTGACAATGGTTTCCGGTTACGCCCAGAAAAATGCCAGTTTCTATTGCAGTCGGTAAAGTATTTGGGATTCATCTTTGATGCCGACGGTCGCAGACCGGATCCTGAAAACATCCGAGCTATCAAACTGATGCCCACTCCCACTAATGTTTCCGAATTACGATCTTTTCTCGGTTTGATCAGTTATTATTCAGCTTTTGTTCCCTCGATGCATGATATTCGTGCTCCATCGAATTGTCTACTGCAGAAGCATAGCACATGGAACTGGACTAAAGAGTGTGACGCGGCTTTTGGTAAACTCAAGTCTATAATTAGCTCGGAATTGTTACTAACACACTACGATCCATCCATGCCGATCATCGTAGCAGCAGACGCTTCAGCATATGGCCTAGGTGCTGTTATTTCACATCAATTTCCAGACGCGTCGGAAAAAGCCGTTATGCATGCATCCCGTACACTGACCCCAGCAGAAAAGAAGTATAGCCAGATAGAGAAAGAAGCTCTTGCCCTTGTGTTTGCTGTTCGCCGTTTCCATAAGTTTCTGTACGGTCGGAGATTCACGCTCCTCACAGATCACAAGCCTCTGTTAGCAATATTTGGTTCAAAGTCTGGCATTCCAGCCCATTCTGCAAATCGT
Organism: Schistosoma turkestanicum; assembly: GCA_944470395.2. NCBI lineage: Eukaryota > Metazoa > Platyhelminthes > Trematoda > Strigeidida > Schistosomatidae > Schistosoma > Schistosoma turkestanicum. The sequence goes on along the minus strand of OX103974.1, from coordinate 41,274,653 downwards.
CTTCAGCGATGAGCCTTGGTACTTTTGGGGTATGATTTCGAAATCCAATATCGACGTACTCTACAATTCGGTCAAGCAGACGCTTTGTCACGACTCATTAATGATCAAGTGGCGGCTGAGGAAAACACGGTGATCGCATCGCTGTCAGTAGAAGACCACGCAGAATGTTATCTGACAACCGCAGTTCGCGCATTACCGGTGTCTGCAACAGACATACAAAATGCTGCTAGAAACGACCCCATCATCAAGATGACGATGAAATATGTCACTAACGGTTGGCCGTCGAAAAATTTCGAAGGTGACATGAAGCAACTGTATCAGCGGCGGGAGTCACTATGCATCGTCAACGATTGTCTGATGTTTGGTGAAAGAGTAGTGGTGCCAGAATCCCTTCGTGCAAAAGTGCTGAGACAGTTCCATCTTGGTCATCCTGGGATTAAACGAATGAAGTCCATAGCCAGGAGTTATGCATACTGGCCTCACATGGATCAACATGTCACAGCGTTGGTTGAAAAATGCATGCGGTGTCAGCAGGCGGCAAAGATGAATGCCAAAATTCCGCCGGTTTCATGGCCCAAACCTGAGCATCCTTGGTCCAGGATACATGTCGACTTCGCTGGCCCAATAAATGGAACTTTGTATTTAATTGTCGTCGACGCCTTTTCTAAATGGCCGGAAATCAGCCCCGTTATGCTGCCCACTACAACTAAGACTATACAGCTCCTTTCTGAAATTTTCTCACGAAATGGCATACCAGATGTGATCGTATCCGACAATGGCTCTCAATTCACCTCTTCCCAATTCCAGACTTTCTGTCAACGGCTAGCCACTAAACACTTACGCTCGCCACCATACCACCCGCAATCGAATGGGCAGGCGGAAAGGTTTGTGGATACGTTTAAAAGAGCACTGCTCAAGTCAAAAGGGGAGGGGACGCCAGCCGAAACGTTACAAAATTTCTTGTACGTCTATCGGACAACACCAAATGAATTGTTACCGGAGCAAAAGTCCCCAGCTGAAATCCTGATGGGAAGAAGATTGAAAACGATCCACAGCCTGATGCATCCGACTAATGCACCCTCATCAGTAGAGACAAGGCCACAAAGACAATCCGCTTACGAGGTGGGATGCCCTGTGTTTGCCCGCGACTACAGAACGAACCATGGTCCTTGGGTAGAAGCGAGAGTGGTCAGAAGGGTTGGTCGAGTTATGTACGAAGTAGAGGTAGGAGGTGATAAATGGTCACGTCATCGCAATCAGATACGCAGACGGCTAGCCCCAGATCGCCCATCAAGAGCAGAAAGCCTTCCCCTTGACATCTTGCTTGATACCTTCAACCTACCGAGAGCCCCGCCACGAGAAGAAACTCAGCAGCAAGCTGTTCTTCATTCCCGAAGGTATCCCCTCAGACAGCGGCGAACAATAGTCAAGATGCAAGTCGACCCCAGGAGAACAAGCTATTAAAAAGGGGAGGAGTGTTGGGGATGTTAGATCCCCGAAATTCGCTTGATAATGCCGTATTTTGGTTTTCACGTTTCGCCAGCATGGGCTGATCAGATGACCTTGAGATTTCAATTCCCACCAGCAAAATCAATGGCTGTGATTGGCTGCAGTGTATTTTAGTATGCTATTTTCTTAACTGTCTCAAGGACGTTGTTATGTTGTATAAATAAACGAGAGTTGTATGCTTGGTTGTTGTGTGATTGCTGGGTGTTTGTAGAATATACTTTCTACGCTTACAAAGCCTTCTATTCCGATTTTGGGTATTCAA
>OX103974.1:41233213-41272382 GCA_944470395.2 Schistosoma turkestanicum | reverse complement strand
GATCAATATTATGATTATCAGATTGGTAGGGACCCTAGACAAAATAAAACTTCACTTATGCATTTCTCACGTTAGAATTCGGAGAATTTCCTCAAGGAAGCTAATCACTGGTGTTGGCAGTTATCTGTTGAAGACAATGAATGAGGTTGCGCAATACCCACGATTAATTGTAGTTAAACATTAACACCACTGGATGACGTGAATCAGTGGTCTAGAGGTTAAGCAATCGTACGTGAGACTGACGGTCCTGAGTGTCAACTGAAATGCTTGGATGCTATTACGAGTTCACCTTAGTCGGTAAACAAGAGCGAAGATAAATGATCCAGTGACAAGATAGGCTACTCTAATCCAAGCGTCACAACGCGCCCACTAATTAGAGGAAGAAATCGTGCTATGGCATAGGAAGTGTATTCTACAAGCGCCCAGAAAATATAAGGTTCACAAGCACACAGACTGAGTTTATTTATACACTATAGAAATGTCCTTTGGAGAGTTACAAAAATAGAGTACTAAAATACTCTATCAACCAATGACAGTCAAGGATTTTCCTGGTGGGAAATGTAATCTCAAAGTCAACTGATCAGTTCATGCTCGAAAACATGAAATGCAAATCAAGCGAGTTCTGGGTATCTAACATCCCGAACACTGATTTCAACTCCCATTTGTGAGGGATCGTAGATGCGCACGCACATGATGAGGAAACGCCCAATTTTAGTGATTCCAGGTTTCTGATAAATTAGTCTAGCATCAGTAGTATCATAATCGCAATAAAATAAAATATAATTTCATGATTATCATTTGTATATATATATATTTAAATATGATTAAATAATTTAATTAATTTTTTTAAAAAGAAATTACAAAAATTTTTCATTATTTATTTTATTTAGTGTATTGTATCAATCGTTTATTTACTATCTGGTGATATTTTCCCACTCATGAATTATATGGGTTTTGTACAATGGTTAGCAGTTGGTCTTTGTGTTTTAATTGTCGTAGTGTTTCGATTCACACGTCGTAATGCACCACGTCCTGTGAAGGTAAATGGAAAACAATTATTTTTTTTAATTTATTTTTTTGGGAAATGTTTAATAATAATCATGTGTGTTCATGTGTTCATAAGAATTTTTGTCTATACTTAAACAATTAGTTTCAAGATAATTGGGCTCCATTACTGCTAATACTTCTTAGATTTGAACTGACAGTTACGTCCTTGTGCTGATGTGTGGTATGGCAACCTGAACTGATGTACTTATGTACGAAGTTCTGCGTATAATTGGGCTCAGTCATTGTTAGACCAGCATTAGGAACATGGAAGCATTGAATAGCTGTTTCGTCTTGGTATGTGAGGTATCAGCAGTGCTCATCCATGACTTCTGCTACGAATAAGGTTGCGCGCGAAATTCCTAAACTGATCGAAGTTAGATAATGACACCGTTGGATGCCGTTAGGCGTTCGCGCGCTAGATCGAACGTCCTGGGTTCGAATCCTATGGGTCGCAGTTTTCATTGACGTGCACTATTAATGAACCTTCAGCATTGTAGGCGAACGGCTAACCACCGGACCACTCGGCCGGCATGCATCCAACGGTGTTAATGTCTAACTCTGATTGATCTAGGGATTTTGCGCGACCTCACTCATTTGTCTTTGTTAGTAGTTACTGCATACACCCGACAGGGTTGAAGTGCATTGGTCACGTCTTCTCAACTAGAAGTCGGAGAATTTTCTCACGAAGCTAGTCACTAGTGAGCACTGGCAGAGTTTTGGAGGTTTTGTGTTTTTACTTATGCCTGTACCCCCCCAGTGGAGAATAGGTCACTGACCAGTATTCTTCAATCTACACTGTCCTGGGTCTTCCTTTCTAGTTTTGTCCAATTGTTGTTCACTCTTCTCATGTCTGTCTCCATTTTTCGATGTATTGTGTATTTTGGTCTCACTCTTCTTCTTGAGCCTTGAGGATTCCAAGTGAAGTCTTTCCATATGACTCAGATGAGTACTTTCCTCAATATGTGTCCTACCCACTTCCAACGCCTCTTCCTAATCTCTTCCTCAGCTAGATGAATCTGATTTGTTCCCTCCCACAGTAGGATCCAAGGTATTTCACGCGGACAACTGTGAATACACACTTATATCTTCTGGATAATAACTTTCATAGTTCTCCAAATATTACCATTTACATTAAATCTAATCATATCATATTCATTTATTATCTTTTGGTGGCCGATATCTACATGTTCTCTGAAGTTCGGTAATTAGCTCGTCTAGACAATCGTTACTAAATAGCGTCTGACGGTTTTTATAAATCAGAAGGTGAACTCGTAGTGTGTTGAATATGTTTATTTTTGGACACATTACAAAGCGGAGCGGAGAAACAGTGAGTAAAACGAATGAAGCGACGTGAATTGGAGAAGGCTGTTGAGCCAACTCCAAGAGATAGAGCATGACAGGAATAAGACAGACATGTGTGATCAACGAGATAGGGTATGCACACACATGAATAAAAGCGACGAATGATTGACAATGTCAAATGACAAGTAGGACACGTCATGTGAGCTCCTCATACAAACCAGACAATAATAAGAACGAATGGGTACATATAAGTTATTGCTACTACGCGCAAATAGCTTGGTTAAATAAATTAATGGAAAGGGCTTAAGCTTAACCAAGTTAGATGTAAGCGAACTGGAAGAATATATATGAAGGCACTACAATCTAACCATGAAACAACCGTTCAAAGTCTGATCAATACTAGTTGAATTTGATTTCATTGATCTGAATGTTGTTAATTTGAGCCAACAACAACAACCATACCGACTTCGTTTGATAATCATTTCTGAATTATTGAATCAAAAAAAAAAACAAACGACTTTTACTATTTCATAATTACTGTATGATTACTATTATTATTATTATTATTATTATTTTCAAAATGTATTTTTTTTTTCAGGCTCCAATTATATTTGCAATTATCTATTTAATAGTAACTACAGCTCTATTAATTTTCTCATTCTATGGATCACCTCAAGAATCATGTAAATTGAATTTGTTGATTATTTGTGTGTCTGTGTGTGTGTTTTTGTAAATTATTATTATTATTATTATTATTTTTCATTGAATAATAAGAAAATGTGATTGATGTGATGTAATTTTGCGCGTGATACATTTCCAACTATTGTGGTGTTTTTGGTTCATGGAGCTTGGTGTTTTTCTTTTGGAACAAATGAGAAACACTACAACAATCATCTATCTGACCTAAAACAAAAAATTTTCTTCAACTCCGTGAATTTGATTAAGTTAGACATTAACACCGTTGCACACCTACTCAGTGGTCTAACGGTTAAGGCTTTCGAGCACAATACCGAAGGTCCTGGGTTCGAATCCTGCGGGGTGCAGAAGTCGTGGATGCGCACTGCTGAAGAGTCCCATACTAGGACGAAACGGCCGTCCAGTGCTTTTTCCAGGTTTTTAATGTTGGTTTCAAAAAAATGTGTAACTTAACTATCTTCACAACCCCGTAATGCAAATTTCGAATTATATCAGGTCAAGGCATAAGGTTAAATTGTAAATAAAAAATTCCAGTAGACATAAAGTACAGGAGAGAGAGAGAAAATTAACGTAAGCAACAGTAGGAAATGATCACATTACTGTAAGGCTATAAAAAATAGGTTAATGATGATTGCTAGAGTATGAAATCAAGGTAATCACAAACTGTTTCTGTAAACATAAGTGGGTGGGGGGAGTTCAATTTACGAACACAAAGAATGGATGTACCTACTCCATTGTAAACGATTTTGAGCCATGTCATCCCAAGTCTCTAACCATTGATGACTTTCGTCTCGCGGACCCCAACCAGGTAGTCGACAACTACCGACATGACTCATTTTACTTGTCAATGACTTCATGGATTTCTGCCATGTTTTGGTTTGGCCGCCCCTAGCTTCCTTCCAACCTACTCCTACACCACAAAATATAGCTCGACGAGGTGATAGTCGGTGGTTAGGCATACGTAACACATGTCCTGCAACCACCTCAACTAATGAAGTTGCACCACCTCATCTATTGATTTGCCATCGGTGGACTCAGGATATAGTGAGCAATGCTTTGCAGACAAAGTGATTAACTACAAATTAGAAGTTATAATCTGTCGAGTTGATATCGTTGAGATTATGATGATACAGTAACTTATCGTTAAAATTCATGTAGTAATCGTCGTGTATAGTTAGGCAACAGAAACTAATCTAAGGAGTAAGTGATCTAAAACGCAAAGAATTCTTTTTTTTTCAAAACGTAAACATCTTATGCACACATTCAATGTTCACGGGTTGTTTGTAGTAAAATATTTCAAAACTAAGGAAAAAATCTCGTTCAGTGTTTTTCTGTTTAAAAAAAGAAGATTCTTCTTGGTGATTATTCATTCCTCTGTCATTTTATGGCATAAATGATGGTTATAAAGTTCTGATTCTTTGACAAGTGATGTGATTTTTATCACCAAAAAACAATGAAATAAAATCTTTTCATCGTTTTAGTCGAATGAGAGTTGTTTTAATTAATGATTTATTTTACTGGTGTAGCATGACTGTACTGAAGCGAAGCATCGTATTGTGTGTACTTCAAATTTATGTACATTTTTCTACAAGTGAGCTTTGTAGTGCGCGTGTACGTACTTTTATGTCACGCCAACATAGGGCTTGTCGATTACTTTCGGACAAATTAGTTAACCTTTTATTCATGAGTTATTATTCTCTTTATCTTTCGACTTTGTCTAGTGTATTCGCTCATATCTTATTTGTTGTGTCGCTTATCACATGTCTTCTGGCATAGTCATGTCGCATTACATTGTGTTGGCTAGCTCGCCTTCTCCGCTTCACCTCTCTCTCTTTGCTTGTAAACTTTTCATTCTCATGTCCATCTCTACTTGAATGAATGTATGAACGATTGTTTGACATGAACACTCATCCAACCGAATCCGTACTGGGCTTCTTATTATCGCTGTCGTACAAACAGGGGTTCATCTAAGTATGATAGTAGTATGTTGTTCAACTTTGTCGTAAATATCATGGGTCACTGTAAAATATGGTGATCCCGACAACAAACACAACGCGTCATACATTAGTTTGCAATCAATTCATTCTCTCTGATTCTATGATCAGTAAGGTGAAGCCATCTCAATAAACTGAAGTAATTTAGTGTGAAAAAGAAGGATTTAAATTAGCACTGAATAATTTAAGTGTCATCTAATCTTTGATGAATCTAACACAAGTAATCATGTATTGATATTATTGAGACTGGTCACTTCACTGGACGACATTCAAACCTCTTGCCGTATATTATAAAGTATGCGTCTACGCATGGGTCTTATTAAGAGGTGTAGAAGGCATTTGATTGTGACCGATTCGGTCTCGTGTGCTTTTATGGATATGATGGCGGATATTACTTCCCAGCTGCCCACACCGTGGAAGGGAGTTTCTTGAAGAACCTGAAAAAGAAAGTAGATTAGCGTTGGTCTTAACGACCTGCGAGCGTGACCTCAGAGCCCAACGGACAACTACTTGAGGCCGGTCACTCACGGCCTTTTTATGAAGGGTTTGTTGAGTATTAGCTCCTTTCTTGAAAGCCCTTAGTGGGCACCCTTACTGCCAGAGACGGAAATCCACGAGGTAGAGTGAGGTGTGACATTTTTAGGGTTGACCACCTTCTAACCCTTCCTTCCTTGTGAGAAGGCAGCAGCATCGCTTCAGATGCTGGTTGTCCGAGGGAAACACCTTATTGCTGTCACACCCCTGTGCAGTCAACAGTACGACCTCGCTCTCTATGGTAGTTCTTAAAGTTCGAGGTAGAATGGCCAAAACTTTACTGTGTTCATCCTATCTATGATCATCTTTACTCTAAAAATTCATTTCACACAATTCATTTCACTGGATGTGAATTGTAATGTTAGATAATTAAAAATTAAATAAATTAAATTAAATTTCAAAACTGTACAAATGATCAATATTGTGTTATTGAATTATTATTTAAGACAATAACTAATCTATTCAGTTGTGTTATTCAATGCTTAAACAGTAAACATTATAGTCAAGCATACATAAACCACTGTATAAAATAATAAACATATAATCGTTATAGATCAGTTGTTGATGCTGTGACCATTACTGTACAAAAGATATTCTGTTCAATTAGGATTTGATCAAATTTAAAATGTAAACCTGATCAAATACATGTGAGATGATATATAAATTCTGTGAATTAGTTGTGCGTTTTTTAAGTTTCATTTTAAGTGAATATTCATTCATTAATTCTAATACAATTTTGATTGATATCATGAACTGATTCATGTTAGACGACCGTTGAAAGTCTTGAAGCATTGGATAGCTGTTTTATCTTAGTTTGGAACCCCTTAACAGGGCGTATTCACGACCACGAGCGCGTGGAATTTGATTCGAAGGCCTTCGGTCTCACATGTGAACGCACAACTTCTAGAAGACCTGAGTCGGTATCCAATGATGTTAATATCTAATTTCATTCAATCCACGATATTGCGTGACCATGTTTTATTGTGTTCAGCCTCACACCGTTACTACACTGAGCTGCGTAAATTCCTTCACGAAGTTAATCGTTAGTGGCGACATGTTAATTTTTTCTATTTAGACGATGAAGTTATTAGCATGTTTGAATTGTCAGTGAATAAAAATTCCGCCATTCCTTTAAATGAATTAGTGAATATCAATACAAAGTAAAACAAAACTAATCTGAGTCTAATTTTAATTTGATAAATAATTTCCATGTATTGAAAAACAACTTGCGCGGAACACAGTGGACAGCTAGGATGCAGCTGGACGATTCGGACTTCGCAGATCATGATCTGGCTCTTCTATCATACACGCAACAACAAACCCAATAGAAGACAACCAGTGTAGCAGCAAAAATAGGAATAGCGAAATTCTCCGAAACAACAAAACGTGCGCCAACCAAATCACTCTGAATAGATAGGCCTTTGGAGGACATGGAAATCTTCACATATCTGGGCAGCATCATGGACAATAAAGGTGGGTCCGATGAAGATATAATGGCATGGATCGGTAATGCAATGACAGCATTTCTACGAATGAACAACATCTCGAACTCATAACATTTTCACCAAACACCAAAGTCACAATTTTCAATACATATGTCAAGACAGTTGTACTGTATGGAGTGGAAACCCGGAGAACAACCAAAACCATCATCCAGAAGACACAAGTATTCCTTAACAGTTGTCTATGCAAAATACTTCAGATCTGTTGGCCAGACACCATGAGCAACAACCTACTGTAGGAGAGAATAAACCAGATTCCAGTGGAGGAGGAAATCAGAAAGAAGCGGTGAAAGTGGATTGGACACACTGTTGGAAAGCACCCAACTGCGTCGCAAGAAAAGCCCTCACTTGAAACCCTCAATGTAAAAGGAAAAGAGGAAGGCCAACGCCGAGAAATAGAGAACGACATGAGAAAAATGAACAAAAATTCGACAGAACTGGAAAGAGAAACCCAGAACAGAGTAGGTTGGAGGTTAACTGGCGTAAGTAAGTAAAAAAGGTAGAAACACAACGTACATCAATCAGTACATCAATCGAATGGTTGGATGTATGTTTTGATCGCTTAAATATCATTTGTTTCCGGTTTTTTATTCAGTAAAATTTTATTTCCGTTTTTTCTCGTTTATTCATTAAATTGACAATTTCAGTTTTACTTTTTCACATAATTATTATGTAATTATCTTTTGTGTTTTTTCTCCTACTGATGCATTTCTTTAGTATATGGTATTTTAATCATTTTAACCGGGATACCAGTTTATATATTGGGTTGTGTTTGGAGTCCAAAACCGAAATCATTTCAACAGACAATGTGTAAGCAATTCTATGATGATAATATGACTAACATTTTGTAATATGCTATTGACATATTTTTTTTTTCAAGTATAAATTCAGTTTTCATTCAACAAATTTATTGTACATGTGTGTTTTGTTGCACTAAAAAGTTCAATCACAGATAGATTTATTTTGTTTAATATAAGGCCTATTGACATATTATTAGACTGGCCAAATTGACATAGATTTGACAAGGTTTATGCAATAAAATCTGTTTATTGAAAACTTTAGGTACTCTCTCTTTCTCTGGTCAATTAATCATCAGTCGAAACTTACAATCTTCATACATGTATTTTTCAATTAAAATTATGGAGATTAGTGTTTTCACACATTTGAAATCATCAGTCAATCATTGATAGACCATCATTAGAAATGTGGAAGCACTGAAAGACGGCCATTTCGCCCTAGTATGGGTTTCATTAGCCGTGCGTATCGACGACGCGTGCTACTTGCAGCGTTCGAACCCAAGACCTTCGGTCTCGCATGCCAACGCCTAACCTCTAGACCACTGATTTGGCATCCGATAGTGTTCATGTCTAACTCTAATTGATCTACGGCTTTTGCGCAACCTCACCTATTTGTCTTCGGTCCCACCGACAGGGTATATCTTGATAATTAGTGATTTACAATAATTGAAGAAAGCTCTTTTCAAGATGACCAAACGAACGACTGTATGTGTGTTTTTTTTATCGTAAAATCTATTATTGCAGTTATACCGAACTATTTAAACAATATAACTGAACTATACATCTATGTGAAAAATTGTTCTAGTTCGATATAGTTCACATTTGAGTAATTGGTGATGTTACAGGCTAGATGAATTTAGTCAATGTGAACAATTTTGTGTTTTAGCATTTCTCCGGCACGTTTCTCAATCATTCAGCTTTTTAATTGAATGAAATGATTATGGTGTCATGTCTCTTAATGTATAACATTTTACACTGGATTTATTTCTTAATCCAAAAATTTCAAATCTACACGTTCTCACTGGCCGTAAATAAAAAAAAAACAACTTTAAAACACATTATTTGTGTCATCATTTGAATAAATTGTAGTCGTTAATGGCTTTTGTCATTCATTCATTTTCTTTCATTGTGAGAAAATGTTTTTTTTTCTGAATCATATTTCATGCAAATAAACAAGATTTTGAAATCATGAATCGATCATTGTTAGACAACCATTAGAAACCTGGAAGCACTGGACGGCCGTTTCTTCCTGATATGGAACTCATCAGTGGCAGTGCGCATACACGACTCCTGCACCCTGCAGGATTAGAACCCAGGTTCTTTGGTATTGTGCGCGAACGCCTAACCATTGGACGCACCGGGCCGGTCGGTATCGAACGTTGTTAATGTCTAACTCTGATTGATCTACGGATTTTTGCGCGACCTCACTCATTTTTCTTAAGTAGTTACTGCTTCCACCCGACAGGGTTGAACTCGATTGGTCACGTCTTCTCCACTAGAACTCCTAGAATTTCCTGACGAAGCTAGTCACTAGTGAGCACTGTTACGATATTTTGGGGCAGAGAATTGGAGGTTTTTGTATTTTTACACATTTGAAATTATTAATCAATCATTTTTAGACTAGTAACTATTAAAGACAAATCAAAATCCGTAGATCAATCAGAGTTAGACATTAACGTCGTTGGAATCTGGCACAATGGTCCGATGGTTAGTCGTTCGCTCACAATACTGAAGGTCCCGGGTTCGAATCCTGCGAGGTGTAGGAGTCGTTGGTGACATTTATGTTTTCAAACAATAAATCCAATCATATTGTAATAATGTGTTTTTATGTGTATACACATAACTATTAGACAAGGACAAACAAAGTAGGCATAACAAATAGAAAAAGAGGTGAGAAGGGAGGGCGAAAAGGAAGAAGAAGAAGAATAGTGTCGGTCAGATTATTCCCATCCAAAAACAATAATCATCATCATCATCATCTTCATCAGACTAGTATTCACATGTGAATCATCAATTCTTGTTATATATATATATATGACTTTCATTGTATTTAGCTTGACCTTATTATCAATAGAGAAATATCTTAACACGTTACTTGGGTGTGAAATTAATCTTGTTAAAAATTTCATTGAAATCATGAAGTGATCAATTTTGTAGGCCACCAGTGAAAATCTCGAAGTATTGGATGACTGTTTCGTTACTAGTACAGGATTCGTCAGCAATGCTTACCCACAATTCTCTATGTTGGAATTGAAACCAAAGACCTACGGTTTCGCGCTTGAATGCTTAACTTGTGTAGACCACTGGGCCATGATCCAGTGGTGTTATAACACCTAACTTCAATGAATCCACGATAATGATCGACCATGATCTATTTTGTTCGGTGGGGGTAAAATTGTCTCACATCTGACACAGTCGAACTGCAATGATCACAGTTTTTGATTAGAACTGCGAAAATTCCCACAACAAGTTAGTGTCACTAGTGAACACTAAATAATAGTTGCGAGATAAGGTTGTGCAGATGACAACATTAACTGATCACGATTAGTCCTTTCATCATACTCAATAAAATCTCTTCGACTATACACTGACAGAAAAAAAATTTCTCAATTTTTCTTAAAATTATTTCAAAGCTGTTACGAAAAAAAGATAATTTTTGAAACCATGAATCGAGATAAATGTTAGACCACCATTAGAAACCTGTAAGCATTGGGCGGCCGTTTCGTCCTGGTATGGGACTCCTCAACAGAGCGCACCCACGACTCCTGAACCCCGCGGGACTCGAGCCCACGACCTTCGGCATTGTGTATGAACGCCATAACTGTTAGGCCACTGAGGCGGTAATTAACGGTATTAATTTCTAACTTGATCAAATTCACAGAGTTGCGCAACCTCATACACAGTCTTCGGTAGACACTGCCTACTCCCGAACAGGTTGAACTTTACTGGTCACGTCTTCCCACTAGAACTCGGAGAAGATTCCTCACGAAGCTAGTCACTAATGAGCACAGGTAATTTGCATTATGGGGTTGTGAAGATTGTTAAGTTACACATTTTTGAAACCACGAATCGAGATCAATGTTAGACCACCATTAGAAGAAACCTTGAAACACTGGACGGCCGTTCCTTCCTGGTATGGAACTCCTCAGCAGTGCTCATCCACGACTCCTGCACCCCGCAGGATTCGAACCCAGGACCTTCGATTGTGTGCGAACGCCCTAACCGTTAGACCACTGAGCCGGTATCTAACGGTGTTAATGTCTAATTTGCTGAGGAGTCCCATACCAGTGCGAAACGGCCTTTGTCCTGTGCTTCCAGGTTTCTAATGGTGGTCTAACATTGATTGATTCATGGTTTCAAAAATGTGCTACTTAACAATCTTCACAGCAACCCCGTAATGCAAAAAAAATATTAGTAACGTTCCATGTCAACTTCTTTACGATATATCGAAATTGAATATTGAACAATGTTATTCAATATTTTTGTTATCCGTTTTGTTTTATTTTTCATTTTTCTTTCATTTTCAGTCAACTTCACCATTGGATTACAAAAATTATTCCGTATTGTACCAACTAGTTGAAAACTGATCCACGCACACGCACACGCACACACAAACAGACGAAAAAAGAAGAATTATTGTGCATATATCGTTGTTGATATCATTGTTTAAATATTGTAATGTTGTTTTTTTTTAAAAAAAAAGTGCTACACAAACATTTATTGTATAAATAAAAAAGTAACTTCATCCTTATACAATAACAACAACACCAACAGCAACAATCATATCAAAACATCATTTTTAAATGATTCCGAAGTATATTTGGATGTTTGTCTTCCCACTGTTGTTTTTGTTTCCATTTTCTGTATGGTAGGTAGTGTGTGTGTGTTCAATTTGGAAATAAATGCAAGCATTGAACATTGATTGATTGATTGATCAAAGTTCAATTGTATTGTGTGTGGTTATCTTTTGCTTGTTTTTGTTCAATGTGTACATGTTATCGTGTATGTTATGTGATTGACAATGCTTAGGTTTTCTAAATTAAACTATTATAACTTCATCGCTTACAAGAAAGTATACATCTAATTTTTCATTGAAGAAAATGATTATTATTATTATTATTGCTATTTTACAGAGTGTAAATTTTGACTTGATTTGATTTAATTTTGAATTTCTTATAAATTTTTTTTCCTTTTTTTTTTTAAAAATTTGAGATTTGGTTTATATAAAATTTATGCAACTTTGTGTATGTATGAATTTATCTTAATAAATATGGTATTTGTATAATCTGCGTGTGTTTGTTACTTACTTCTGGTTAGCGTTTTTTTGGCAAGTTAGTTTTTTGGACGGAATGCGGTCAGCAACCCCATGTCCAACCCTCCTCCTTTAGCTGGGCTTGGGACCGGCAGTAGCCCTGAAGGTTCTACTGGCGGAGTTAATGTGTGTGTGTATATATATATGCTTTTCTATCAAAGATAACTAACTGATCGTTAGTGCAACCATTTTCCGGTTGGATCCGCGAATAAACACTGCCATTTCACTTGACTTGTACAATTTTATAGAAATGTATCTCTTGACCCATATGTTCTCCTAGGAGCAGAAGTTATAAATTGTCGTTTGTTTGTATGTGTTAATATTTTGTGAGAAACAAAGTCCATTGTTTTGACTTTTGACTATAGTTAGTTACGCCTGTTAACCACCCCAACCCCCAATGGAGCATAGGTGGACGACCAGTATTCTCCAAAGTACTTTCTCCTGAAATTTCCTTTTTAGTTCTGTACAACTGTTGTTCCCTCTTCTCATGTCTGTCTCCGTTTCTCGACGTGATGTGTTTCTTAGCCTTCCTCTTTTCGTTTTTGCAGTGAGGGTTCTAAATGAGGGCCTGTTTTGTGATGCGGTTGGATGTGTGTCCTATCCACTTCCACCGCTTCTTTCTGAATTCCTCCTCCACGGAGATCTCATTTGTTTTCTCTTACAGCAGATTGTTGCTGATAGTGTCTGGTCAACGAATCCGAAGTATTTTACGTAGACAACTGTTAATGAATACTTGTACCTTCTAGATGATGGCTTTGGTAGTTCTCCTAGTTTCCCCCCCCCCCCATATAGTAGAACTGTTTCCACATTTGTACTGAAAATTGTGACTTTGGCATTTGGCGATAGTTGATTGAAGTTCCAGATGTTCTTCAACTGTATAAATGCTGTCCTTGCTTTTTCGACCCGTGCTTTTACGCCGCCATGAGATCCACCTTGATCGTCACGATGACACACAGATATGTAAAGGTTTTAACGTCCTCCGAAGCATCTCCATCAAGAGTGATTTGGTTGGTTCATGTTGTGTTGTATCGGAGAATCTTCTTTTCCCTATTGTGCATGTTGCGACCTGCTGACGCTGTTGCCGTACTGATCGTCTATTGCATTAGTTGTTGCTTGTACGATAGAAGAGCCAAGTCATCTTCGAAGTCCAGATCGTCCAGCTTCACCCTGGCTGTCCACTTCTTATTTCCAGATGTTGATGTTTTCTTAATCCAGTCGATCACCAGGAAAAAGAGAAAGGGTGAAAGTGAGCAACCTTGTCTAACACCGGTCTTCACCTCGAACAAGTCTGACAGCTGTCGTTTAATCCACTGTAAAAATTTCGTATGATGTTAACTATCTTCTCAGACACACTGTAGTTTCGAAGAAGCCTTCATAGTGTTTTCCTATCCACACTATTGAATGCTTTCTCATAGTCGATGAAGTTAATGTACAGTGAGGATTTCCATTCAATTGATTGTTCAACAATGATCCAATCGTAAATGTCTCTGAAGCACATTGCTCATTTATCTCGAGACTATCGATTAAGCAGTGCAGTTTGTTAGGAAACATACACAATCTAAGAATGTCAAATCAATAGATGAAGATCAGGTGGTTGGGGCATGTGTTACGTGCGCCTAACCACCACTGTCTGCCTCAATGAGCTAATTTCGATCTCGAGATCATAAATATCAATAAAACGATCAACTATTATAGTGTACATCTATACCATAATTAAAACTTACTCATATTACATTCAGTCCTCTAACAAAACGAACTGATTTCTTTATCAAAACTTTGAAAATATTTAATAACACCATTATACCACCTACTTACATAATTCCTTATAAATATTTTCAGTATTCTCAAGTAAAAATAAGAAATAACATTTGAAATAGAAAAAGACAGGAACAGGTAGAGAATGTTATGCTCAGATTTTTTTATGAAGAATCATAAACTACCTGCATGTTGTTGTACAATTGAAATTAAAATCAAATCAAATTTTATACAGTGTTTTTAATTTAAAAAAAAACATACATGCATATACGCATTTATACATATAAATATATATATATTTTTTAAATTATCGATCAACTACTGATGAAATGCAAAATGTTGCTTCAAGACTGGGTTGCATCGGCACCTGAACTAGTGATAGGGAGTGAAGTAGTCGAACGTGTAGACCGCTTCACTTATCTTGGGAGTCTCATCAGTGCCGATGGTCTGGTGACTGACGAAATCTCAGCACGGATAAAGAAGGCTCGATTGGCTTTTGCCAACCTGCGTCACTTATGGCGTAGGCGAGATATCCATTTGCTAACCAAAGGACGAGTGTACTGCGCAGTAGTTCGCTCCATCCTACTTTATGGCTGTGAAACATGGCCAGTCAGAGTAAAAGATATTCGTCGGTTACTGGTTTTCGATCATAGGTGTCTTCGAAGCACTGCTCGTACATCGTGGGACACCCGAGTGAGCACCGCTGTTATTAGGAAACGGGTGCTAGGTAAGAATGGCAGATCAATAGATGAAGTAATGAAACTTGATCAGTTGAGGTGGTTGGGACATGTGTTGCGTATGCCCAACCACCGACTGCCCCGTCGAGCCTTGTTTTTTAGTGTAGGAGTAGGTTGGAAGAAAGTTAGGGGCGGCCAAACCAAAACATGGCAGAAATCCATGAAGTTATTGACTAGTGGACTGAGCCATGTCGGTAGGTGTCGACTACCTGGTTGGGGTCCGCGAGATGATAATAATCGATGGTTAGAGACCTTGAATGACATGGCTCAAAATCGTTCGCAATGGCGCAGGTAAATTTATTCTCTGTGTTGTCTCAAATCCTAATCTTCTGGATTTTTCAACCACTCTAGTTTCGACTCTCTAAACTTTTCTCACTGAATCATACTTCTTGAATAGTATCTTCTAATCCTAACCTCTCCGATTATTTCTAATTCCCTTACTACCTCTTCTACTATTGGATTTGAATTGACGATTACTCCTCTGTGCTGATGTGGTATGGCAACATGAACTGATGTACTTATGTACAAAGTTCTACGTTGCATCTGACTGACTGACTGATGAAATCTCTCATACAATAATAAACATAATAATGGCATTTGAATCGATAATGAGTAATTGTGGATCCTGTTCCAGTGTTGAGTAATAAAAATTCAACTAGAATTTACGAATGAAAAGGAATTATTGTTTGCGGGGGGGGGCGGCGGGGATGTTTCGATCCCAAGAATTCATTTGATAAGGGTCCTAATTTCATGTTTTCGAGTATGGACTGATCAATTGACCTTGGGGGTTACATTTTCCCACTCGGAAAATACGAAACTGTTATTAGTTGATGGATTATTTCAGTAGTCTGTTCTTGTGTGTCTCTCTCAAAGGCGTTGGTTGCTACAATGTATAAATATAAAACTCGATTTGTATGCTTGTAAATCTCATATTTTCTTGGTGCTTGTAGAATAAACTTTCTATGCCATATCATGATTTCTTCGTGTACTTAGTGGGGCGTTGGGACGCTGGGATAAGAGTAGTCTATCGTGTCACTGGATTATTTGTCTTTACTCTCGTTTACCGGCTAAGGTGAACTCGTAATAGTTTCAAGCATATCAACTGACGAGCATAAAAATTTCCTGCTATAAATTAAAACGAGCTTTTCTTGCCAAAATGGTACACGTGATCAAATATTTAATTGATCTACTTGTTACATGCCTGTTACTGCCTGTCCCAAGCCCGGATAAAGTAGGAGGACTGGGGTGTGGAGTTGGCTGCCCCATCCCAAAGAAAACGAATTCGCTAATAAAAATGTAATTTATTTCATATAATAAAGTTTTCAACTGATTAAAAATCGATGAGATTGTCTTTTGAAATGGGTTTCATTATTTTCCTGTTAAAACTTTGACAAAAATTCTTATATTTAATTTAATTTAATTTAATTTAAACAAGTTGAATTGTTATCAATGTTTATGTGAGACAAATGATTCAACTAATTATTGTTTTTGGCGGAAAAGTAAAACAGAACATTAAAATTTTGAAATTTCATTAGACTTTTCCGGTTTACAACTCTAACTCTCTAGAATATCAATCAAGATCGAGGTTAGCAGAACAAGCTACAGGTCAAACGTGGAGAAATTTGAATGCTTCACTTCTATCTGAAGTTTGTGCTGATGATGATGTTCAGAAGAACAATGAATGCTCCACAACCAAAAAGCATCCAGCTCAGAGAACCAAACACCACCACAATCATGCACCTGAACTACACATCTCCACCATCTCAATATCAATTATTTTCAAACATGACAATTTTAATCTAGTTTGTAGTGATACAAAGTTTAAACCCATATAGATTTTTAATCGTAAGAAATTGTCAACTTGTGATGTGAAAATGTTATAGCCTATTTGCTCGAAAAATATTAAACGAATATTATAAACTCGTCATCAGTGTGTATCCACTCTCCCCCCATGCGGGGAATCGAACCCAGAACCTTCGTTCTGGTGCATGAATGCTTAACTTGTAGACCGTTGAGGCGTCATTTAATAGAGTTAATTCTAACTTTAACCAATCCACGAAGGTGAGCAACCATACCCTTTTGTGTTCGCTGGGTAAAAACTGCCTGACATCCAACACGGTTGTAATGCAGTGATCACAGTTGTTGATTAGAACTCTGAGAATTTCCACATAAAGTTAGTCATTAGTGAGAATTTAATTATAGTCATTAATTATAAGGTTAAAGAGATTGTTGAGTTTTGAAGAAATCATGCATTGATTACAAGAAATTTTTAAGTTGTGGTGTGACTGTGTTATAACCTAATGGGCATGTCTGAATTTTTTTTGGGTAAGGAATTGATATTATTCATGGTAGTTGTGAATATAAGGAATAAATAAGCGGCGTTTTTGTCATGCTCGTCAAGTGATACGCCTAAAACTATTATGAGTTCACCTTAATCGGTAAATGAGAGCGAAGACAAATGATCCAGTGACAAGATAGGCTATTCTAATCCGAGCGTCTCAAGGCCCCACTAAGTAGATGAAGAAGTCTCTATGTGGCGTAGAAAGTGTATTGTATAAGCACCCAGAAAAATAGAGTTTATTTATACATGATAGAAACGACCTTGGGAGAGCCATAAAAATAGCGTACTAAAAGAATACGTCAACCAATGGCAGTCAAGGATTTTGTAGGTGGGAAATTCAATCTCAAGGTCAACTGATCAGCTAATGTGAGAAAGCGTCAAATCCAGAATTCGGACCTTTATCAAGTGAGTTCTGGGGATCCAATATCCACAATAGTTTTTGATGGAATCGAAATACAAAATGAGATTTTATTATCTATGAGCTGAATAATGGTGTTTTAGTGGTCTGTTATCTGAGAACTCGATATTTAAATTAACAATTAATTTTGTTATGAAAATAAATATTGTTTTTTGTTTAATTCCGTATACTTCACCATTTCGGATTCCGTTTCAGTGACGGCGATATTGATTAAACAAATACAGTCTTAGTATGACAAACTCGTTTTCTCCATTTTCGATTCGTATTCCATTCTTTTCTCATCTTAGTGTCTGTTTGTACAAAATCAATCAGGCACTATCAACGTAGAACTTCGTACGTACGGACATCAGTTCAGGTTGCCATACCACATCAGCACAGAGATGTAATTGTCAATTCAAATCCAATAATAGAAGAGGTAGGTAAAGGTATTAGAAGTAATCGGAGAGGTTAGGATTAGAAGATATTATTCAAGAAGTAGAATCTAGTGAACTAGAATTAAAAAGACAAACTGATGAAGAATTAAAAAGTTCAGGATTTGAGAAAACAGAAAGAATGAATGCAAACGGTTTTGAGCCATGTCATTCAAGGTCTCTAACCATCGATTGAGCGAGATTCTAATATCCTAGCTAAGGAAGTCTGTTGCCCTATTTTACTCAATGTCCGTCCGTACATTAAAAGCTCCAACTTGTAGTTTAGAACAGGGTTTCAGGAGACCAAGAATAACGTTTCATGAACTGGTGACGATTGCATCAGCTGTGCAGTGAGATAAAGGAATGTGAGTGAAGTTAGTCGTGGAGATAAGAAAGTTACTAGGGGGTGTAGGAAGGATTTGATTATGAACGATTAGGTCTCGCGTGCTGTTACTGGTATGAGGGCGGTTGTCACTTCCCGGTTGTCCACACCGTGGAAGGGTGTTTCTTGAGGAACCTGAAAAGGAAGGTAGATTAGTGTCGGTCTTAACGACGTGAGAGCGTGACCGCAGAGTCCAAGGGACAACTGCTTGAGGCCTGTCACGCACGGCCTTTTGATTTTTTTAGAATTATCTCTGCTCTTCAAAGCCCTTAGTGGGCACCCTTACCGACAGAGATGGAAATCCGTGAGGTAAGATGAAGTGTGACATTTAGAGGGTCGACATTTTCTAACTACCATCTTCATTGTCAGGATACAGTATCGCTGTAAATGCTGGTTGTCCGAGGGAAATACCTCACTGCTGTCACATCTCTCTGCAGTCAGCAGTTCGAATTGCCCTCAGACCTTGGGTAGCTGCTTTTAGTCTCGTCATTCTCCAATCGACCTGTCTGACATGGTAGAACCTTCAGGAACATATGTACCAGCCAGAATAGCTCAGTTGGGTCATCACGATGGGCAAACCTGACCACTACGTCAAGGTAGCATATGTGGTCGGGTTTTTTGTATACACAAGGTCATGAAACAAATTCATCCGATTTATACTTTAATTTGCTTTTCATTACCTCTGTTGCTCAAACCAAGTTAGTTAAGGTATGATCTATAGAGAGAGTTCATCCAAAAATCAGAGTCAAATAAAGAGCCAT
This sequence comes from Schistosoma turkestanicum, assembly GCA_944470395.2. Taxonomy (NCBI): domain Eukaryota; kingdom Metazoa; phylum Platyhelminthes; class Trematoda; order Strigeidida; family Schistosomatidae; genus Schistosoma; species Schistosoma turkestanicum. The sequence continues at coordinate 41,253,394 of OX103974.1, read as the reverse complement.
TAAATTTTTCACCACTTCAATGACCAGTGATCGAACTCCAATTTGTATGAATAACTGAATATACTATGCGACAAATCTTTCCTTTTAATTTCCTTATATCAATCTAAGGCGAATCCCATTTCTGCGACGGCACTAATTAAAATCCTAATGCCGTTTATTTTAGATGAATTTATTTCATAGACTTGCATTTTCAGACAAACACAATAAAGAAAATCATGGATAGAGAAGTAAAGATGATTAGGTCAACTCAATGTAATGAGACATGACTAAGTATTATTGATTGTGTCACACAAGAAATCACTTCAACATGTGACACAGAAATAAAAAACATTCTATACACGTACTCAATTTTTGAAGCAGAAACCAAGATTTCTAAGCACAGAATTAACAAGGTCACAAGATATGTATGTGTATGACTCGAGAAGAGTAAGATGAATTAATTTGTCCGAAGTCTTAAACAGCTCATGTGAGCTCAACATATTCGTATACATTATAAAAATTACGAACTCAGATTACCACATTATAAATAAATCAATTGTAACAGCCATCTTTCTTAACTAAGTGAAGAGAGTTAAACTTCATCTCAGTTGACATCAGCTAGTAAACTAACGAAGAAGTAGTGAAAGTCAAAAACCAGTGTTACACTTTACATTCGAGTAATAATGAATAAATCATGGTTAGAGCACCATTAAGGAACCTGGAAGAACTGAACAGCCGTTTCGTCCAGGTATGGGGGGACTCATCAGCCGTGCGCATCCACAACTCATGCTACCCACAGGATTCAAACCAAGGACCTTTGGTCTTGTGAGCGAAAGCTTAACCTTTGGTATACAATTACTTAATAGTATTCAAAGATGATACAAGTCTGAGGGCTAATATAAATTTTCAGTGTACTACCACAACACTATGAAAATTGTAATTTAGTGTTTTAGTATAGTTCAGAACTCCGCCTGTAGTCCCTTCGGGGCTACTGCCGGTCCCAAGACCGGATAAAGGAGGAGGGTTGAGCATGAGATTGGCGACCCCATCCGGTCAAAAACTAACTTGTCAAAAATACGCTAACCAGAAAAAATAATTCAAACTATTTTCACTCTGCCCTGAGAGTTGGAAGAAGAATTATGAAGTCGCGTAATGAAAGCCGAGTTCCCTCGGAAGTCACGAGGCTGATGCCTCTTCTGACAACTAGAGCAAGCATTCTTTTAGGTACATGGAACGTTTGTACATTGTGGGAGACTGGAAGACTATTTCAAGTTGCGGTAGAAATGAAAAGATACAACCTCGAGGTGCTCGGCATCAGTGAAACACACTGGACACACACAGGTAGGACAACTTAGACTAGCTTTAGGGGAATTGATGTTATACTCTGGGCATACAGTATAGTTCAGCGTTGATTACATAAATTATAAGTAGTACTTTTAATCCCTATTTTAAGTTGTCATTATGTATTACTGAGAGTTTTTGAAGAAAAACAAAGCAGATGTAAACAGATATTCAGAAAATAAGTCAATCCAAATGTTAAAATCAAAGTTGACAAAGCCAAGCTATGAGTATCGGATCTGTTGGTAAGAATTTGAGTTTTTTTCAAGTACTTAACACAATGATATTCACTTAAGAACCATGATATTGTCATAGTGGAGAAAATATTTAGCTCAGGTGGATGATTGTGGTGGAGTTTCGTTCTCTGAGCTAGATATTTCGGTTGTAGAATGATACTAGATAGGTGGGGGGGGGGAGTACAAAGAACACTAGAAACTGTTTAGAAGCTTGGCACTCAGGTCAATCGTCAATCAACAAACACATCGACATTGACGCAATTTATCAATCAGTCAGAAAGATCATACGCTGGTAAGGTATTATACAACACCCGACATACATTTGAGTTTGTTTACAATTAATTACATAGTCAAGTCCTTTTTTGTTAAGCTGTTGAACAGAAACAGAACAGAAATAACTCATCTCTACCCATTGTACTTTTGTCAATTGTCGCGCTTGTATGAGCCTGTGTGCTTAAGGCATTGATTACCACCTACGTACATATTCATTCTACTAGCTTGAATGTTAGTCACTGAGAAAAAACAATCCGGTGACTGATTCATTTTCCTATATTAATGAATATACTTGTGTACATTTTAATCATGTTCATTCACTTTTTTGGTGTTCCTAGATCATTTTGTTTTCGCCTCGTATGTCTGTGGTTTTATGATTAGTGTTGGTGTGATAATCAATGTCAACAACTCTTCAGATTGGTTTTCTGAATCGCATACACCATTGGAGGTTATTTGGTAACGGTTTTCTGGAACCAGTTGTTATACTCATCTCTAGGTATGGTTAAAACTTTTACGGAACGAAACAATGAACCAGCCTCCAGGTAGGTTACTGTGATCCCTTGACCCACTTGTACCAGCAAGAAGTCTTGATATAGTGTAGAAAGTGCATTCTACAAACACCCAGCCAGCACACAATGAATCCAAGCACTCAAATTGCGTTTATTTATACCCTATACTCTATAGCACACTAAAATAACACAGTAACCAATCACAGCTAAGGATTCTCCTGGTGGGAAATGTGATCTCAAGGTCAACTGATCGGCCCATGAATAGAATCCAAAATAAAGATATTTATCAAACGAGTTCTGGGGATCTAACATACACAACACCAGCAGTGTACGCAGTTTAACGACTGTATCAAATAATAACCGCTAAACAATTGTCTATATTATACGTGATCTAAAGGCTAGTGATTCTTACTCTGTGTAATAAAACATTCTGACAATAAGATTACTAATGTACATTTAGACCGTTTTGCATTTTTATTACATATTCTTCTGCAAATATAGTGATTGTTCTTATTGATCTATTTAAAAACAAGAATAACTGTACTATGAAATTCTTCAAGATTGTTGTACACTTACCTGTACCTGACAAAAATTTTAAACCAAGTAACCTTCAAGAATTAAAATGAGTACTTTACAATGAGATCAGAGAATTGTAATCTAGTAATGTACATTACTAAATTTCAATTATTTCATAGTGTATTGAATACCACAGGTTTACTTTTAAGATGGTTGTCAGTCAGTTACAATGTAGAACTTCATACATAAGTACATACATCAAGTTCAAGTTGCCATACCACATTAGCACAGAGATGCAATTGTCAGCTTAAATCACATAGTGGTAGAAGTAGTAGAAGTATTAGCAGTAATGGAGAAGATTAGGGTTCCAAGATATTATTCAAGAAGTATAATTCAGTAAGATAAGTTTAGAAAGACAAAGGTAGAGAAAGTGCTGACGAATCCAGAAGATTAGGATTTGAGAGAGCACGACGAATAGATGCACTTGCGCCATTGCAAACGATTTTGAGCCATGTTGTTCAAGGTCTCTAACCATCGATGACTTTCGTCTCGTGGACCACAGCCAGGTAGTCTACATCTACCAACTAATCTCAGTCCACTAGTCAGTGACTCAATGGATTTCTGCCATGTTTTGGTCTGGCCGCCCCTACCTTTCTTCCAACCTACTCCTACACCACAAAACATTGCTCGTCGATTCAGTCGGTGGTTAGGCATTCGTAACCCATGTCCCAACCACCTCAACTGATGAAGTTTCAGCACTACATCTATTGATTTGCCATCCCTACCTAGTACTCGTTTCCTAACGACAGCATTGTTTACTCGGTTGTCCCATGATACACGAGCAATGGTTCGGAGACATCGATGATCGAAAGCTAGTAACCTACGAACATCTTCTACTCTTAACGGCCATGTTTCGCATCCATATAGGAGAACGGAGCGAACTGCTGCGCAGTACACCCGTCCTTTGTTTAGCGAACGGATATCACGCCTACGCCATAAGTGACGCAGGTTGGCAAAAGTCAATCGAGCTGAGATTTAGTCAGTCACCAGGCTATCAGCACTGATGAGACTTCCAAGATAAGTGAAACAGTCGACAGACTCAACCACTTCACTCCCTAGCACTATTACAAGTGCCGATACAAGCCAATCCTGAATTGTTTGGTTAAACATTCAATAAAAAGTTTCAACATTTTGAAATTTTTTTTCTTATTCATGCTTTAAAACAAAAAAAATGCACTTAATTCTTTCCTTTCATATATTAAAAATCAATCATCACATTCAACAGTGCATTTGATAACATTAAATTTATATCGAAATTAACAAAAAAGTAGCAAAATTTTTTTTCAATAAAATGAAGAATAGAAAGAAATATTCTCATAAAAAGAATCGAAAATCGAATTTAATTGCTTAAATAAAACAAATTTTAGCTTTGGTAATTCGAAACCATCAACCAATCATTGGTAGACCAGCATTAGAAGCCTGGAAGCTCTGGATGGCCGTTTCGTCCTGGTATGGGACTCATCAGCAGTGCGCATCCATAACTCCTGCTCCTCGCAGTATTCGAACCCGGGACCTTTGGCATTGTAGGCGAACGCCTTACCATCGGACCACTGAGCCGGTCAGCATCGAACGGTGTTAATGTCTAACTCTGATTGATCTCTGATTGCTCAACCTTGCCCATTTGTCTTTGGTAGTTACTGCGCACACGCGACAGAGTTGAACTCGATTGGTCACGTCTACTCAATTAGAACTCCGAGAATTTCCTCACGAAGCTAGTCACTAGTGAGCACTGTTACGATATTTCGGGGCAGAGTTTTGGAGGTTTGTGTTTTTCACACATTTGAAATCATCATAAATTTCAGAATGATTCAATCTTGTTTATTTAAGAATGATTTCAATTTTCAATTTTGTAATATCATGATGAATCATAATATACTGAGTATAATAGTTTAAAACAATTATTCTTTGAAGCATATTATCAAAATTTAATCTAATTTAATCTTTCATACTTTTAAAACATTTACGATAATGGGCATTGAATTGACAATTTTATCTCTGTGTGTGCTAATGTGATAATGACAACCTGAGCTGATGTATTTGCATACGAAATTCTTCGTTGTAGCTGACTGATTGACTGACTGAGTTTATAACAAGTAATTACTATGAACTGTACCAGTCAAACACGTTTTAAATACAGAAAGTTTACAAAAAGAATAATGGTATCAACTCTCTTCAGTAGGACTTTTATTGACAGAATATTAAAACAAATATCATCCAATGCGCCGGATATAATTCCTAAACTTATCTTTCGTCAGTTGTCCTCAATGGAGGATAGACTGACGGTGCACTATGTCGTGGGTCTTCCTTTCTAGTTCCGTCCAATTTTTGTTGATTCTTAACATGTATGTCTCCATCTCTCTGCGTAGCTGCTACCTTGACGTAGTGGTCGGGCTTGCATATCGTGATGATCCAACTAAGCTATACTGGCTGGAACATATGTTCCTGAAGGTTCTATCATCCAAGGCAAGTCGATTGAAGAACGATGAGACTAAAAGCAGCTACTCAAGGTCTGAGGGAGAAGTCGTACTGCTGACTATTATGCGGGGTGTGACAGAAGTAAGGTGTTTCCCTCAGACAACCAGCATCTGAAGCGATGCTGCTGTCTTCTCACAAGGAACGAAGGGTTAGAGAAGGTCGACCCTCAAAATGTCACACCTCACCTTACCTCACTTATTTCCGTCTACGGCGGTAAAGGCTTTCCAACAAGAATGCAGCTAACACATTATATACTACCCATAAAATGGCCGTATGTGACCGGCCTCAAGCAGTTATCCCTTGGACTCTGCGGTCACGCTCCCAGGTCTCTAAGATCAACGCTAATCTACCTTTGTTTTCAGGTTTTTCAAGAAACGCCCTTCCACGGTGTGAGCAGCCAGGGAGTGACATCCATCTTCATACGCGTACCAGCACACGAGACCAAAATCATCACTATCGAATTCTTCTTAAACCCCTTAACATGCCATTTATCACCAGTGAGCACGTGAATCTCTCTCTTTTTCCTCCCTCACCTACTTTGAAACAAACTCATTATTAGTGGAGTTTTAGGGGTGGTGGAACCAGGTTAATAAACTCAATATTTCTTTACCGTTGTTGTGTTGAGAGAGTTTCACGTGCTCACTGTGTATAAATGGCATGTTAAGGGGTTTAAGAAGAATTCGATAGTGATGATTTTGGTCTCGTGTGCTGGTACGCGTATGAAGATGGATGTCACTCCCTGGCTGCTCACACCGTGGAAGGGCGTTTCTTGAAAAACCTGAAAACAAAGGTAGATTAGCGTTGATCTTAGAGACCTGGGAGCGTGACCGCAGAGTCCAAGGGATAACTGCTTGAGGCCGGTCACATACGGCCATTTTATGGGTAGTATATAATGTGTTAGCTGCATTCTTGTTGGAAAGCCTTTACCGCCGTAGACGGAAATCCGTGAGGTAGAGTAAGGTGTGACATTTTTAGGGTCGACCACCTTCTAACCCTTCCTTCCTTGTTAGAAGGTAGCACCACCTCTGATGCTGGTTGTCCGAGGGAAACACCTTACTGCTATCACACCCCTCCATCACAGTCAGCAGTACGACTTCGCCCTCAGACGTTGAGTAGCTGCTTTTAGTCTCATCGTTCTCCAATCGACCTGCCTGTCATGGTAGAACCTTCAGCAACATATATTCCATCCAATATAGCTTAGTTGGATCATCACGATAGGCAAGCTCGACCACTACGTCAAGGTAGCAGCTACGCAGAGAGATGGAGACATACATGTTAAGAATCAACAAAAATTGGAAGGAACTAGAAAGGAAGAACTAGGACAGTGTACATCGTCATTCTATGCTCCATTGAGGATAACAGGTGAAAGATAAGTTTAAGAATTATATCAGGCACACTGAATAATATTTATTTTAATATTCTGTCATTAAAAGTCCTACTGAAGAAATTTAAAATAATATTTACTATTTTTGTAAAATATCTGTATTTAAAATGTGTATAACTGGTACAGATTATAGTAACTACTTGTTATAAACTCACTTACTCAGTCAGTCAGTCAGTCAATCAGTCAACTACAACGTAGAATTTCGTATGCAAGTACATCATCTCAGGTTGCCATTACCACATTAGCACACACACAGAGATGCAATTGTTAATTCAATGCCCATTATCGTAAATGTTGTACAAGTATGAACAGTCGTCATCGGAAAAGATTAAAGTTTGAAAATATGATTCAAGAAGTAATTGTTAAACACAATATGTTATGATTCATCATGATAGTACAAAAATTGAAAATTGAAATCAGTCTTAAATAAACAAGATTGAATCATTCTGAAATTTATGATAATTTCAAATGTGTGAAAAACACAAACCTCCAAAACTCTGCCCCGAAATATCGTAACAGTGCTCACTAGTGACTAGCTTCGTGAGGAAATTCTCGCAGTTCTAGTTGAGAAGACGTGACACCAATCGAGTTCAACCCTGTCGCGTGTGCACAGTAACTATCAAAGACAAATGGGTAAGTTTGAGCAAAATCCGTAGATCAATCAGAGTTAGACATTAATACCCTTGGATGCCGGCCGGCCCAGTGGTCCGATGGTAAGCCGTTCGCCTACAATGCCAAAGGTCCCGGGTTCGAATCCTGCGAGGAGCAGGAGTCATGGATGAGCACTGCTGATGAGTCCCACACCAGGACGAAACGGCCGTCCAGTGCTTCCAGGCTTCTAATGCTGGTCTACCAATGATTGATTGATGGTTTCGAATTACCAAAGCTAAAATTTGTTTTATTCAAGCAATTAAATTCGATTTTCGATTCTTTTTATGAGAATATTTCTTTCTATTCTTCATTTTATTGAAAAATATTTGTCTAATTTATTTGAAATTTCAATATAAATTTAAAGTTATCAAATGCACTGTTGAATGTGATGATTGATTTTTAATGTATGAAAGGAAAAAATTAAGTGCATTTTTTTTGTTTTAAGGCATGAATAAGAAAAAAAAATTTCAAAATGTTGAAACTTTTTATTGAATGTTTAACTAACTGATTAAGGACTGGCTTGTATCGGCACTTGTAACAGCGATAGGGAGTGAATTGGTTGTGCGTGTAGACCGTTTCACTTATCTTGGAAGTCTCATCAGTGCTGATGGTCTGGTGACTGACGAAATCTCAACTCGATTGACTTTTGCCAACCTGCGTCACTTATGGCGTAGGGGTGATATCCGTTCGCTAACCAAAGGACGGGTGTACTGCGCAGCAGTTCGCTCCGTTCTACTATATGGATGCGAAACATGGCCGTTAAGAGTAGAAGATGTTCGTAGGTTACTAGTATTTGATCATAGATGTTTAAGAAGCATTGCTTGTATACTGTGGGACAACCGAGTAAGCAATGCTGTCGTCAGGAAACGAGTAGTAGGTAAGGATGGCAAATCAATAGATGAAGTAGTGAAACTTCGTCAGTTGAGGTGGTTGGGACATGTGTTAAGAATGCCTAACCACCGAATGCCTCGACGAGCTATGTTTTGTGGTGTAGGAGTAGGTTGGAAGAAATCTAGGAGCGGCCAGACCAAAACATGGCACAAATCCATGAAGTCACGGACAAGTGGACTGAGTCATGTTGGTAGATGTAGACTACTTGGCTGTGGTCCGCGAGACGAAAGTCACCGATGGTTATAGACCTTGAACAACATGGCTCAAAATCGTTTGCAATGGCGCAAGTGCATCCATTCATTGTGCTCTCTAAAATTCTAATCTTCCGAATTCCTCATCACCTCTACCTTTGTCTTTCTAAACTTATCTTACTGAAATATACTTCTTGAATAATATCTTGGAACCCTAATCTTCTACATCACTGCTAATACTTCTACTACTTCTACCACTATGTGATTTAAACTGACAATCGCATCTCTGTGTGCTAATGTGGTATGGCAACTTGAACTTGATGTACGTACTTATGTATGAAGTTCTACATTGTAACTGACTGACAACTATCTTAAAAGTAAATCAGTGGTATTCAATACACTATGAAATAATTGAAAATTAGTAATGTAAATTACTAGATTCCAATTCTCTGATCTTATTCTAAAGTACTCATTTTAATTCTTGAAGGTTACTTGGTTTAAAATTTTTGTCAGGTACCGGTAAATGTACAGTCTTGAAGAATTTCATAGTACAGTTATTCTTGTTTTTAAATAGATCAATAAGAACAATCACTAAATTTGCAGAAGAAAATGTAATAAAAATGCGAAAAGGTCTAAATGTACATTAGTAATCTTATTACCAGAATGTTTTATTACACAGAATCATAATCAGTAGTCTTTAGATCACTTAATATATATAGACAGTTATTTAGCGATGAGTATTTGATATAATCGTTAAACTGTGTATACTGCTGGTGTTGGGGATGTTAGATCCCCAGAACTCGCTTGATAAATATCTTTATTTTGGATTCTATTCATGGGCCAATCAGTTGACCTTGAGATCACATTTTCCATCAGGAGAATCCTTAGCTGTGATTGGTTACTGTGTTCTTTTAGTGTTCTATAGAGTATAGAGTGTAAATGAACGCAATTTGAGTGTTTGGATTGAATGTGTGCTGGCTGGATATTTGTAGAATACACTTTCTACACTATATGAAGACTTCTTGCTGGTACAAGTGGGTCAAGGGATCACAGTAACCTACCTGGAGGCAGGTTCATTGTTTCGTTCCGTAAAAGTTTTAAGCATACCTAGAGATGAGTATCACAGCTGGTTCCTGAAAACCGTTATCAAATAACGTTCAACGGTGTATGCAATTCAGAAAACCAATATGAAGAGTTGCTGACATTGATTATCTCACCAACACCAATCATAAAACTACAGGCATACGAGGCGAAAGCGAAATGATTTACGAACACCAAAAAAAGTGAATGAACATGATTAAAATGTACACAAGTATATTCATTAATTATAGGAAAATGAATCAGTCACCGGATTGTTTTTTCACAGTGACAAACATTCAAGCTAGTAGAATGAATATGTACCTGGGTTGTAATCAATGCCTTAAGCACACAGGCTCATATAAGCGAGACAATTGACAAAAGTACAATGGGTAGAGATGAGTTATTTCTGTTCTGTTTCTGTTCAACAGCTTAACAAAAAAGGACTTGACTATGTAATTAATTGTAAACAAACTCAAATGTATGTCGGGTGTTGTATAATACCTTACCAGCGTATGATCTTTCTGACTGATTGATAAATTGCGTCAATGTCTATGTGTTTGTTGATTGCTGATCGACCTGAGTGCCAACCTTCTAAACAGTTTCTAGTGTTCTTTGTATCCCCTCCTATCTAGTATCACTCTACAACCAAAATATCCAGCTTAGAGAACGAAACTCAGCCACAATCATCCACCTGAGCTAAATATTTTCTCCACTATGACAATATCATGGTTCATAAGTGAATATCATTGTGTTAAGTACTTAAAAAAACTCAAATTCTTACCAACAGATCCGATACTCATAGCTTGGCTTTGTCAACTTTGATTTTAACATTTGGATTGACTTATTTTCTGAATATCTGTTTACATCTGCTTTGTTTTTCTCCAAAAACTCTCAGTAAAACATAATGACAACTTAAAATAGGGATTAAAAGTACTACTTATAATTTATGTAATCAACGCTGAACTATACTGTATGCCCAGAGTATAACATCAATTCCCCTAAAGCTAGTCTAAGTTGTCCTACGTGTGTCTAGTGTGCTTCACTGATGCCGATCAACTCGAGGTTGTATCTTTTCATTTCTACCGCAACTTGAAATAGTCTTTCAGTCTCCCACAATGTACAAACGTTCCATGTACCTAAAGAGATGGTTGCACTGGTTGTTAAAAGAGGCATCAGCCTCGTGACTTCCGAGGGAACTCGGCTTTCATTACGCGACTTCATAATTCTTCTTCCAACTCCCATAGCAGAGTTAAAATGGTATGGATTACTTTTTCTGGTTAGCGTTTTTTTGGCAAGTTAGTTTATAGTTAGGATGGGGGCGCCAACCCCTCCGTCTTTATCCAGGCTTGAGACCGGCAGTAGCCCCCAACGGACTACAGGCGGAGTTCTGAACTATACTAAAACACTAAATTACAATTTTCATAGTGTTGTGGTAGTACACTAAAAATTTATATTAGCCCTCAGACGTGTATTATCTTTGAATGCTATTGAGTAATTGTACACTAAAAGTTAAGCGTTCGCTCATAAGACCGAACGTCCTGGGTTCGAATCCTGTGGGTAGCATGAGTTGTGGATACGAAAGGCTGATAAGTCCCATACCTGGACGAAACGGCTGTTCAGTACTTCCAGGTTTCTAATGGTACTCTAATCATGATTCATTCATTGTTTCTCGAATGTAAAGTGTAACACTGGTTTTTGACTTTCACTACTTCTTCGTTAGTTTACTAGCTGATGTCAACTGAGATGAAGTTTAACTCTCTTTACTTAGTTAAGAGAGATAGCTGTTGCAATTAATTTATTTAAAATGTGGTAATTTGAGTTTGTAAGTTTTATAATCTGTACGAATATGTTGAGCTCACATGGATTGTTTAAGGCTTCGGACAAAAATAATTCATCTTACTCTTCTCGAGTCATACACATACATATCTTGTGACCTTGTTAATTCTGTGCTTAGAAATCTTGGTTTCTGCTTCAAAAATTGAGTACGTGTATAGAATGTTTTTTATTTGTGTGTCACATGTTGAAGTGATTTCTTGTGTGACACAATCAATAATACTTAGTCATGTTTCATTACATTGAGTTGACCTAATCATCTTTACTTCTCTATCCATGATTTTCTTTATTGTGTTTGTCTGAAAATGCAAGTCTATGAAATAAATTCATCTAAAATAAACGGCATTAGGATTTTAATTGGTGCCGTCACACAAATGGGATTCGCCTTTGAATGATATGAGGAAATTAAAAGGAAAGATTTGTTGCATAGTATATTCCTACAAATTGGAGTTCGATCAATGGTCATTGAAATGGAGAAAACTTTATTGATTTTTAGATGAACTCTCTCTATAGATCATACCTTGGCTAAGTTGGTTTGAGCGAGAGAGGTAATGAAAAGCAAATTATAGTATAATCCGGATGAATTTGTTTCATGCCCTTGTGTATACAAAAAACCCGACCACAGATGCTACCTTGACGTAGTGGTCAGGTTTGCCCATCGTGATGATCCAACTGAGCTATACTGGCTAAAACATATGTTCCTGAAGGTTCTGCCATGTCAGGCAGGTCGATTGGAGAATGATGAGACTAAAAGCAGCTACCCAAGGTCTGAGGGCAATTCGAACTGCTGACTGCAGAGGGGTGTGACAGCAGTAAGGTGTTTCCCTCGGACAACAAGTATTTGTAGCGATGTTGCCTTCTCACAAGTAAGGAAGGGGTTAGAATGTGTTCGACCCTCACGGATTTCCGTCTCCGGTAGTAAAGGTGCCCACTAGGGGCTTTTAGGAGCGGAGCTAATCCTCAAAAAACCAAAAGGCCGCGCGTGACCGGCCTCAAGCAGTTGTCCCTTGGACTCTGTGGTCACACTCTCAGGTGGTTAAGACCGACATTAATCTACCTTCCTTTTCAGGTTCTTCAAGAAACAACCTTCCACGGTGTGGGCAGCCGGGAAGTGACAACCGCCCTCATACCAGTAACAGCACGCGAGACCAAATCGGTCATAATCGAATCCTTCCTACACCCCCTAGTAACTTTCTTATCTCCACGACTAACTCCACTCACATTCCTTTATCTCACTGCACAGTTGATTCAAACATTGCCAGTTCATGAAACGTTATTCTTGGTCTCCCGAAACCCCGTTCTAAACTACCAGTTGGAGCTTTTAATGTACGGACGGACATTGAGTCAAATAGGGCAACAGACTTCCTCAGCTAGGATATTAGAATCTAGCTCAATCGATGGTTAGAGACCCTGAATGACATGGCTCAAAACCGTTTGCAATGGAGCCGGTGCATTCATTCTTTCTGTTTTCTCAAATCCTGAACTTTTTAATTTTTCATCACTTTATCTTTTTAATTCTATTTCACTAGATTCTACTTCTTGAATAATATCTTCTAATCATAACCTCTCCGATTACTTCTAATACCTTTACCTACCTCTACTAATATAGGATTTGAATTGAAAATTATATCTGTATGCTAATGTGGTATAGCAACATGAACTGATGTACGTACGTATGAAGTTCTACGTTGATACTACCTGATTGATTGTGTACAAACAGACACTGAGATGAGAAAAGAGTAGAATACGAATCGAAAACGGAGAAAAAGGAGTTTGTCTTACCAAGACTGTGTTTGTTTGATCAATATCGCTGTCGTTTAAACGGAATTAAACAAAAAACAAGATTTATTTTCATAACAGAATTAATTGTTCATTTAAATATCGAATTCTCAGATAAGAAGAGACCACTAAAACACCATTATTCAGCTCATAGATAATAAAATCGCATCAAAAACTGTTGGGTATGTTAGATCCCCAGTACTCACTTGGAAAAGGTCCTAATTTTGGATTTGACGCTTTCGCACGCTTTCCCACCTGGAAAATTCTTGACTTTTATTGGTTGATGGAGTATTTTAGTTTGCTGTTTTCGTGCCTCTCTCAACGGCGTTTCTGTCATGTATAAATAAACTCGATTTATGTGCTTGTAAATCTCATATTTTCTGGGTGCTTGTGGAATACACTTTCTATGCCACATTAAGACTTCATCTACTTATTGGGGTCTTGAGACTGTCGGATCAGAATAGCCTATCTTGTCTCTAGATCATTTATTTTCACTTTCATTTACTGACTAAGGTGAACTTGTAATAGTTTCATGCATATCGACTGACGAGCAAAGCATGCCCATTTGGTTGTAACACAGTCACATCACAGCTTAAAAATGTCTTGCAATCAATGCATGATTTCAGAAAAACTCAACAATCTCTTTAACCTTATAATTAATGACTATGATTAAATTCTCACTTTATGAAGAAATTCTCAGAGTTCTAATCAACAACTGTGATCACTGTATTACAACCATATCGGATGTCAGGCAGTTTTTACCCAGCGAACACAAAAGGGTATGGTTGCTCACCTTTGTGGATTGGTTAAAGTTAGAATTAACACTATTAAATGACGTCTCAATAGTCTACAAGTTAAGCATTCATGCATCAGAACGAAGGTTCTTAGTTCAATTCTTGGCATGGCGAAGTGTGGATACACACTGATGACGAGTTTATAATATTCGCTTAATATTTATCAAGCAAATAAGCTATAAAATTTTCACATCACAAGTTGACAATTTCTTACGATTAAAAATTCTAGACAGTTAGTTGTAAACCGGAAAAGTTTAATGAAATTTCAAAATTTTAATGTTCTGTTTTACTTTTCGGACAAAAACAATAATTAGTTGAATCATTTGTCTCACATAAACATTGATAACAATTCAACTTGTTTAAATTAAATTAAATTAAATATAGGAATTTTTTGTCAAATTTTTAACAGAAAAATAATGAAACCCATTTCAAAAGACAATCTCATCGATTTTTAATCAGTTAAAAACTTTACTTTGTGAAATAAATTGCATTTTTATTAGCGAATTCGTTTTCTATGGGATGCGGCCGCCAACTCCACGCTCCAGTCCTCTCAATTTATCCGGGTTTGGGACAGGCAGTAACAAGCATATAACAAGTAGATCAATTAAATATTTGATCACGTGTACCATTTTGGCAAGAAAAGCCCGTTTTAATTTATAGCGGGAAATTTTTATGCTTGTCAATTGACATGCTTGAACGCTATTACGAGTTCACCTTAGCCGGTAAACGAGAGTAAAGACAAATGATCCAGTGACACGATAGACTAATCTTATCCCAGCGTCCCAACGCCCCACTAAGTACAAGAAGAAATCATGATATGGCATAGAAAGTGTATTCTACAAGCACCCAGAAAATATGAGATTTACAAGCATACAAATCGAGTTTTTTATTTATACATTGTAGCAATCAACGCCTTTGAGAGAGACACAGAAGAACAGACTACTGAAATAACCCATCAACTAATAACAGTTTCATATTTTCCGAGTGGGGAAATGTAACCCCCAAGGTCAACTGATCAGTCCATTCTCGAAAACATGAAATTAGGATCTTTATCAAATGAATTCTGGGGATCAAAACATCCGCCCCCCCCCCCCCCAAAAAAAAATTCTAGTTGAATTTTTATTACTCAACACTGGAACAGGATCCACACTACTCATTATCGATTCAAATGCCATTATGATTATTATTGTATGAGAGATTTCATCAGTCAGTCAGTCAGATGCAACGTAGAACTTTGTACATAAGTACATCAGTTCATGTTGCCATACCACATCAGCACAGAGGAGTAATCGTCAATTCAAATCCAATAGTAGAAGAGGTAGTAAGGGAATTAGAAATAATCGGAGAGGTTAGGATTAGAAGATACTATTCAAGAAGTATGATTCAGTGAGAAAAGTTTAGAGAGTCGAAACTAGAGTGGTTGAAAAATCCAGAAGATTAGGATTTGAGACAACACAGAGAATAAATTTACCTGCGCCATTGCGAACGATTTTGAGCCATGTCATTCAAGGTCTCTAACCATCGATTATTATCATCTCGCGGACCCCAACCAGGTAGTCGACAATTACCGACATGGCTCAGTCCACTAGTCAATAACTTCATGGATTTCTGCCATGTTTTGGTTTGGCCGCCCCTAACTTTCTTCCAACCTACTCCTACACTAAAAAACAAGGCTCGACGGGGCAGTCGGTGGTTGGGCATACGCAACACATGTCCCAACCACCTCAACTGATCAAGTTTCATTACTTCATCTATTGATCTGCCATTCTTACCTAGCACCCGTTTCCTATAAACAGCGTTGCACATTCGGGTGTCCCACGATGTACGAGCAGTTCTACGAAAACACCTATGTTCGAAAACCAGTGACCTACGAATTTCTTCCACTCTGACTGGCCATGTTTCACAGCCATAAAGTAGGATGGAGCGAACTACTGCGCAGTACACTCGTCCTTTGGTTAGCAAATGGATATCTCACCTTCGCCATAAGTGACGCAGGTTGGCAAAAGCCAATCGAGCTTTCTATATCCGTGCTGAGATTTCGTCAGTCACCAGACCATCGGCACTGATGAGACTCCCAAGATAAGTGAAGCGGTCTACACGTTCGACTACTTCACTCCCTATCACTAGTTTAGGTGCCGATGCAACCCAGTCTTGAAGCAACATTTTGCATTTCATCAGTAGTTGATCGATAATTTAAAAAATATATTTATATTTATATGTATAAATGCGTATATGCATGTATGCTTTTTTTTAAATTAAAAACACTGTATAAAATTTGATTTGATTTTAATTTCAATTGTACAACAACATGCAGGTAGTTTATGATTCTTCATAAAAAAAACTGAGCATAACATTCTCTACCTGTTCCTGTTTTTTTCTATTTCAAATATTATTTCTTATTTTTACTTGAGAATACTGAAAATATTTATAAGGAATTATATAGGTAGGTGGTATAATGGTGTTATTAAATATTTTTAAAAGTTTTGATAAAGAAATTAGTTCGTTTTGTTAGAGGACTGAATGTAATAAGGGTAAGTTTTAATTATGGTATAGATGTACACTATAATAGTTGATCGTTTGATTGGTATTTATGATCTGGGGATCGAAATTAGCTCGTTGAAGCAGTCAGTGGTGGTTGGGCGCACGTAACACATGTCCCAACCACCTGATCTTCATCTATTGATTTGACATTCTTAGATTGTGCACGTTTCCTAACAAACTGCACAGCTTACTTGATAATCTCGAGATAAATGAACACAGTGCTTCGGAGACATCTACGACGGGATCATTGTCGAACAATCAATTGAATAGAAATCATTATTCTACATTAAATTCATCGACTATGAGAAAGTATTTGATATTGTGTGTGGATAGGAAAACACTATGGAGGCTTCTTCGACATTCTAAGGTGTGCCTGAGAAAATAGTTAACATCATACTAAATTTTTACGATGGATTAAACGACAGCTGGCAGACTCGTTCGAGGTGAAGAGTGGTGTTAGACAAGGTTGCTCACTCTCACCCTTTCTCTTTTTCTTTGTGATCGACTGGATTATGAAGACATCAACATCTGGAAATAAGAAGTGGACAGCCAGGGTGCAGCTGGACGATCTGGACTTCGAAGATGACTTGGCTCTTCTATCGCACACGGAACAACTAATGCAAGAGAAGATCGATAAGGCAACAGCATCAGTAGCGGCAGAAGGTCGAAACATGCACAACGGGAAAAAGAAGATTCTCCGATACAACACAACATGAACCAACCAAATCACTCTTGATGGAGATGCTTCGGAGGACGTTAAAACCTTTACATGTCTGTGTGTCATCGTGACGATCAAGGTGGATCTCATGGCGGCGTAAAAGCAAGGGTCAAAAAAGCAAGGACAGCATTTCTACAGTTGAAGAACATCTGGAACTTCAATCAACTATCGCCAAACATCAAAGTCACAATTTTCAATACAAATGTGAAAACAGTTCTACTATATGGGGGGGGGAACTTGGAGAACTACCAAAACCGTCATCCAGAAGATACAAGTATTCATTAACAGTTGTCTACGTAAAATACTTCATATTCGTTGGCCAGACACCATCAGCGACAACGAACTGTGGGAGAGAACAAACGAGATCTCAGTGGAGGAGGAAATCAGAAAGAAGCGGTGGAAGTGGATAGGATACACACCCAACCGCATCACAAGACAAGCCCTCATTTAGAACCCTCAATGTAAAAACGAAAAGAGGAAGGCTAGAAAACACATCACGGCGAGAAACGGAAACAAAAATTTAACAGAACTAGAAAGGAAATTTCAGAAAAAAAGTACTTAGGAGAATACAGATCATCGACCTATGCTCCATTGGGGGTTGGGGTGGTTAACAGGCGTAACTAACTATAGTCAAAAGTCAAAACAATGGACTTTGTTTCTCACAAAATATTAACACATACAAACAAATGAGAATTTATAACTTCTGCTCCTAGGAGAACATATGGGTCAAGAGATACATTTCTATAAAATTGTACAAGTCAAGTGAAATGGCAGTGTTTATTCACGGATCCAACCAGAAAATGGTTGTATTACCGATCAGTCAGTTAGTTATCTTTGATAGAAAAGCATATACACACACGCACACATTAACTCCGCCAGTAGAACCTTCAGGGCTACTGCCGGTCCCAAGCCCAGCTAAAGAAGGAGGGTTGGACATGGGGTTGGTGACCGCATTCCGTCCAAAAAACTAACTTGCCAAAAAAAACGCTAACCAGAAGTAAGTAACAAACACACGCAGATTATACAAATATCATATTTATTAAGATAAATTCATACATACACAAAGTTGCATAAATTTTATATAAACCAAATCTCAAATTTTTTAAAAAAAAAAGGAAAAAAAATTATAAGAAATTCAAAATTAAATCAAATTAAATCAAGTCAAAATTTACACTCTGTAAAATAGCAATAATAATCATCATTTTTTTAAATGAAAAACTATGTATACTTTCTTGTAAATAATGAAAGTTTAATTTAGAAAACCTAAGCATTATCAATCATAGACAAGAACATGTACACATTGAACAAAAACAAGCAAAAGATAACCACACACAAAACAATTGAACTTTGATCAATCAATCAATCAATCAATCAATGTTCAATGCTTGCATTTATTGCCAAATTGAACACACACACACACACTACCTACCATACAGAAAATGGAAACAACAGCAACAACAGTGGGAAGACAAACATCCAAATATACTTCGGAATCATTTAAAAATGATGTTTTGATATGGTTGTTGCTGTTAGTGTTGTATACGATAGTTACTTTGTTATTTATACAATAAATGTTTGTGTAGCACTATTTTTAAAAAAAAAACATTACAGTATTTAAACAATGATATCAACAACGATATATGCACAATAATTCTTCTTTTTTCGTCTGTTTGTGTGTGCGTGAGTCAGTTTTCAACTCGTTGGTACAATACGGAACAGTTTTTGTAATCCAATGGTGAAGTTGACTGAAAATGAAAGAAAAATGAAAAACAGATAACAAAAACATTGTTCAATATTCAATTTAGATATATCGTAAAGAAGTTGACATGGAATGGTACTAATATTTTTTTTGCATTACGGGGTTGTTGTGAAGATTGTTAAGTAGCACATTTTTGAAACCATGAATCGATCAATGTTAGAGCACCATTAGAAACCTGAAAGCACTGGATGGCCGACTCGTCCTGGTATGGGACTCATCAGTAAGTTAGACATTAACACCGTTAGATACCGGCTCAGTGGTCTAACGGTTAGGGCGTTCGCACACAATCGAAGGTCCTGGGTTCGAATCCTGCGGGGTGCAGGAGTCGTGGATGAGCACTGCTGAGGAGTTCCATACCAGGAAGGAACGGCCGTCCAGTGTTTCAAGGTTTCTTCTAATGGTGGTCTAACATTGATCTCGATTCGTGGTTTCAAAAATGTGTAACTTAACAATCTTCACAACCGCATAATGCAAATTACCTGTGCTCATTAGTGACTAGCTTCGTGAGGAATCTTCTCCGAGTTCTAGTGGGAAGACGTGACCAGTAAAGTTCAACCTGTTCGGGTGTAGGCAGTGTCTACCGAAGACTGTGTATGAGGTTGCGCAACTCTGTGAATTTGATCAAGTTAGAAATTAATACCGTTAATTACCGCCTCAGTGGCCTAACAGTTATGGCGTTCATACACAATGCCGAAGGTCGTGGGCTCGAGTCCCGCGGGGTTCAGGAGTCGTGGGTGCGCTCTGTTGAGGAGTCCCATACCAGGACGAAACGGCCGCCCAATGCTTACAGGTTTCTAATGGTGGTCTAACATTTATCTCGATTCATGGTTTCAAAAATTATCTTTTTTTCGTAACAGCTTTGAAATAATTTTAAGAAAAATTGAGAAATTTTTTTTCTGTCAGTGTATAGTCGAAGAGATTTTATTGAGTATGATGAAAGGACTAATCGTGATCAGTTAATGTTGTCATCTGCACAACCTTATCTCGTAACCATTATTTAGTGTTCACTAGTGACACTAACCTGTTGTGGGAATTTTCGCAGTTCTAATCAAAAATTGTGACCATTGTGGTTCGACTGTGTCAAGTGTGAGACAATTTTACCCCCACCGAACAAAATAGATCATGGTCGATCATTATCGTGGATTCATTGAAGTTAGGTGTTATAACACCACTG